>CM067485.1:23855383-23881356 GCA_034552555.1 Semaprochilodus insignis
TGTGTGTGTGTGTGTGTGTGTATGTGTGTGTGTGTATGTGTGTGTGTGTGTGTGTGTATGTGTGTGTGTGTATGTGTGTGTGTGTGTGTGTGTATGTGTGTGTGTGTATGTGTGTGTGTGTGTGTGTGTATGTGTGTGTGCAATTTAGGGTTTAATATTTGAGAGATAAATTACATGTTATAGAATTACAGGTGTAATCTATTTGTGTAATATTTTCTAATTGGAAAAAAACATGAACTGTTTCACCTCCTACAACTTAGAAGCACTCACTTCTACCAAACTTCCATTATTTGAGATATGCACACCCTTTGCATATGACAGTTTTTTTTTGTTTGTTTGTTTGTTTATTAATACATATAAACATTATAAGCATAAAATATTACAAATGTAGTGACTATGAACCAATCTACTGTGTCTGTTCAAACTGAAGTAAAATAACTACAGAAACAACAAACAAGTATTCAGATACTGAGAATGATTATGTTGTCATCTATTTAAGGCATTAACTAAGACAGTATTACACTAAACTGAGTATAAACAAAATCATCATTTACAGGGTACTTTCTGTTGGGAGGTGTCTAAATTTACACTTGTGCGAAAATGACTTACTTTTTGTTTTGCTTTTCAGTGTTTTTAAGATCTATTATCAAATGATTTAAACTGATCATGGGTGTAATATTTATAATAAATATAAAAAAATGTATTCAGTAAACGCTGCCTGTTTTTGTCACTACCAAAACACAGAGTTATAGTCCATAGATTATTTTAGCTACACCCCCTGCATTTTAGAGCAGGACGTGAGACTGTGTTCCTGTCCCTCCCTGTCCTTGGCCACATGGTGAGCAGTTAGGTCTCATTGTTTTGAAGAGAATGTGTTCCAAAGTCTAAAACTCTGTATGTAACATTAACAATTGCCATTACAGAAACACATTTTCTGCAAACTAAAAATTATATATATGATTTTATAGAGAGTGTAGAACTTTTCAAAACTGTATTGGCTAGTGTTTGTTGAGTTGTTACTATCAAATTGTTACTATCAAAACAGTCACTACGATGCGATAACATGAATAACTTTAACATGCGATAAAGTTTAGAGTCACTTAAAGCAAAATGATTTCAGTCTAAGTCAGTTAATAGTTTGATTCACTAGCAGTGGTGGACGAAGTACACAAACCATGTAGTTGAGTTAAAGTAGAGATACCCAGGGTACAATATTCCTCCAGTAAAAGTAGAAGTTCTTCCTGTTAGACCTCCACTGGAGTAAAAGTACTAAAGTATTTACCTTCAAATATACTTCAATACGGAGAGTAAAAGTAGCATGATTTATTATGGCTCTAAAGTCCTATTATCAGTTCTGGAACAAGACTCTTAATCAGCTCATTTTAGGTGTAAAGACTTTAGTGTCCACTCTCAGTCCACCAGTCTTTTAATAGCAGGTCATTTATTAGTCTGACACTGTCTATTCAAAGGATCATCAGCACAAAATACTGAAGGAGAAGTTTCCATTAGGTAGAACTATAAAATAACTTTTTTGCAAACAAGCAAAGTTTCAGTTTAAGATTTATTTGCAACTTAGTTACAAGTTAAAGTTTAATAAAAACGTGCTTTAAACAGGTTCAACATGAGTTTTCCTTTGCTGTGTTTCATCTGTAGGTCTCTGTTCACAAACATAAACTATTAAAAGGAAATAGTGTTTGTATCAATTCAGAAAAAGACACTTGCTAGTCACAAGTGCATGTGACTTAATACATATTTCAATATGGTCTATTTACCCACCAAGTCAGGAAAAATATGTTTTATCTGTTCACTACTGCTTTGATGTGTGATTGTCAGTCAGTGTTTCCATGAATCCATGAATAAGTTTCATTTTGACATGTTACGTTTTTACGCGCGCATAATCCAAAAGGAACAACAAATTTGCATAATGTAGTGGAGTAACAATAAGATAATTGACTTTGAAATGTAGTGGAGTTAAAGTAAAAAGTCATCCAAAATGGAAATACTGGAAATGGAAATAATGGAAGTACAGACACACAAAAAAACTACTCAAGTACAGTAACCAATTACTTGTACCTCCTTACTGTCCACCACTGTCGACTAGTGAATCTGCAGACCTGGTTCTTGGTCAGGCTTTTAAAACAGAGATAAAACAAACAAGTAAAGCAGCACGTATGATTAATATATCAGGCCCAGACAAGAATTTCACACTTTTATTGTTTTCCTGTTTCCTGTAAGTAAGCTCTATTTATCATGACCTTTTACCTGATTTTACAGGAGATGTGGAATGCATTCAGACACCTGCTGAGTAATGAGTAAACATATCTGTTCTCATAACTATATTCATTATTTGACCATAGACCGCAATACTCCGCCAGGGCCTAGGTGTCTGTTGTACCTTTAGGAATTTCACACTGTGATTAAATGGGGTGACTCTACAGATTACAGACCATGATGTCTAAATGGTTAATCCCTTTTTGGTGAACAGGTAGTAGTGTAGCGTAGAGGTTGGATTTCTCACTTAGGCAAGAACAGTATGCTATACTGATAAGTCCCCTAGTGCTGCATTCACCTACCTCTGTATGATTAAATAGTTTGTCACTGTGGGGGGAAAAACTGCCATCTGCCAAATGCATTAATGTACATGTAAAATACATTTTTACATTTGTCCAATCGTGACTGTGGCATTATGGTTTAGTAGTGGGCGGTACAGCAGTTCATCTGGTATAGCAGTAGAAAATCTTTAGTTGGTGTGTAAACAGTTATACCGGTATGTCAAATGAGCACAGGCAACCCAATATACCAACAGTGCAAAACACACTAGCTGTGGCTTGTTAAGTGACTGTTTAGAGCATGTTAACTGTAACAGTTCTCAAATTTCAATGGTGTCTGACAGTTGGAGGCAAAATTATGGGATGCACAAGTGAGACAAATGAATTGAGAAATTTGATGCTGAAGTTGGCTACAAATTTCCTGGTCCACCTTAAATGGCACCATTTAAGGTAGAATGGAAAATTCCAACAAAAAGTTCAAATAAGAAGTCAGTTATAGCCTTGTGGAAATCCAGACCTGACACGATATTTTGCATAATTTTGCCAGGCCTGTGAGGCTAGTCTTAGAAAGCAATATTAACAAACAGGATTAACTACATATTATTCAGTTTGTATTAGTAATACAATATTCCATAATTACTTTGCTTGTTAAAAATTGTTCTTCTAAAAAATGAAAGGGTATCCTGGAACAATAAACCCTTGTTAGGCTTAAGTGGCTTCTTCATTTATAGTGTGTGCAAATTTCATATTGCGTGGACCAATAGAAATATAGAAATGCTCCAAAATCACCTGGAATAAAATGTCCTTACACTAACTCATGTTAAATGTTAAGAAAAGTTCATTTTTGTCTTCTCCTTTTGTTTTTGTTTTGGAAAGTGGTGATGTATTAGTGTCCAAATACTTTTGAAATGTACTTAATGACCCCACTCTGGAGCAAACTTGCATTGTTAAAAGGGAGGTAAATCAGGGAGGCAGGATGTGCTACTCCAAAGGTGTAAAGCATTAGTGCTAAGTAAGCATGACACAGCACTTCAAGTGTATCATTTAGCCAGCTTGTATGAGAGCTAACCAACAAAAACACCCACTCACAACCAGGCAGCGTAAGTGGGTTAGGAGAGCAAAGGTTGGTATTAGGATATGTTTAACTAATACAGAACAAATCACGCGCTATTTCTCTTCAAACATGCCGATTGCATCAGAACAGAGCACGGCAAAGTGGATTAAACCGGAATAATCTAGAAAAATCAAGATCCCCACACACAGACTGTTCTAATGTCATGTGAGGACAGCAGTCAACACAGGAAATACAGTATAAACACAGTTCAGCTCAGGGCAGGTGCTGAGTCCAAATGCAGGAAACAACATGACACCATATAATCAAAATGTATATAACGTTACACCTTTGTGTCTCGATTGCAAGCAGCAGCCTTGCCATAATTTTCAGCTTTGTGAAGCTCACAGTGCTTTTTGTTGAGAGCGGGTTTCAGACGTGCTGATTCAATTACGTGGTAAAGTTGGAGGCCATAGCTCTGTGGTGTTTAGCACAATCCTGTTAAGTGTCCATCTATCCCCGCCAATGAGCTTCTGTCTGCAACTGCTGTTCTTTTTGCTGACGCAGATTGTTTGACCGAGGCTGTCATGTTTTTCGAGATCATTTCCCATGAAATTATACACCTGTAACTCGGACAGGCTATCTGGCCTTGTCAGAACTTTGTTAGCTGTCTCATGTCACATTAAGAAGCAGGCAGATGCATTTCACCAGCTGGCATTCAACCTTCCACAACCATTTCATGTGATATGTAAAGACTGTGTATTAATCACATCATTTTGAGATAATTTGCAACATTTATTTCTGTATATACAGTCCAAAAGTCCACACTGGAATTCTTTTTTATTATTCTTTAAACCTTAAATCGCTTCTAGATCAGTTGTAGTATCTGTTCTTATCATTTTAATATCTGATATGTCCTTTATATCAGGAGTACACCTTGTGTTGCAGCACCTTCAGGAACGGTGCACTTCTTTTTTGGAGCCAGTCGTGGGCTGGAGGTTAGGGAACCAGCCTCGTTACTGGTGGATCACCTGTAAGATTCCCTGAACTGAAAGGATACGACTGAAGTGCCCTTGAGCAAGGTACCTAACCCTCAACTGCTCCTTGGGCACTGTGGATAGGGTTGCCCACCGCTTTGGGCATGTGTGCTCACTGCCGCCAAGTGTGTGTTCACTTGTATGGGTGTTTCTCTGTACGAATGGCTTAAATGTGGAGGTTGAATTCCTCTGTGCATAAGAACAATTGGCAAAAATGGTTCTAAAATAAACAGGTAAACAACAGTATTAACATGTTGAGAAATTACAAACAGAGGAAATCACAATTAAGATGAAGAAGAAATATTAGAATTAGAAGTTTTTCAAATTGAACCAGACTTGAGAAACTGACCATGTTAAAGCCTTTGTACAAAAAGGTCAGAATTTTCTTTTAGTCGTATTCCTTCCATTGAAACATGATGACCATCAGGGGTGCGTGATCTACTGATCAGAGCCTTCACACAAATGTATGAACTTGAGCAAACCTGTCATCAACGCAAAAGATGGTGATACCAGATTCGAAAAGATTCTGAAATCAATGTCAACATTCGAAGATTTTACTTTTCACTCAACTTCTTATGCTCGTATAATTTGTAATGAGAAAACTTTGTATCAAATTAGAAGCATTTTATCCAGTGCTGTCATACCACACTGTATACACAGTACAGTTGATACTACACTCACTAGCCACTTTTAGAAACTGGTACATGCACGGGCACTACCTGATTCACAGTGTGCATGTGTAAGCATGTTGATGCACAATGACACATTCATATTCCCCAATTAGGCTGCCACAAGTCCAGGATTTTCTTAGATCATACTGGATCATCCTGGATTTGGTTGTTTGTCTAGGAAAAAAGGAATTCCATTCCTTTCCAGGATCACAGCATTTCCATATGTTAATATTTCTTATGCCTTTTAAACTGCTTCTTTTTGTCCAGTCAGTCCGTTTGTTTACTAAGAATGGTTCGGATTAGCCTTGACATAATTATTTGGGAAAGATGCACTGCTGGTGACGTGTTTAGGCACGGGGCAGCAGATTAAGTTCTGTAGCTGAATAGACATATATCTACATTACGTTGCATTGTGAGCATAGCCATGCATATTAAAGGTTAGATGGTATCCGTATCCTCAGCAATAATTACTTGTGTATTTTAAATTAGTTTTGAAGGCAGTGCTGGCCTGATACGCTACCCGCTATGAACAGAACAGTTTAGCCTGGTTTCAATAACGGTAACATGAGCAAAGCTATGCAAAATGTTAAAATGCTATATTAAAATGAAAACTAAGTAGGTTTTTGTGCATATCACACTTCTTGTGCTTTAACCTGAATGCTTTTCAGTATTGTATTAGTGCTACCTTGGTTCTAACATAACACAGAAAGAGGTGGACAGTAGCATGATCATATGTGGTTAATGGGATACATAATGCATTCTGCTTCACATGCTGCTATATAGCAATTTGGGTTGTTGGACAATAAGGGATAGTTCATGGTCAGCATTTTAATTCATTCCAAAGATGTTTCATGATCCAGGCCAGTCAATGTCTTTCACACCAAACCATTTCTTCATAGACCTCATGCACTGTCATGCTGAGCAGGAAGGATAGTGAGTGTTGTGGTCAGAAGCAGGTTTTAATGCTATGCTGCTATCCCCAGAAATTTCCAGTAGATGAACTTCCAAACGTGATGAACTGACTTGTTGGTAATGAAGCATCCTGTGACAGTGCCACACTGTTCAGTACAACCTGTTCTACTGCCAATGCAGACTGCATAGCTGCTTGGTCCTGCTTGGTCCTATGCACCTGTCAGCAATTGGTGTGGCTGATAAAACCAAATCTACTGCACCAGTTAAAGTGGGTGTTCCTATCCTTTTGGCCTTGTTGTGTATGTTTATCACCTCTCCTGGTTAACTCTTTTATTTCTCTGGGTGTTTATTGCATATTCGCCAACAGATATAAACACAGACACGGCGCAGTGTCTAACTTCCTTATTGCTGGCTCCAAGCATTGTGCACCTACAATATTCACATCCTTGTAGCTGTTGTTATTATCACTGTACATGCCATTGTAGATGTTTTTGTCATAATTGACTTTGTGTTCTCAAAACAGACCAGTAAGGAGTAGAAGACTATGCTAGTCAACTCATTTATATGTACAACTGTGGACCTCTCAGTGTGTTACCACTCACAAAAGGCCATGTAGTGTGGCATGCCTATTAAACCTCAGGCAAAAGCCATTCTTCTCAGGGTGTGTATGAAAGTTTCCAGTCATCCACATGACTGAATTGTCTTGTATAATTAGTTAAAAGTGACCACACTTGTATTTTCAAGATTGTTCCAATCTGGTTCTTGACATACTATTAAAAAACATTATTCATGATCATTTTTTAATTGCTGTTGGCTGGGAAAAAATGAAATGAAGAAGCATTTTCTGACTTTAAAGTTTATAAAACAGCTGCAGCGGACCCACTTACTACCCCGTCTTAGGTAGTAACAGAATACACATAACAGTGTTACATAATCAGGATACAAAACCAAAGAAAATATTTAAATAGTAAATAGTAATCAGATTACAGATAGGTTATATAAAATAGGGTGATTATTAGCAGGATTAATTTATCTCATTATCTAATTCTTCACTTTGTATATACCCTTTGTTTAATAATCACTATTATAATAGCCCTACAGTGTTTTAGGTATATGTGGCTTAACATACTACCAGTTAAGGGATAGATCAGATTATTTACATTGTCCAAATTTTTATATTGATGTTTCACATATTGCTCCACTTGGATTAAGACATTTCACTGAGGGTGAGATCAATGGACCTTTATGTAAGACACAGTGTTAGTCATTTATGTACCAACCTTTTCTGCATTTCTGTGTCACTTACTTAAACTTACTATAAATAAATAAATAAATAAATGAACAAAAAATAACATTTTTGTTCCAAAATACCCCATAAAACTACACCAGAGAATGGAATCATGTATTTACATTGTAATAGTTATGTAACAGTCTGGACTCTTTAATGTAACTTTATTTAACTTTTATCTCCCCAACATTAACAAAAATGTATGTAGAGTAATTTGCCATTCCAGACTGTGAAGGAGATGTTGGTCCCTTTATTAGCATCACAACCCCAATAGCAGCCTGTAAGTAGCAGCCATGCTGTGTGATTGCATCAGTGTTTACAGGTTGAAATTGATCATCTTCATTTGAAAGTTTCACAGTGAAGAACATCTTTAATTAATTTGGTGTTGATGTTGAGATTGAAAGCGAGTAGGTAGGTAACGTTAGCTACTAGCAAGCTACAAGTAACTAACGTTAGCATAGCTAACTAAATAGTATGAGGGCCGCGCTTAGTTACACAGAGGTCCTATCTGTATCTATTTCATTATGTGATTTTGTGTGTGATCATCGCAGTGTATCACTGTAAACCAGCCAATCAGCTCATCATGTTATTACTGAGCTCACTTAGAATGAGCTGGGTTAATTGTAGCACCTAATCATATTGTCATATCATATCGTATCATATATAAAACCGTATCTAGGTATTTTTCAGCCTAAACAAAGTCACATGCCTTCTATGAAGACATCAGAGAACAATCTAAAGTGCTGAAAATGCTTTGTATGGCATCTTTAATTATTTGATATGTAATGGATTACAGATAATCAGTAACCTGTACCAGAATTCACTCACTCAAATAATCCCCCCAGCCCTGGCCTGAACAGTAAAACTGGGGGCCAAACTTTTCAGTCACTTACAAAGGCTTCAGTCATTGTGATCTGGCTTGTGTTTGATTTGTACCTAAAGAAGCTTTAAATAGATTTTAAATGAACCTATACTGACACCTCAGAGGGGAAAACCCCATTCGGAAAATGCTGTGTCATTCCTCGGCCTTCAACAGCCCCCCTCTACGGCGCCCCACCCACTCTTGTGTTGTTGTACTGCCTCCGATCACAATAACATGCCGAGAGCGCAGCGCGCCTGGGAAGAAGCACGCTTGGCCCCGCCCACTCCGGACTCTCAGCCCTTACGATTGGTTGCTAGGCCGTATAAATACTGCAGTTTTGGTTGAGGGCAAGAAACGGAGACAGACAGCTTTTTCCAGGAGGCGGTCCTGTCAGCTGACTCTCGTTTTCAGTGGACGTGAATTTCTGCTGCGCAACGAACCTCGGAGATCGACTTCTACAGGAGTTTGGTGGAAAACGAAGCGAAAATGTCGATGACCGTGAAGGCTTACCTCCTCGGAAAGGAGGACACTCATAAGGAGATCCGGCGCTTCGCCATCGACCAGGACGTGTCGACAAGTTTCGAGTACTTGAGCCGCAAGGTGGTGGATGTTTTTGCCAACCTCCGGAATGTCTCCTTCCAGATGTATTACAAAGGTGAGCGGCTTTTTAAAGTTGTACCGGTCCGTTTACGAGGAGGTAAACAGGGCTCCGTGGCACTTTGACACGGGTGTGTTGTTTGTTAACTCGGTGGAAAGCGATAGGCCCTAAATACGGGTGTATTACTAAGCTGAGTTGGCTGGGAGCTTGTTGTTTTAATTTCTCCGTTCCACCTTAAATGGTGCGGCAGTTCCATTTAAGGTGGAACGGGAAAGCTGACGAATAAAGAAGCTAACTTCAGCTTCCTGTTTTATTAGACTGTAACTAACTTGTAGTATGTCTTCACGACATGTTTGGTTCTGAAACTGGTCTTTTTAAAATGAGTTTAATTTTGTAAACAACCGAGAAAGTAGCTAGCCTAGCATGTCATGTTTTGATTTAACGGCAGTATGACTAGCCTGTTTTCAGCGAACCGCTTGTGAAAGTCCAACTATGTCAACAGATATGTTTAGCTGCTCCAACTCGTTTTTCTTCATAGCTTCTGGCTTTGTACATGCATTCAGCTCCACCTTCAGACATAAATAGAGAAGGATCGAGAACTCTGCGGATATTTACAGAACTAAGACTTTGGCCCTTCCCATGTCTGTGGCTGAACTGAACCATATAGGCCCTCATATAAAGGTACTACATAGGGTATTATTACATATTTCACAAACATTTAAAATAAAGTCATTTTTAGAGCTCCTGTGTCTTGAAGCCCCGCCTTCCGTTAAGCCCAGCTCGCTTACTCTGTTCTGATTGGTCAACCACTAGAGCAGCATCACGCTACAAGTACCAGCCCACACCCTGTAGCTACTCTTACAATGGTGTCGGTTCTGCTAGATCAGTCAGGTCCAACAAGTTGGTAGACCCGATCTGCCTTCACACGCAGGACAGTAGCAGGATGTTTCAGAGTAACAAGTTTTTACTGTTTTAGCTCTATATGTTGTGTGAGGGTGTGCCAAGCTTGCTGGAAGGATGATGTCACAGGATGATGTCACCTAGTAACAGAGAAAAGTCTTTATGGGCTTTATAACTTTGAAGACTGTTTACAGGCACAAAACAGGAAAAAAATGAAAAGCATAATAGGTCATCTTTAAACTAAGAAGCTTGTTTTGAATGATCTCATTTCTGATGTCACAAAAACAAGCATATTTACATATATCCACCTGATCAGCCTATGGCAGTTTTAGACCTGGACTGTTTTTTGATATTGGTACATGAGGCACCCAGTCAGAACAGCTCATTTACATACAGCAGTCTTAAAGGCACAGTAATAAAAAAAAAACCCATAAATCCACAGAGGGGAAAAATGTAGGTTAATTCTGAACAGTAGAGTCAAAATGTGGAAAAAGTCATTAAAAAGTGGATTATCTAAAACAAAATGCCTACACCTTTATATAAGTACACCTTATATAAAGTCTTAGAATTATATTTGTTTGCTTTATATACTTTATTGTAAACACTTTACCGATGATACAGAAAACCTGAAATCAAAATGAGGGCCTTCTGACAGTATTTAACAAAAGTGGTAGGTCTTGGATAAAGTTACAATAAAATGTTGCCACCACACAGCCAACCAATCACTAATCACTTTTTGTTTTTCTTTCCCACTTTAGACGAGGATGGTGACATGATTGCTTTCTCTACTGACGAAGAGCTCATAATGGGACTGACTCTGGTGAAGGACGACACCTTCCGCCTCTTCATCAAGGGTAAGTTGCACACAGGTGTGGATTTCTCTCTGATTTCAAGGAAGTGAAAATCATCGCTCAACAAATTTTATCTAAAGATAATTTACTACAAATTTGAGAATCTGTTTGAATTTTCACCACTTTCGGACCAAACCCAAGAAAGTAACATGCTCAGCCTTAACCTTGTACCTGTAAGGCTGCTGAACCTAAATACTGATATTGTTCTGCTATTTGTTTCCGTTCAGAAAAAAAGGAGCACAAGCGTGACTTCTCACCTCACGGGATCCCAGGGTTCTCCTTTGCCTCTCCTCCAGGACCACACCACATGGGTCCCCCTCATGGACACCATCACATGGGGCCCCCAGGACCCCCTCCAATGGGACCACCACCGCATATGGGCCCACCTCCTCATCACCCTCCCATGGTTCACCCTGGTGTGACATGTGATGGATGCGAGGGACAGGTAGCTGGAACCCGCTTCAAGTGCACCGTGTGCCCAAACTATGACCTGTGCTCTACTTGCCAGGCTAAGGGCCTGCACAAGGAGCATCCCCTCCTGCCGATTTTTCATCCCATGGCCAACATGTTTGAGGTAAGCCCATTCAAAGCAGGAATTCTGTTCTTAGTTGTTGTGTCTTTTAGCAGTTGGATTGTTATCCTATCTTAGTTTTCTGCTTATCTGACAGCATGTCAGTCAGCTTCAGTCTTTTGAAAGCTCTTTTCTCTTTCAGTGGTTCCCCCGTGGGAAATTTTGGCGCAAGATGAGGCACTGCATGTGGGCTGGTGCCCAAGCTCAGGCTCAAGCTCAAAACCAGAACCAGAACCAAAACCAGGCTCAGCAGGGTGCATCTGGAGCCCAGTCCAGCTCCCATGAGGCCAACTCACAGGATGGCCAGGCCCAAAACGGTAAGGCTCTGTTACAGCCAGATACATTCTGTATGTCAGTATTGAGGGGAACATGGAGGAATAACTACGTACACAAAAACAAAACCATTTTCAACTAATGAGTATAAGTGACCTTTAGATGAAATTCTAAACATTTAAGTCAAGTAGAGATATACCTGCTGTCTGAAATCTCTCAACCAAGCCAAACACAGAATATCCCACCCTTACTGTGTTAAAGCACATTTTAGTATGCAAGCTTATGAAAATAAATTAGCATTGTGGTACATCAATCTTCTCTACTCACAAACAAGAAGCTTGTCAGAAGAATCACTTTCAGTGATGAATCTTGAATCAGCTTGTTGCATTTCCTCTGCACGTGTACCCAAATAATTTCTATTCCTCTACAGGAACCTCTAGCTCCGCCCAGGACAACATGGAGTACCTGAAGAACATTGGAGAGGGTGTGGCTGCCATGCTGAGTCCCCTTGGTAGGTCCCATGCCATGATTACATTACATGATAAGACCTCGTTTCTCCATACATCGTGTATATATGTTAATGGAACAACTCTGAAAATCCAGTGGCGCCCTGGTGTATTTGTTTAACAAATGAACTTGCTTCTCTACAGGCATAGATGTGGACATTGATGTGGAACATGAGGGGAGAAGGGCCAAAGTGACACCAACTCCTCCTGCATCAAGCGGACCTCCTAGTGGTCGGAGTGATGGTGGCTCAGGAAGCCTGCTTTCTCGGGGAGCAGAAGGAGGCCCAGTGAGTTCAAGCAGTGCTGGGAGTACCAACGTAAGTAAAAAAGTAAGTAGACGATACATGCAAGTTGGATGCCAAGGTCATGAGCACGCACTTCTTTGACATAAGATACACTCTCAACAAATCTTCTTGAATTGACTTTACAGGATCAGAGTAATGATGAGGAGTGGACCCATCTGAGCTCTAAGGAAGTGGATCCATCCACAGGTGAGCTGCAGTCCCTCAGGATGGAGGTAGATGGGCAGGAGATGGTGGAGGATCGCCCTGCACCCCTCAGCACCAACTCCACATCTAACCAAGGACCCACTGGTCTGCGCGAGGCTGCTCTCTACCCACATCTGCCACAAGGTACAATGCAAACTAAATTGGCTCCAAAGTCCATGAGCAGCTCTGCCCTTGTTTGTTTTCCACATTATCTAACGTTTGTTTGAGCTTTGGTCAACATCCTCATATCCTACAGATACTCTTCTCATTAAGCCCAGCAAAAGATATCAAAAACATTTTCACAACATAATCTGACTTTATCTTGCCTTCTCAGACGCAGACCCTCGGCTGGTGGAGTCACTGTCTCAGATGCTGTCCATGGGCTTTACAGATGAAGGAGGCTGGCTGACCAGGCTGCTTCACACCAAGGATTACGACATTGGGTCTGCCTTGGATGCCATCCAGTACTCCAAACCAGCTGGCCCACGGAAGTGAAGCGGCAGCAATGGCTTAGAAAAATAGGGGTTATATTCACGGAAAATTATTTTAAAAACCCCATGCTAACACTTTAGCAATCTCTACCAAGTCTGCCGCTCCTAAATATATAACTAATTCCTTTCATACTGTTGGCAATATAAATTACTCAGGCATTTTGAATAATACTGATTTCTAATGTGTATTATCACTATTTCTCTTTAGTGAGATTAACTTACTACAAATGTCATAAGTAAGACTGTCTAATGTGTTGGCTGTTGTTCAGAAAGAATACAAATATGAGACTTTAGTGAATTGGTGAATTTCAAGAAATGGAAAAATGTTGGTGGAAAAATGCTCCTGTATGTCTCAAATACAATCATCTGTTTGAAGAAGTCTTTTATTATGGCAAGACATTTTGAAAAGTAAGATCCCTTGAGTATTTGTTAGTCAAAACGAGGAGGAATTACTGTTATATTCTTCACTTTCACAGTTTCTTGTCCTGTCTGTCAAATAAATTCATCTGTCTGCAAAACTATCAGTTTGTTCTTTCTTGTATGAGGTTTATATTTAGGTTAAACATTTCCTGAAAGCAATAAACCAGTAGTATTTCAGCAATGTTTACCGTAAGTACGTCTGAGCAACTTTAAAGACCTCAGAATAAACAGTGGCAGATTAAAGTGCATCATCAAAGTCCTCATCTGTATGGAACAGTGTGGTAAATGAAAGGGCAGGACATGGCCTTTTGGTAGGTAGGGGCTGAAGACATACAGGGCTCTGAGAACCTGCAGTCTTTGATGTAAAGGCTGAAGGACTGCTGGAGGTAATCCCTGTCATACAGTGTCTTAGTTTCTCAAAAACACTTGTGGTACTCCTGTTGCTTAGGCCAAGCACCTCATCCAGTGGAGCTCTTACACAAGCACCTTCATTGCTGCTTAATTGCCTGCTGGGTGGGGGTACAGGAATCGGAGCAGATGGTGCGTGGGTTACTGCAGCATCAGTTACCTCAGAACTCATTTGAGCACAATTATCATCCTCCTCCTCTTCCCCATCTAGCTCATCCTTGTCTTCTTCAGTGGGCACACAAGTAAGGAATCTAGTCCACTTGGAGCCTTCAGCTTCCAGCTTAGTTTCACTGCTTCTCTGAAAAGAGGATGAAGGTGCAAAAGAGTCGCTGGCAGGCACTGAAGGGAGACACTTGGTGGTTAATCCAACAGAAGCTTTCTTGTTCGCTCCGATGCTGATTCCACCAGTAGCGTTTATACCACTGTACACGCCACTGTGTTTAGAGGTCAGTGATGTAGCAGGAGAATCACTACTAGATGAAGAGGCTGTTTTGGGGTTTGTTGTAGTGAATGAAGGCACTTTGGAGGAATGGTGACGATTTGAATGAGCTACAGTTGACATTCTGAATGAGCCACCACGCTGATGTGCCTGAAATAATATAAGCAATGTGTTAGAATGTGTCAGAATAAGTATCCACCACTCCTACTCAAATTATTAAAAGACTAATCTGTCTAGTCCCAGTCCTATGTTGGTGCCCGTATCGGTGTACCTCAGATATTTTTAACTTGCTGCTTATTAAAATTTTATTTGATCAGGATTCAATTGCAAGGGGAAGTGAGGCCATGCAAACTTTACTGCCAGTTCCCAGCAATGTTTATCCAGTCTAACCCCCCCAAAAATCAGTAATTTTTATAATCTGCATACTCCTGCATCAGTAAAGATTTCTTTTACCAACTCCAAAACAATCCTTAGAAATAAAATCAGTACTCAATTTACACTATCAGCCCATTTCAATTAAAGATACATATTATTTAAGATGCAGTTTAAATTAAACCCGTAGGATCACCATTACAGTTACAGCGGTTCATGCTAACAGAACTATGTGTAATCTTATGTGGCAGGGGACACCAATCTAATCCGCAAAAGGCTGGTGTGACTGCAGGTTTTTTTATTCCAACCAAGCAGGAGCTCACCTCATTTTACTAATCAGCTGTTTGAGGCATTCACTGATTAATAAGTGGACTCAGGTGAGCTTCTGCTGATTGAAATTAAAAACAGCAGCCACATCAGCAGTTTACAGATAAGATTCCCCACATGATTAATGTTTGTATTATTAAAATGAATCTGTATCAAAAAGTACAGGCAATTTACAGGCAATTTTACCATCAGTAACGTGTTGGAGATGTTTTTGCAGCAGTACTTTATGTAACTCAAAATGTTAACAAACAACAGTTTTCTAAATGAAAACACTGGTGTGGAGGTCACTGGAGTCTGTGTAACTACAGTCTAGACACTTACCTGAAATGGCATTCCCTTTGCCCTCGCCTGAGCAGGGTCACTACCAGGGCCATCCTCCTCAGAGACTGTGTAACGCCCAGAAGAAGCTTTAGAAGTAAAGTTTTTCTTCCTCTTTCTGCTAGGAAGTTCATGAGAACAGCAACAATGAATGTACAATCACTAAAATATATCTGACTCCTATTCAGATCAAACAGTAATTTGGTTCATTTGCAGTTCATCTCTTGCAGTTGCTAAGCAGAGACTGTTCTGCAGTTGTGATTTCTGATATTCATAACACATTTAAGACTACAAAGCCACTCGACTGACCTGATTTTATCACAACTTCTAAACCTTGCTCTCTCTGTGTAAACATTTTCTTCCTCTTCCTCCTCGTCTCGTGTCCTGCTGTCTGTCTGATCCACATATTTACTCCAGCGGCTTATAACTTGCACCTCCTTCTGGCATGGTGGAAGCAAATACATTTAATGAAAAACCTGAAACCGAATTGTTTACAGGCAATTTAAAAGGGGGGGGGGCGAGGCTATACCTGTTGCTCACAGCTTTGATCATCATCACAGCTGTCTTCATCTTCACATTCCTTCTCTTTCTCCCTTTAAACAAACAGAAGGAAAGGGTCAGAGGAAAAAAAAGTCTAAGGGTTAAAGGTCACTGTATCTTATAATTACACTTATTCATCACAATGTTTGAACAAGGAGAATGAAATGAGGTGTTCATAATCAGATGATAAGCAGAGTGTTCTTTAGGAGAGCAGTCTGTGGTACTGAACATGGGGAATAACTGACTCACTGTTTTAAACTTTATCTTAGAAAATGTGTGTAAATAAAGTCTTCTACAATACACAAAATACCACAATACACAATCTGCAATAGAAAGGGTCAGAGGATTGGTGGAAGTTACTTTATACTGCATCATCTAAAGAGAAACTGCTGTCACATTAAAAAAAAAAAGATTACAAATACAATAATATTTAATAATACAAAGATTGAAATGTATTTTTCTCCATTGTAAGAGAATAAGAAACTACTTTTTTTTGTTTTGGAACTTTCCCTGAGAACATCCTTCTATCAAATGATTTGCTTACCACTGCGTCCAGGCGTTATCATTTTCCACCTGCTGCAGCTCTCCACGCAGTGAATTCAACTTCTGTACATGGCGCCTACAATCTGCACCTGTTCCTCTGCCAAATTCCTGTAAGAACCCAAACAGAGAATTAGAAAGGAAAAGAAAAGTAATTGTGCTTCCACAGTATAATGCAAGCGGTTAGTCTTTACCTTGATGAGAGACTGCTTTTCCCCACACATCTTGCAACTCCATTTTTTGCTCTTTTTCACCTGTAAAGAAAACAATTCAGCATTTCATTTTGTTTCTAAGCAGCCTGATGCCCCTAGCTGCTGTAACTCTGTAATTTCCTGGATGGTCTCCTGGTTGGCCTGCCACAGACGACCTGCAAAGTAACAACCTTCAGAACTTAAAGCGCAGCTCACAATGCTGTGTCTCCGTCAATGGGATCTTTGTTTAACAACACAATACCTTATTTAGGTATTAGGACACACAGAGAGTTTGGCACCAGGGTTTTTTCATAAGCTTCAGAGAAGATTTTAGTGAAAGAGCTGAGAGCTGCTGTTGTGGCTTAAGCCTGTCACCTGGAAAACTTTTTGGCATCTAACTACTCTTACATAAATCAGCTTCTACACATCTGAAAGGTGCAGAGCAGGCTAAGCCAAGCAGTAATAAACTCTTCCTGATGGTCTTCTCCACCACATTCAGGGTCATGAGAGACATAAACTAATAACATAGTTATTAGTTATTGAAACATAATTAAATAGTTGAGCTGTAAACAAAGTGGTTTGATGCAAAAAGCTCCATTCTAGATAAACTAGAGTCAGAAAGGTTCATATTGGTGGTAAGAGGAACCAGAAGTCTAAAGAGTGGGGGGGCGTGGTGGTGATTGAGGTTGAGAATGTGGGATGTCAAAAATCTGATTTTTCTTTAAATGAAAAAAATAAAATAAAATGAATGAGTCTGTTTAAGGATTGAATTATCAAGATAGTTTGACAATTGGTGGAATTCACCTTTAAATGAGGTAATCTAAGCACCTGGCAAACACTTTGGGGATCAAATTTGGCAAATAAGATGCAAAAAGGGCAATGACCTGCATACACCTTTCCACCCCGGATACAAAAAGAGACACAGTTTAAGTTTCAAAACCATCATTAAACTATGTTTTAATGGTTTCTTTAGAACACAGCATTTCAGTGCAAACCAAAATGAAGGCCTGTGTTTGCAGATTATAATAGATTAAATGACATTTTAATCCAAGACTTCATCACAAAACTGTCACACAGTTATTTCTTAGCTATCAGGCAGCATATATCTAACCATTTATCTACGGACTTCAGGCGAGGGGCTTTCAGGAGTTCCCATTACCACCACTGTAAACAATTCGGACCCAGCGCATTCAAACATTTCACTCCAAATCACTTTGAATGATTTTGTTTAAAAACACATGTAATTCAAGTGTGTATGTTTTTGAAAAGTCGGTGGAGTGGCCCTTTAAATTGTCACCTGGTAAAAAAAAACGTTCCTACATAAAGCAGCTGCTGAACTTCTTAAAGCTGCGGAGACAGACAGACAGACAAGCCAGGACTGATAAACTACTACTACTACCACCACCTCTAGGGACATGAGCTTATAAAACACGATACATGAGGGAATCTAAATACTTGGCAAACATATTTTGGGATCCGATTTGGCAAATCAGCTGCCAAGAGAACATGTTTATCCTTATCCTCTGTAGTGAGTGAGTGGTGAGAGGGACGCTCTTCTCGCCCCAGAGCACAGCAGACAGGTTTGCCTGGCATGAGAGCGATACGAAGCCTCGACAAGTGCATACTAGACGTCTTAATTCATTTGTGTTTATTGATGGGCGCTTGTCACTTAATATAGATAAACAATTTATATCATAGAGATTTACTCATTTATTTAATTCTCAGTTATTTACAGTGGACTCCTAGACCAACTAGACAAGGTCGACAAAACTACTGATCTGAAGAAAGATGGAGATACAGGTGTAATGCGGGGTTCGCTGACCTCTCCTCAGGTAAACACGGTTAACGTTACATTAGGCATTAGCTAACGGCTAACTTGGCTAGTTTACAAACACATAAAGTGACTACTAATTCGCTCTTACCTGTTGAACCTGAAAGGTCTGACAAGAGAAACACCTCAGCACATGAAACTCCTGCACCATGCTGGTGTGTTACATAACCAAATATAATCTAACAGTCAGGAGAACCGAACCGGTCGCTAAACTCATTCACAGGTTTAAAAAGCGCGCGGACCTACGTCATTACGTTTCCTGCGCAGTGTCGTCACCGGAGACGTCTGTGCAGAGGGAACGTGCAGGCTTGCGCCACCTGCTGGTCGCGTTCATATCCTGTTACGCTGCCCTTTATTTAGCCATAGAGCAGGGTTTACAATCTGGGGGACGCGGACCACCAGTGAGCCATGACGTACCCTCTAGTGGGGCAGTGGGTCTATATGCAGTAGTTTGCAGTGGGCCAGAAATGTAAAATATAACCTATTACAGTATAATATATGAATATAAATACATGCATATTAATATACGCGTGTGCAGGCTAATTAAACATCTTCAGTTTATAACAACATAGCCGATGGAGAGGTTTCTTGGGACGCTTTTACAGCTGCCTTGTTTGAATTTGGACATATAATTGGTCTTTAATCAAATTTTGGGTGAAATTGTAGTTTAAAAAGTTGATTTTAGTTTTCTTGTGGGCCGCTATGCTTTGTAGTTGTCAGCCAGGCCTTGAGGTGGAAAAGACACTGACAATCTTAAAGGAGCAGTGTGTGAGATTGAGCAGAGCGCCTATTAGCAGAAATGAGATATAATTTACAAAACTATGTTTTCATTAGTGTATAATCCCCTGTATATACAAGTCCTTGTGTTCATTAGCTTAGAATAAACCCTTCAGATCTACAAGTAGCAGATCATCTTCCAACAGAGGCTGCTATAGAGCCACAATGTTTCTGCTGTAGCTCATAATGGACAAACCACACACTGGCTGTAGAGTTTAACATTCCAACTTTAATTTCAGCTTGAAATTGGTGGCGCTATAGTGCTGTTGGAAGGCACCATGTCTTTGTCCTACCGAAGTGCATTTATTAGTAACTCTGTACACTCCAGGTGGAGTATTATCCAGGTAGGATTATTACTACAAGGCCAACAGCAAGCAAACTGCTGTTAATGCTGACCTTACAGGGATGGACACCACAGCTTTCTGGCGATATGCTTTCAGCTATTTGTTTGGAATATGATGGTTGCATCATCTTACAAATTGCTCATTTAAAGTGGATTACATGTATGAACACAAACACATTCTAAACCATTACCTCCTTAGTGAAACCCCTGCATGCACCTCGACATATTCCAGACTTCATTTTTTCATGAATATTGTTTAATTCTGTGTTTAGAAGCAGAAAAACATCAGTTGCCATATTCAAGGTCTTCTTAAAGCAGTGCCTGTTACCAGCATTAAAAGAATAATTAGGATGTTTTGATAGTCTCGCTTGTATTTCCGCTTATCTACCAAGAGAGAGAATTTTCATAGTGGTTAAATGTCTCCTTAAAGCAGCACTATGTACATTTTTTTTTAAATCTAAAACATTCCAGAATTAACTACAATCACCAACTGAATGTAAAGGAATAACAGTTTTAATAAGGCAAATACATCTATATATGGTGTTGCAGAGACATCTAATGAAGCTAGCATGGTAACCAGCTACCCCCGGCCTGTCACTTTGTACTTCAAGTAGTAATAATGAGTCACTGCAGCTTCAGTCGAATCAGTCCAACATGAGAGAATGAAGAAGTAGCACTACTTTGATGGTGTTTGGTACTCTCTTGTTAATGATGTTGAAGGTATTCTCCTGGTTATATCATTTAAGGACAGACAGCCAATGAAAGGGAGGGTAAACACAACGATGGCTAAAGCTTCTGGCAAGCACCCATTATCACCACCACCACCTGCTCTTGGCAATTATTCATATTCACCCGCAAACAAAAGAAGTGATACAAATAGAAGCAAAGCAAGAGTCAACACTGGTACTGCTTTCCACTGCTGGAGATGCTCTTGGAGAGTAAAGGGATGAAGTATGATGCTGAACTGAATGTTTCTTTTAGACTGGTAAGCAAACTAGACTGGGGTACACACTTTCTGGTTATTTGTTGCCCCCTATTTGTTTAGTGTATGAATTTGACAGGTTGCTACACATTACAATTTGCTCCACATTACAATTTGCTCCTATTAGGAGGATTAGATGTATGAACTCAGACACTGGATAAATCATTATCATTACCCCTTTATATTTCATGAATATTCCGCTTCAGCCCGTGTTTTCAAACAGAAGAACATCAGTTGCCATATTCAATGTATTCCTAAAGCAGTGACTACCACTTTATACAGACAAATATGAGACACATGTTGAAACTAGGCTTTTATTTCAGCCGCATAGTCTTGATTCATTGATAAATTAATTTCATTGGTAAAGCAAGTTGAGCTTCATTAAAATACATTTCAAGCAAGACACTGAATCAGCTAATTAATGTAAAAAATGCTGTAGCAAAAAACAAAACAAAAAAAAAACCTAAGTCCCTTTATAAATCATACAAAGAATTTTCAATTCCTTCATTAACATTTTTAGGAGTAAAAAAATCATTTAATTTGAACAAAAGCATTTCTTTCGGCCTGTTTTAAGTTCCCTGGAAAGTTTACTGCCACACACAGACAAGTCAGGACAATCTTGCACACGGATAAAATATCCCTGAGTTACACTCAGCGCTCATTATACTTGAATGAACTCTGTGGAATGCGTAATGTGTATTCTAGTTCCAGATTTTGTTTTACAATTCCTAAGGAGCAGCATAAAATACCTCCCACCATCACAAAGAGTGATCTTAAAGATGTTGTGTCTTAACCCCTCATGATGACATGTGGTCCTGACAAGTGCAACATTGTCATTTTTGAAATGTTCAGGTTAAAATACATTATTTGTGATTTACAGGCTCTAATAACAGTTCTTAGATGTTAACCATCAATTAGCTGAAGAGAAATTGATTATGGACGTGAATGCGAATGGATTGAGCTTGTAGCCTGTTCCACTGTAGAATTTGTTCTGAAATTCCACCCTGGGCAGATAAGAGTTAGAAAGAGAAGGAGAAACAGAAAGAAAGGTTATAATGTCTTTTAAGAGAGGTAATCAAAAAAATACAAACTCAAGTTCATACCATCATTACGCTGGGAACATATATATGTATGTCTTACCAGTGAAGTCGCAAAGCATGGAGGAAAGCAGAGAGCCCTTCCATGACGAGCAGGATAGAAACAGTCAGGACAGCAAAAAATGCAAATACGACAACCATGATGACGCTTCCCACATATCCAGTAAATGAGAAGGAGTGCCGCATCACCATCACCCACAGCACTTCTGACAGCTCTACAAAACACACAGTCAGGACTGAAAGATTAATGGATTTTATATCGAAATCACAATTTATAAGAGTGCAATATTCAAATCGCAGTCGCAATACTGATCAGAAAAATCGCAATTAGATATCTTCCCAAATCGTTCAGCCCTACACATAGTAGGCACAAACTCAACCCTCATTCATTAACCAGTTGGGCACAGATGTGTATACACTTATTTCAGGAATAATCTTAACTGTTGTCCCTCAAAAACATTTTTAATGATTCTGATACTTTTATTATGTTAGTATATCACCTGAACAAAACATCCCAAAATAGAAGCTTTTTATAATAAATTTAACTTTTCATTTTCACAAAACATATGAGATACAAGGTTTTGAAAAACAACATAAAGAGAGTCAGCACTAGCTTGAACCAGCAGTAATGTCCTAGATGACTAAAAAACGCATTATTTTCTTATGTCAAGTGTGTGGCTAAATCTCAAAATGACTATTTTCACCTAGAATATTTGACTTTTATCATCATCATCATCATCATCATCATCATCAGTAGTAGTAGTAGTAGTAGTAGTAGTAAGAGTAGTAGTAGTAGTAGTATTATTAGTATTAGCAGGGAGCTATTTGAGATTTAGTCACAGATGGATTGGTTCTATGCAAGACTTGTGTGGTAATTTGGAGACCAAAAAGTACTTATAAAAGGTGAAGGTTTCTGTATTAGTGCTGTTATCACTTGTTCATTACCATACAACCAACAGTTAAACAGTTCATGAAAGGACCGCAATATATGTATAAGTGATGGGTGTAAGTTCTCCTCGTTCAATAGTTTATGGTTGCTTTGCCATGATATTGTACTCTGAATAATAGTTGATGTTGAGTATTAATAATAACAACAACAACTTCAATTTCTGAAAAATGGTGTTTTTATTAAATTTAATGTATGTAACTATGATTTTATCACATTAAATAGTCATAATTTTATTACATGATAAAATCTTACTTCACACACAGGGGCTTATTGCCTTATTTCAGCATTTTGTCTTACCTTCGAATAATGTGAGTTACAATATCATTAAAAATGTCTTAAAACTGGGGGGAAAAAATCTGTTCACATCTGTTCTGCTCTTCCTAGATCAGATATTAATTGATAAATATGGGCACTTACGGGCATGAGCCAGACTGAGAGCCCATAGACGCAAGTATGAAGCAGTGTTGGAAATGCAGCCCAGGCAGTACTCTATTGTGTGGATAGCCTGGTGCATGAAAACATTGGCTCCATCAAACTCCTGATGAACAACACAGGAAAACAGAGGAGAGACCGAAGTTCAGAAGAATGAATGAAGCAATACTGCAAAACATACAAAAGCATATTAATTGAAAGTGCTACTGAAGGTGTATTCTATAAGATGCCATTTGGTAACACAATTTCAAAAGCATGGTGTTTTATATTAACTTCCAGTTTCTTTTGAAAACCTTGTATGTGCACTAAAATTTGTACTGATATTTAAAACTGCCAACATTTTCGTTTTTTTTGAGGATCAGCACTAGGCATGTGGTTGCATCCTATTAGAGTAGGAAGCGGGAGGAAACAAGTTATTCTGCACACTGTAACAAACTTATTTTTAGTTTACTCATCTGTTTGACTTACCAATGGAAATTTTGAAACATATTTTTTCCTTGTGTAATGACTTTATTACTAAAAAATTACTATTTTTTTTAAAAACATTTTTCCCCCACAAAGATCACTAATGCTCTGAAATCATGGCATTTCACAAGGTTTACTGTTTTGTGTAATATACTTTAGTGGGGTTATGATATCAATTTAAAAGCACCTCAATGCTGACTTGCAAGCAGCAAGATCTGTATTTCGACTCCTTAGCAATCTGGTAAGTCGAGAATCCAGTGACATTCAAGGAAAAACCCATCAGGTTTGGAACATTATGTTAACCACTAAGAGCGACCGCAGCATTTCTGTGATCTGCCATTCAGTGCTGTGAACTGGAGATTACGGTAGATTGAGATTATTTTGGAGCTTGTTTTATTGGGGGTCTGTTGAGAGAGACAGTTGTAAGAGATCATTTGGAGAACTTTGATCTGAGCCAAACAAGCCTGTGTATTGTTTAATAAAGCTCCACATAAACAAGACAAAATTGTAGTCCCAAGAACATTTTGATTATGCCTAATAAGCAGCATAGGCTGATGGTTAGGGGCCCCGTGGCCAGTTGGGTAATTACTGTAAGTTTAAATTTTTTAAAGAAATAATAAATTACACCACTTAGCGGCAATCACTGTTAATAGTCTCTAGTCTCAAATTTTACAGTATATGAGCAAGCAAGCCAACCGATTTGCTCATGTTATGTAACCAAAATTAGGACTTCCAACTTAACAGGAACATTTATTTAAGGTTTATGTTTATATAACATCTATAAAAATCTATAATAAAATATATGTAAGTAAGTAACTTACTTATCCAAGTATGTTAGAATTATACTGAGACTAGTCCAGACAATAATTTAGCAAATCCTTTCCATGATAAACAAATTTAAACAGAAAATAAATACACATGCCATGACAGTATTTAATCAAACAGACAGGCAAAAAACATATGAAGAAGACACATCAAATAAGTTACAAACACTGATCACTCAAAACTTTTGGAGGAAAAAAAAATTATTTTACAAGGTGTAGGCCTGGGGGAGTGCTTGGACACATGAGGCTCCCTCCAAAAATCCTGCTTAGATCCCCAAAAATGCTACAGCCCACCTTGAATCATGGTAAATCATTACTATAACAGGAAATGTGTTCTCCTAGTAATCTTTCTATTACACGATTTCATCCAATTCAATCATCCTTTTTCAACCCTGCTCTGCCTTTCCCACTCACCTCCTCATCCTCTCTCGTCTCCACCTCTCCCTGCACAGCATTTATTGAGCCATTTTCTGACAGCAGAGGCCGCCTTTCACCCTGAAAAATGAGAGAGCCTTGTCAAAATGCAAGTACACAAACTATTAATGTACAAACACATATATGCAGAAACTCGTACAGTGGGTTGGTGCTTCTTTCTCCTGTATGTGAGGTACTCATGGATAGGCTTTCCTAGCAGTAGTACAGGGACTGAGCACACAGCTACGATCACCAGAACCATTTGCACAGTCATCTACAGGGAGAAATGAAGGTTAGAGAGAAAGAAGGTTAAGCTCTTTATTTGACTAACAAACATTGACAAGAAACATTTGCACATCTTTACTAACACATCATTACAAACACAATTTAAAGTGACTACTAGCTGAACCCAACCAGCACTATGGCCAAATCTAACCATAAACCACACATGAAAACTAACCTAAACTGAGTAACCAAATATGTGACAGACAGCAAATAGAACAGCCATTAGTAATATTAGTCCTTCTGCCTGAACCATTCCTTCTTACATATCAATCACCCAGGAGAAAATATTTCCATAATTATTAGTATCCTCAATCTGGAGTCACAATGTCTGATTTGCTGGTGTAGCTGCTGGTGAAGCACGAGGACATCTCCTTAAATAACCTCTTATAACAAGTAGAATCAGTTGTGTTTCTGGATGACTGAAATACTTGCAGCCAGTGCAGCCTTTTGAGAAGATGGTTGGGGGCTTCTGCCTTTGATAATCAAATTGAGCTTACACTGAAAATATGGGCTCATATTCACAAACCATCATAAAGTAGGAGTACTGCTCTAAGACCTGTTCCTTCCAGTAAAATCCAAGTAGATTACAGAGGAATCTGATCCTAGATCAGCTCCTACACTGATAAGCTTTGTGAATACAGGCCCTGAAGATACACATCACAAACCTGGCCATGGTAGAGCGGTGGGTTGTCTTTGTTCTCTGCAAACAGGAACATGTCTATGAAGTGGATGAGAATACTGGGTGCACGGTCTGAGTCCAAGGGTCCAAAGACTATCCACTTATAAATCACCATGAAGATGAGGTAACCAAACAAACACAGCATGAAACACAACTCAGGAATCAGCACCAGAAACACACTGCTTATCTCTCCAAAATGCCTAAATAGTGTGAAACAGAAAAAGGAGAGAGAGAGAGAGAGAGAGAGAGAGAGAGAGAGAGAGAGAGAGAGAGAGAGAGAGGGGGAGAGGGA
>CM067485.1:23891193-24074400 GCA_034552555.1 Semaprochilodus insignis
TTCCACCTTAAATGGTGCAGCGGTTCCATTCAGGCGCCAGAATGGAACTGCTGCACCATTTAAGGTGGAACGGGAGAATTAGAACCTGGAGCTTCGTGTCTCTCTCTCTCCCTCTCTCTCTCTCTCTTTCTCACTGTGCTGAACGAGAAGATACAAGACTCTGTTGTTGTTGCTGGTGGACCGTTGTACTTAGTTGGACTCACCCGCCGATAGTAAACCGACAACGACGAAAAACTTCTCTTCAGCCTAGTTCGGGAAGGACGTGCAGGGTTGGTCGTCAGTAGCCGCCGTCTCTGTGTTCCTTCACCGTGTGAGTGAAAACTTTCCCTGTTCGGATCTCAGCGTCCACACACCGGCAGCGTACGCCAACTTCCTGTTTCCACCACATTCAGTCTACAGTCATTGGTCACGTTCCACGAGGCGTTCACGTGACCGCACAGTGCTCCTTATTAGCAGTGTTAGCGTGAGCTTCGCTTTATCACATGACTTCATTTCAGTGTTTCCCTTAGATGAAGGTTTATTATCTACCTATCCGCCTCGTTATCTGAGCGATCAAGTAAGGATTTTACCTCACAGTAAGGATCCACTCACCCCTTCAACTGAAAGCAAGAACTCCACCGGTTTTTCCAAATATTTGGAGCAGTTCAGATTCTTGATTTACTTACAGTGGTTCTGATAGGAACCAGGCGTCACAACAGCAATATAGCCATTTCGTTTCCTATACAATGGATTTACTGTTCCGGGGAATCTAAACGTGTTTTATATGTAATTATGATGTTATTAAAATTGTCATACATCTAAAAAAAAGTTTTCTTTGGGAACTATTTTGCCTTACAACGCCCTGCATGTACCCCTCCGCCATGAGTGGATTAAGATACGTTTTACAGTACATTTTCAGTACATATAGAACATAACGTTTCACACATCACTCTGAATGACTTGTTTACATCTTAACCATTTATTTATGAAATAAATATCTATTTTAAATATCTGCAGAGTTCCTCTTTAAGTTTGTTCAGTTACTTTAACCATCAGAAACCCAAGGATAGATTTACTGTCGTTTATATATATATATATATATATATATATACACACACACACGCGTTCTATATATATATGGAGAGAGAGAGAGAGCGAGCGCGAGAGCGAGCACTGCAGTGACACTGATGTGGTGGTGGCATGTAGTAGTGTGTGTTGTGCTGGTGTGAGTGGATCAGACACAGCAGTGCAGTCCGGAGTTTTTAAACACCTCAGTGTCACAGCTGGACTAGGAATAGTCCACCAACCAAAACCATCCAGCCAACAGCGTCCTGTGAGCACTGATGAAGGACTGGAGGATGACAAACACAAACTGCAGCAACAGACGAGATATAATCACTGACTTTACATCTACAATGTGGACCAGTAAGGTAGAAGTGTGCAATAGAGTGGACGCAGTGTTAAAAACTCATCTATATTGTAAACAGAGCTGATAAAATAGACGAGTATAGATACGAGGAGGTTTACCTAATAATGTGGCCAGTAGGTGTGTGTGTGTGTGTATATATATATATATATGCGCGCAGTTGCCTGTGCACCCTGTTTCAAAACACCTGATGCATCTCAAAACGCTTGTGCTGTTTGAGTCGGGAACAGCTGAAAACATTAGCCATTGTGTGAATAATGGGTGAAGACCACGGATGTATATTGGCAACATTGACAAAACTGTTCTGTACATCTTTTATATAACTGTTGTAACTAATACCTCTTATACCTTTGAATGTGAGTGGCATTTGTAATGCAAAACTGCTCATCCAGCATCAGTACCTGACCTCTCTAATGCTCTTGTGGCTTATATATGTATGTAAAATGTTCGTTCAGCAGTATAAAGTCCTCCCAGAATAACAGAGGCTATTATTACCTATTAGTGTCTATTCACTATAGCATGATTAAGGCATGTCATTATCAGGTAAACCTCTGGTCCAATATGACTCATATTAGATTAGTGGTGTTAAAATACTTTGTTAAATGCATATTGCAAAGTAGTCAGTCACTGTGCCAAAGCAGATTAAAAACAGCATTAAGTCTTTATTGAAATCTAATTCACACTGTGGTTTCAGTTCAGTACAGGGTATAAAAATTAGAGACTACCAACAGCAAGATCACTACGCTACAATGAAAACAGAAAAGGCAGCCCTACAAGTAAAGAGCACGGAAAATATGGTTGGAAACAAAAGAGCAACACAAGCAAAATAATTCATATCCACTAAAAAAATCTTTAAGCAGAAATCCACAATAGAGCAAAATGGCCATTGGACTGATGACCAAATGGGAGAGAAGGTCTGCGTTTATGAAGTTCAGCTGTCACCACATATTAATGTCTACATAAGTGAATTATGATCTTGTCTGCAATCACATATACAGGCAGAAAAAATAAAAAATTAGGAATTCTTCAGGATCATATCCTCCTCACGTGAATAGGTTCTACTGCTCTTGGTTTCTTTTTTACCCACTAGAATGGCCTGTGGACTAGATTATCATTTCTATTCCTCTCTGTTCGTTTCTCCTTTTTTCTTGCCTTCTTCTGCCTTACAGGCTATAGAACTTGAGGCTTCTGTCCATTCCAGTGGAGGACAGGAACTGGGCATGCTCGCCAAATGCCACCCCTGTCACCAGACCAGTGTGATCTAAAGAGAGACATTACCGTGTGTCAGACTCTGCTCTTTGCTTAGACACTTGAGAATAACAGTGCAACATTCACAGTGAAATATAAATGCTATATATAGGTGGTCTTCAAAGTATAGTAAGACTGGACCAAACTCAACATGCAGTAAACCCTTGTTACACTCACCAGTGAAGTTGAGGACCTCTGACCACTGTTTGCAGATATAAACTCTGATGTCAGATCCTCCAACGGCCAGGTATGTTCCACTTTGGTCAAACACCAGTGACTTCACCTGCAGAAGAGTAGAAAGTAAGAACACAGACCAATAGTAAGTCATCTATGCTGAAACATAGATGTAAAATCATGTAAAAAGGATAAGAGCACTAAAAGACAGAATACAGGTTTGGTATGTACCAAAAATCAATGAAGTGATCCAAAACAGAATGACACACCTCATAATTATTGTCCAAAGTGATCGTCTTAAAGTTCTTCAGCTTTCTCAAATCCCACAGCTTCAGAGAGCTATCCTGAGCCCCTACAAGGAGACAAACAGTGTGATTCAAACATAAAAATAAAAAATGAAACACACACACACAAAAAGATAAAGTCACACATTATTTACCAGTGGCCAGGTAGTAACCATTCTCAGAGAAGGCGATGGCAGTGACTGGGCCGGAGTGGCCAGGGAAATTGGCCACATTGGTTCTCTCCTTCAGATCCCAGATCTTAATCTGAGAGTCTGCTGTACCAGTGCCAAAAATCAGGCCGTCAGGATGGAACTGAGCACAGGTCAGTGCTGTAGGCAGAGGGTTAGAAGAAGTCAGTTGCTGACACCAAGCTGAAGTGAGAAAGCAGTAAATGTTTTGTGAAAAAAAGTGACCTTTGGTAGAGATAAAACTACATACCACATCCTGCTGTCTCATCAGTGACTTTGGTGAGAACACGGCCGGTTTGGATATCAGAAAAGGCCCAGTACTAGAAGACAAACAGATCAAAATGTGAACTTTGCCTTTGTTGTCTTTAGGACAACAGGCATGTCAACCTGCCTTACAAATGTACTTCAGCTCTTTATAACTACAGCTAAAAATTTGAATGTCAGTAAGTTAACTTATTCTGTACATTAAATTATTTAAGTGGCCAATTTAACAGGCCTGTTTGTGTGTAGTCTGTGTGAAGAGGTGTTACCTGGTCCTCGGAAGAACTGAGCAGATAATCTCCAGTAGCATGGAGAGACAGGCCGGTAACTCCTGCTTCATGGGCTCTAACCACCTGAACACAGTTGCCCCCTGAGATGGACCAGACACGGATAGTGCTGTCCGGGGATGCCGAAAACACCACAGACTGCAAAGAGATGGCACAAACTGAGATTAACAAAATGTGTGCGTAAGTGCTGTAGGTCTGTGCGTTCTGGATTGGGCTAAAGGCTAACTGAAGAGACTGGCTGCTCCTTTTCGTATATCTCTTCAAAACACAGGACTGTGGAAACAAATATGACTACCTCAGATCGCAACTGACAGCACAGTGGGAGCTAATCTGCACTTATTTGTGGCATACTGCTATAAAGGCTATGGCAAAACTAGACGGTCCTTCCTGCTTAGAGAATTGCAAGGCAGGCACCTCCATCAAATTTCGTACTGCCACTCTGACGGGTTTCATCAAGGAAAACACCATCTTTTAAGAAGCATTGCACTATGTGGATTTCTGTTACTTGTAACTGTATTTGTGGCATTACGTCAAGCAGTGCCGTTGTAACACTGGACCAGTATAGGCACTTCCCTAACAGACAAAGAGGAAGAACACCACGCATGTTTTACTGCAAGAGGAAAGTTAATTCAATACTCTACATGTGAGATCTGGATTTTTGCTCATCATAACCAGTTAGAAAAATGTAGGTTCATTAGTGCAGTTGCAGATTTTTTCGTGAAATGAATGACAAACTGTAACCACAACCTTTACTAAACCACACTTTCTAATCATTACATTAAATAAAGAGGAAACACAGCCGCAACGTTTAGTGCTTTAACATGATGTAGCTATAGACAAACACTCAAAGTAAACGCACACAGAAATATTCATGTGGTTTGCATTAATAATTTTAGCCATTTCCATTATGTACTTCTCACAGTTTTCATTATACTAATAACACTGTGTTCTGTTCTTTACAGCAAATCAAAGTTTTAGAAAAGGAAAACTAGGAGGCTGAAATGATCTGCCTATAAGCCCCCTATAGATAAAAACAATGGCTTTAATGCAAATTCTTAACTACTGTCAGGCAGCATTTTGCTGGTTCTAAAATGTGCAAATGAAAGTAATAGTTAAACTAGACTGCAAGAGGACCCCTATGAACTGGCCCAGTATGTGTGCACATGACCAGGACAGTACCACCTCCAGCTCATCTTGAGCCAGGAAAAAGCTTGAACTCATACTTTGGCAAGAATTTCAAACAGTATACCATCCACTATTTGTTGCGGGTCAGAGAAAGACTGCTTACCTGGGATGGGTGATATATGACAGAAGTGACCTTTTTTGTGTGGCCTTTGAGTGTGGCCACAATCTGGTCCTCTCGACGATCAAACACCACCACATTCTTATCCGCCCCACCTAAATAGTCAGAATGTGAGATATTGCAGAATCATACATACATACCTTTTTAGAATTAAAAAAAAAAAAAAAAAAATCTTCCTTCAAGATGATAAAGAACTAATACTATTTATACCATTTGTGTATTACATTATACCTGTGAGTACTTTGTTGGTGTCTGTTGGACAGAGATCCAGAGCAAGGATTCCAGGTATACTGGCACTGTGTAGACCCTGAGAGAATAGAGGAGGGTGAAAATGATTTATTCACCTACAGCTGTAATACAGAGCCATATATTTACAGTTGGCATGATGTGCTGGCCACACCCACACACAAAACAGACAAACTGACTCACAGCACGGGAGGCCACTTGGCGGTATTTGCTGAGATCCTCGGCTCTAACCAGCTCTTCTGGCACAGTTTTTCCCCTCTGAGAAACCAAACAGACAGACGCTAAACACCAGCTTTTGCAATTGCAGCAGGACTAGTACATAAAAGGTAATGTAAACTACCAATTTGTTATCTTTACAAGCTATCACTTCATTACCTTCTTTCTCTCTGTGGTCAGAACAGTGGCCTTGTCTTGCAGCTGCAAAAGATGGGAAAAACATCATTCATTAATGTCTGTACATGTATATAACAAAGCATCCAATATAACTGACAGCTGATTATACAGCATCCAGCTGAAATTGTGTTTAAGGGTGGCGATATGGCATCATGACGGATCAAAACACTAACAATACACAATATCAGGATCATGAAAATGGAGGTTCGAAAAGTTAGAGCAAACTGAAAGCCCTACTAGTGCCACCTTTAAAAATACTATTAAAAATACTATTAAAAATACGAACACACTGATTTTTATTTAAAACTCCATGAATTGTGCTAAATACATTTAACGGAGCAAATTATGCTCTCTTTATAATGAAGCATGCTGCTGGTCACTACTGACCATATCCACAATATGTTCAACAAAGCATACTATGATCTAATTAGGCCTTTCACATTTAGTAAAAATAAATGTAAATAAAAGAAAGCAGTAAACAATTATTTAAAAGACATCACAAGATTTATGAAAGTCTACTTGACTCCATGCATGATTCTGCATAACTGTATACTGTAGAATCTCAACAGTACCACAACAACAAACATTGCTGGGAAGCAAAATAGCTAAAAGTGTTCTTTTAATTTTTGGACTTTTATAGCTGCATGCAACATATAAAAATGACCAGCTAAATTGTTAATCACAATTATACATGACAGTCATCAGCTAAAATCTGATGATCATAAAAGTCTGAATTGTGGTGGAGTACGCACCTTCTGTATGATCTCCGGAGTCATTCCCACCTGTTCACTGACTTCCATTGGCTCACCACCAGCACCCTAAACGCAAAGATTATATCAACTTAGACATGTTCATGTGAACTTAGACGTCTATTGAAGCAATTCAGCCACAGAAACACCAGACACATCACTTACCACAGCTGCAGGCTGGGAGGCAGGAGCAGCCTGAGGAGTAACCAATCCAGCTTGAGGTTTGAGTGTGGCCAAGGCTGTAGAGACAAGAAGTGAAGGCATTAAAAACAGCAATGCAGAGAGGGTATATATAGATGTACGGTTTTCATCCGCACAGCGATCTTTTTCAATTAATCAGTGTTTTCCAATAAAGATCACTGCAACACCGACAAAGTATCAGTATGCTCCTGTATGTAGTGCACAAAGTGCACTGAGTGAAAGGTAGTAGATGTTTCACCAACAATATTATTCTTTTGAGTTATATGTTCTGAAGTGCACTGAATTTGGAACATTTCTAGAGAATAACCCTTTAAAATTCAAGGGTACATGGACCTCACCCTCTCTGGCAGCGGTGACCTCCTTAGTGAGGCGAGCAATCACTCTGCAGGCAGCATCATGCTGGTAGAGTGCATGAGACAGTTCCTGACGCGTTGTCTGCAGCTGCTGGCGCAGTGTGAAACTGTGCAACATCACTGCATCCTATAAGAGAGATGATGTTACTTTCTGGGTACAAAACACTTCTATTCAGCTTTAAACGAGTGGATAAACGGCATGGAAATGCAAAATATTTTGAATTTGTCCACATCGAAAACTATACACATGGACGTGTCGTTAACTGGAATTAGGAATTTCACTGTGTTGTTCATGCCATGATAAAAGCAAACAGACCGGCGGAATATCTTCAAAGGCTAAAGGATATCCTATGCTTCTCAAAAAACAAGCAAACTAACACTGGATGGGCAACTTTCCATTTTGGATAAGTAAAAGTAGCATGGAAAGCTTCATTGCTTCGATTATGAGCCAAAGCTTTGAGTGTTTATACATATAATTCATATGTCCTAAACCCGGTCTGAGCTGCAAAAAGTTCTAGTTGTTGGGACACAACTAAATTGTTCCCATGCTGATGCCACAGACAACAGTTATTAGTCAGTGAGATCGTGGTTGTTTTTTTTTCCAAGTCAAACTAAAAAAAAAATTAAAATAAAAAAAAATGTATTTTAACTATTAACAAAAAATATATATATATATTCCCATTTGGTGTGCAAGATTTTCTACTAAACGCATTCTCAAATTCATATGGTGCCCTTCGAATAAACTGCCCATATAAACTGGGCTTGGAATGTAAAGGCCTTTACTCAGAAAGATTTGAGATAAATCACTCACCCACTCATCTTGCAGTGATTTCAGAATTGCAGGGATGCTGGTAGCGGAAGGTGGCTTAGGCCGAATCGGATGAGAGACTGTATATGGACAGGCAAAACAATTCCGAAATCATGACTCGTCACTTACGAGTAAAAGTACTGAAGTCTTACCAGTTGTTTCTATTTGCGGAGACTTTGCTCTTACCTTTGATATCAATGAGCTGCTCCTCAGACAGAGGCTGCCCGTTGATGGGGTCAGCTCCATTCTCTGCAATGTATTTTTCAATGAGACGGCGTTCAAACACTTGATTGGAGACTGGAGAGACACAAGGGTGCTCCGGTACCTCATTTGAGACTGAAGATGAGAGAGAAAAAAAAAAAACAATCTTTTTAGAAGGCAAAGGAACTCTACTTAGACCTTATAACAAATAGCCACTGGTGATTGGCTGTGCATATGTGCAAGGGTAATGTAAAACCTCTGGGACAGTCAACTGCTCACGACAAGTGTAGCAGACTACTACTCTATTCCAGCAAGCAAAGTTCTCAGAGAGATTGGTCCCTGTATTCACACATTTAGGACCATCAGTTACACCACAACGCAACATATGGTTTTTGTTACCTTCATTACTAAATCGCAACCAGAATGTGTGATGCTTGTGATGCGTGTCTTGCTTTGCTCAGGTCTGCTCGGGTATCGTATCAGAGCAGACCAGCATGCAGATATCCAAGGCAAAAACAAGGAAGTCAGGAATGAAAGTTTCATTCAAAGGCTATAACGCAGCCTCTCAATCTCGGTATGTACTCAGGGATCAAAACCCAGGTACATCAGTACAAGAACCCCGAGCAGCTCTCTTGGAGGAGATCATGTCTAATAGCACAGGGGTTTTACTATAGGAAGGACCTTGATTTTGGTGAAACTGAAAACAGTACAAAAAAAAAAAACAACGAAGTTTGTATTTTATTTAAGACGTTAATCTTTGTAGTGGTATTCAGGGGTACCACTAACACACCTCTCACACTGAGCGGCACGTACAGCCAAATATCAACGATTAGCCTCTCACTGAACATTCTGAATGAACTCGGTCTCGACAGTAGGTGCCATGCTGTTAGCCAGCGAGCTAACTACACAACCACAAACTCAATGACTCAAACGTTCTACGCCGACAGTGTTATCTTCCAGACGTGATTATTTCAGTACTTAAAGGTTTATAGTATTGCCTAACTGTAGCTGTTAAACAGTCCTAGTTTACAGAATAAGCTACACGGAGAAACGCTGCCCGTACAGTTAGTAGCGCTAGCAGCGCTAACTTAGTTAGCCACCTCGGAGAAACAACACAACTTACTTGCACAAACCAAAGACATTTTCGGTCCGCAGTCGCGCCTCTGGTGTTTTAACTCATACACAGAACTCTCGGGAAAGAAACGGCCAACTTATCAGATGTGCAAATTAATTTCCTTAAATTTACCACAAGATCATAATATGCCCACTTTCGGCACACGTTGAAAGTCGCTGCCGCTCAAAAGGCAGCGCGTTGCATTGTGGGATAGCGGGTCCTCCAAACACTGCACCGGTTGGGTAGGCCTGAGGAGAAGCCGTGCTTTATTAAAACGTAGCTAAAGTACATTAAGAGAGACGAGTATTAAATAATACTGATATAAATAGAAGTTACATTAAAACATTTCCTTCACTTTGACTGGGATATTAGAAGGTGTATTATATAGTTGACTATCCAGCTCTCCCTGTACAGTGGGGTTGGCTGATACCTCTGATTTCATTGTCAGTCCCATACAACCATATACTGATACTGATTAAAAAACAACGAAAAGAGGATTTTTATTTGTAATGTACAAACTATGGATACGTGATGATACTGAAGATCTTATTACTATTTTTTTTAATTTTTTTTTAAAGCATATACATCAAAATATAGTTGCACCCAGAAGGAAGTGTGGGATTGCAGTGCTATTGGGAAGGAATATAAAGGTTACCATGAGCAATACCTGACGATAAATTTAGACTGATACGGGTGCAACAATTTGTGCAATTATTCTTTTGATGAGTGTATTTGCTTTAAAATAAATATGGTAAAAGATCAGATTTCTGAAATTAAAACTGGGGACATTTCCAGTTCGAGTAAAAATAATGACGCGGAATGACGTGGAAGCTACATTCAAGTAGATTGTATGCCTGTACAAATCAGATACCTACCATAACCTAGTGGTACGATTCATGTCCCATAACCCCACCCCAGGATTACCATGTCTTGTTAAGTGTCTTGAAAGGATGCTTGTGATGAAGTTGTGGACTAATACTTGCTTTTGCTAGACTTTTTTTTTTTTTTTTTACAGCAGTATTCTCTAAAACTAGAAGCAGTTGGTAGAAGTGGATAGTAGACAGCAGCTGCCCCCTCCGTTTTTCAACACAAGAACACAAGACATCTGCCAGTATACTCTGCTACAGTTCTTCCTTAGGTCTTTCCAGTGTGTTCTCAATTTGCAGCTAAAAATGGGGACATTTTTAGGGACAAACCACTAAAACGGGGGCTGTCCTGGTTCCGGTTTGGGACCAGTAGTGTTTTCCTGATGGGTTGATATCACAGTGTAAAGGATTATAATGATTTAACACACGTTCTGATGCAACACAGTGATTGCAGATGCATTAGATGGTTTCCTAATTGGATCTAAAGGTGTCCTACAGGAAACAGTGGTGTCTAAAGGCAACCATTAGATCAATTCCCATTAGAAAGCAAAACATTAGGTTGTAGTCCTAATGGTTCTAATAACTGCCAAACTACTTAAACTGACAGTTTAGTGGAGTGAGATTTCATATGATCTATTATAGATCATTTAACTTTGAAGTATGCAACAATACACTCAGCTCGCAAAACGACTGATGATACTGCGTCCACAATTTGGTAATTCTCATGATATTTTGAATGAAATCTGAATTAAGAAACCTGATGACTAATCATGTTGCACAGTTTACTAATTACACTAATGAGCTGGGAGGCAGGAGGAAGTGAGTGAGTTGTTGATCGTTGTTAATCTTCTAAAAACCTGGATGCTTAAACACTGTTTGGGTGTTGCATTGCCAATAGCATAATTAATGCTCCATGAGGCACTGTCATAACACCACAATACCCATTGTCAAAATTTCATGATGCATTGTTACACCCTTATTTACATTCATTTGGTTGTACATGTCAGTGTAAATGTGTGTGCAAAAAAAAGAAAAGGAACAGTTAAAAGGATTTTTATGACATACAAAAACTAAGTAAAGAACACGGGGGAGGGTGGGGGGTACTGATGTTTATTAAGGGTCATGTCTGTTTCATTATGTCTAGCTTAACATCACATATTCACTGATATTGCTCCATTGTTCCTAGTGCTTTACTTTTTAATATTCATGGTTTTTGCTTTAGACAAAAAAGTCTGGGAAAATTTCAAACAACTTCTTTCCTCACACTGCAAGGAACACGCATTTCACATTATGAAACACGAATGTATGAGCATGTCCAAAATTATCTGGATACTTTAAGGTGCAGCCATTACACAAAGGTGTTCAATCACACACATAGCTAGTATAGTCTCCATAGAAAAGCCCGACCCACAGAATGGGATGCTCTGAAGCAGGCACATAATAGGTCCAAAGTCATCCAATAGCTCCCCCCAACGCTGGGTTATAGAGCAATGGATTTGTGTCCTCAAGAGTGATGAAGTTTCCAACTTTGAGGTGTGACAAAGTGACTAATGTGGTCTAAAACATCCAACATCAGTACCTGAACTCACTGATGCCTTCATGGCTGAATGTAATCAAATCCTAACAGCAATGTTCCAATGAGTCTTTACAAAGAGATAAGTACAGGCCATTGCACTCCAAAGCTGGAACAAATCAATACACTTGATATCAAGAGAAATGTTGGATGAGCAAGTGCCCACTGCAGTACGATTGAGTTTTGTGAAATCTGGTATAATCTTTAGAACACAGGCATAAAAGCAGAGTCTCTGAGGTTTATTGTGATAAACATGGTGCCTCTACAAACATGGTGCCTCTACAAACATGGTGCCTCTACAAACATGGTGCCTCTACAAACATTTCAGCACCACACAATTTGCTAATTTTTTACCATGATACATGGTGCATGTAAGCAAAAGGGTGACACTCTGAGAGAAAGGCAGGCCATACAATTTGGCAATATAGACATATAAATACAGCCTATTAATAATTTTACTGTATATTATAATTGGCAGAGCTGTGTGCACCTAGAAGTCCCTTTCCTTCATGGTCACTGTAAAGGCTGCTTGAGATCAAAGAGTCCAGTTCCTCCTTTCACAACTTTTCCCACGACCAAGCAAGCAGAGGGCGAGTTCAACTTATCGTAGGAGCCTGTTGAACAAAAGACAAAAAAGACATTATACACCTTTATATTTCTGCCAACTTTCTGCATGCTTATAATCATCTACTGACCACTTATTTTTAATAATTAGCACTATATTTAAAGTTAGCACTGTTAAGAAACATACCAAGCATGGTGGCTTGTTTCAAAAACTTATAGCTGGTCTCAAAGGTCATCTGCTGCAGTGGGGAGCTGTTGGACTGAATGCCTAACCGGTTGAGAGGTTTGTAAACCCCTTCAAAACACATGTAGTCGGCAACTAGAGAAAGATGCCGTGGATCTACTTCGATACCTGCATGGAGAGAAAGAGCAGCAATGAACTGAGGGTCCCACTGAATCTCCCTGGCAAACACATTAAAGGGCACAATTTGACTTACCGTAGACAGCAAACACATCTTTGATCTCCTTTTCAATCACCCTCAGAGCCACTTCAATGCCGTACGTGTTGGCCATGGCATGGATCTCATTTGAATACAAACGATTTAGGTCTAGAATCTTCAAGTACAGAAAAAAATAAAAAATCAGGTTTGAATGAATCAACATCAGGTCTTACTAGGTTAAATACAGGATTCGTTTTCAAATCCATTCTAGTTGTTAAATAAATCATTTGTCCAGTGCATAACTAAAGAAGCAAACATCTGACATCAAACATGTCTTGTCTGACTGCCTAGCTTTCGGATAAGGGGAACCTGTAAATACGATTTTTTGCTAAAAGAGGCTAAATTTATAAATATCCTAAGGACTGGTCATAGTGTTTACAAGTTTCATCATGCAACAGTATATCAAGTAAAAAAGTATGTGTAAAGTAAGTGTAAAAAGTATGGATTGCACAACTATTGACTACATTTTTCAACTGGTCATCCAAATTAAAAAAACAAAAGCAGCCAACTAGTTAAACAGTCCTCATTACTACAGTTATATATTTTTCTGAATCTCAATAAAAAGTGTTTTATTTGCAGCTTCCTAAAAGGGACTAACGGCAGATGCTACTTCTTGAGGTCAACAAATTATCAGACCAACATTCAATATTTTTTACCTTTATCGGTATCAGCACTTGGACTTGCTTTCTAAGCGCCTTTTGTAATTTATGCGCATATCTGATACAACTGTATTCCTAAGAACACAATTCTGTAGCCTGGCTCATGTCTTGTATACAGCATTACTGGATTGCTTGAAATGTGGATGATGCATCGAGTACAACCAGCCAGCACTTCTGTACTCTGTTTCTCCCATCGGATTGATAGAACTGTTGACCGTGTGCAGAGTAAATCCAATCAAACAAGCTTTTTGGTTTCTTGAAAGACATGGGTCCTGCCTTTGCTTGTGTAACATAAGTTACATCGATTCTGTTTTTTTAAATTTCTATTTTTGCTCGATAAAAGTACAGACAGCTGAGGTTGGCTATTTCTAAAAATTTCACCGCTCTGGTTAGACATCATGCAACATTTGATACATTTAACGACTGTTTGCTACTGCAGGAAATACATTTTTTGGTCAAACAACAAAATGAAATTAAAATCATCCATATACCCACATTTTGTGTACTACGTATTTACACATTTACAACATCTACTAGTCTGTGCAACCCCTACTGTGACGCAAGTGTGACTGGAAATCAAGCGACTGTACTTACTCACATGGACAAAAATAATAATGTTGTTTTTCAAAAATAAAAGTCTCTTTGCACAAATTGGAATGTATAATGATGATACTTTCACTTTAAATTAATGCTAGGTCTTCTACTGGTTGTGTATACTCACATGTCCGTGCCTGAATATCTCATGCATGTTGATGCCCTCTGTATTCAGGACCAGCTCCTTGGCGCCCGTTTTGGTAGTCACCTCATTTAATAAGCAACGTGTGATGCCTTTGGTTTCCATGATCACTGCAGTCTGGGCCTGTGCTACTACCAGCGAGGTTAGGTCAAAGTGCACTTTGCTAACTGGCAGGGCCAGGGTGATCTGGATGAAAGACAAATTTGACAAGGTGCAATGTGGTTCGTACAAACCAACCAGAAGCTATGTGACTACAAAATCACTCAACTTTGGCAAAACCTTGATTAACTGTTGGATACTATTGAACAACTAACAAATATCCGATAAAGTCTGTACGCACCTCACACCACAGGCTGTTTTGGTGGTCATATTTGTAGCCCTCAATACTACTGCCGATCCGCAATACTTCGTTAACTCTCATGGAGTCCGGATTATCCCCAGCTCCCTCCTGGCTGCCTGAAGATTCAAATGGTATGGATGGTGAAGTCCTGCGGGACCTCTCTTCGGACTGCTCCTCAGCACCCACCTGCTGCTCGGATCCCTCCATTACCTCCTCTCGCTCTTCATCTCCACTCTCTTCACCCTCCTCACTCTCATAGTCAACCTGCAATTCATAATAGTGGTTTTAACCCCTTTTTGCAATGTTTAATCTTCTCTGTAAGTAACACGACATGCTGAGAAAAACACACAAGACAGACATCTCGCAAATAAAGAGGAAACTTTCAACGTTTATAGAGTTACAGAGAGACACTGCGAGTGCAGATGCTTCCAGACGGGTGTAATGCATGACCCAAATAAACAAATACCATCCTACCATGCTTTTTTGCCATGTATTAAAAGGCTCAACAAGCAAAGTTGATCTCGATTTTAAATCAAGATGGCAAGAGGAAACGATTTAAGTGACTAGTGATCTAAGCACAGATTGCCCCAATGGTCCAATTATCAATAGTCTGACATAAGTTCTAGTGCTTTGCACAAAGTAATTACATTCATTTTCAACAATATTAAAAAATAAAAATGTGCACAGACACACTATATATATACACACACACACACACACACACACACACACACACACACACACACACACACACACACACACACAATATGAGGAGAGTGGTATACTGAGTCCGTAAGAGCTCTTTACCTCCTCCTCTTGCTTCTCTTTCCTCTTGGCATCACTGGCATCTGCATCCCCTTCATTTGCCTCATCGTCCACCACTCTGGCTTCCTCTACATCCTCATCTCCATCGTCCTGAAAACACCCAATGCATTTTTAGCAGGCAATAATGATAATTATGTCCCAGCTTTTTACATCCATTGTCACTAAGCCAGTATTAATTCAGCATCCACTGGAAAATCTTGTTTGGACTGAAAAAAAGGATGCTATTTTTAATGCAGTTGTCCCTTCACACCAAGTCTGTAAACACTCTGAAAACATTTTTAAACACTGTATCTGACCTGTATATGACCTGGGTACATCTCATTCTACACACAAGACAACACCGCAGGGAATTCACTGCCTCTTACAGAAGCTGAAGTTGAACAAGTGATTCTACAGGCATTTCTGTGGGTAACTGGGGAATTTGAGGCTCTACTTCTGTTTACAGCATCTCTCTTTAAAAAGAAGCAAATTAACTATGGCTATATACAGTTACTGTGACCTTATGCACTATCATTCTCCACCCCTCCAGCTCTACTCGGCCATGTTTTGTTTAACATCTGCATTTTTATAGTCAGTGAGTTGCTTGTTGTATGAGCTTTTTTTTGCTTCGCTGCAAGCGAGATGAGCTGTTCTGTCACCAAGTGCCAATGTCGAGTTCTGTTCACCATCTTATTATGTCAGTGAAGTCAAAGGGCACAAACACCCCAAGGACCCTACCAGCGTGGCTGCAGAGCCCCCAACATCCCGATCATTGTCTTTTGCTGAGGCCTTTCGCGTGTCCACTGCGTTAATAGAGGCCAGCTTGGCACCCAGTTTCTTGATGGCTTCAAGCAGTAAACGGAAGAACCTGTACAAAATCATAGACATATCCAGGTGCTTTAAAACATCACAAAAACTACTAAGGGATTTACTTTAGCTCAGATTAGTGTTCCGCACAGGGCTTTAGAAATGCTGCCTTGTTATCACCAGACTGCTAGTTTTTATGTCACAAGGTGATAAAAATGAAATGCAAGCTTACTTGCTCTCCATAAAGCGAAGAATCTGTTGAGGTGACAGCAACTTGTCCTGCTGGTAGCGTTCTGGAGGAAGGAAGTGGAACGTGACAGTGAAGACTCGTTTCTTCTGACTCATCCTCTTTTCCATGCGAAGTGTCTCAACCACATCTACCTTGTGCAGCACCTGCAGAACAAATTGTATCTTTTTGTTGTGTCAACACAAATATGCTAACTTTGCTGGCTTATAGACATTTAGTCTTATTAACTGGTCCTGACAGTTGTAAGCATATGTACCTCTGCTAGGCACACACGTGCGAGTTGTTTCCGCAGTGTTTTAACTCGTTTCAAGGCTTTTTTGCTGCTTAAAACCGGAATGCTCATCATGGGAGTCTTAATGTTGGAGCTGGCAACCATAAGAATTTCACGCAACCTGGAACAAACAGAATAAGTATAGAATGCATAGAAGACAAACATAGAAGACGTGCTTCTATGTAACAAAAGAAACTTTAAATCACAGTCATTTGGGGCAAAATCCTAAATCCACTAAATAACTTGCAGATTAGTTCTATAGTTACTGAATATTAATATTAATATTAATAACAATAATAATAATATTTACAGTCATTTTTGAGCAATATGAATAACAGTAAGTGGTTAAGTTCAGACTCACAGAAAACTGACCTAAGGAAGCACAAGTTTATAAGTTTAAGATATACTGCCTATTACATCATACACAGGTCATTCATAAACAAGTGCTGGGAGGGACCACAGACCTGGGAATTCCCAGGGTGACGTTCATTTCTCCTCTGCCAGCAAAGTGGAAGGTGTTGAGGGTCATCTGTGTGGAGGGCTCCCCAATGCTCTGGGCAGCCACAAGCCCCACTGCCTCTCCTGGGTCACATAAAGCCCTCTGCCACTTCAGCTGCAAGAGACGCTTTAATCTGCACCACATGCACAAAAGGTTGAAAGAATGAGCAATGTAAGCCACCACAACTATCTGTCAGTTCAGTTTTAATTATTTGGGAAAAGACGATGTGTGGAGAGAAAGGACATTGCACAGTTGGAACAAATGTAAATATAGCAGGACCCTATAAGAAAATATCTGCCACACCCCACTGCACCTGGATAAACAGACATTTAAAACATCCTGAGGCTGGGAAATCAAGGAAATTAAAACATATGAAGTGATGAACAGTGTGTATCCTCACCTCTCACAGTCAACTGTTTTAGATGAAATGTCAAATTCCTGCTTGATATTGAACTGACTCAAGTAGGATCCGATGATTGAGTCAAACGTCTCAGAAACAGAACCGAAACAAATATCAGGTCGGAAAATAGCTAGACAGGGATCTGGGCAGTGGGATGTCTTCTTTAGATACTTCATTCTGTGGGCACCGTCCATACCTCTCCAGCTCTCCATCAACTGTGAAAATGCAAAGAGCTGTTGTTCCCCTTATCCAAATCCACAGAATCACAACCCTTGCATTGTTCTGATGCTGTTGACTGTGTCTACCATTGGCATGCTGTACACTGCATGTACTTTTACACATCTATGATTGGTCATATTCTATATAAACAAGGAAAAAAAACAGCACCTGTAAAGTGACAGCATGTCTACCACTGGCTTGGTCTACAGACATTCCTTCAGCCTCAGCCTTCATCTTCCCCAATTTCTTCAAAGAGAAGAGCAAGAAGGCACCGTCCCTGGGTGATGCATGCTGATGTTTGGCCTTCCATTTCCTGATTGCTTGAAAGTGACGGTCTGCTGCCTGTGGGTCCAGTTTAGCCAGGACCTCATCCAAACATGTTGACTTTCTGATAACCTTTAAAAGAAGAAGGGGAAAAAAATAAAATAAAAAATCACATATGCTAACCTTGTTAATAAAAATAGCAAAAACAGCCAGCTTATATACATTAGAGCTTATTAACTGCTCTCCACTTTAAAAAGTAAAAACCCTTTTTTAGCTTAGGGCTCCAATCTATCGCTCAAGACTATACAAGGCAAGTACTTATTTTTTAACCATCACAACTCATGTCAGTATAGGGCTTCGCAATATGACAATATCAGGGGTTGACCAATTATCAGGCCAACCGATAACCAAAGCCAATTTTCAGCATTTTTCTAATTATCAAAAATTTGTCAATACCCAGTGGAAAAGCGACAGACAACAAAACACACTTCGGCTATCGGCGGTTAAATATCCCACCTGCAGCATGACAAGCCTCCAGAAAGCAGTCAATTATTTGTAAAATCTTTTACATTTAATAATTTATCCCTTCCTGGATCTGCGCTGTGGATCTGTGACTGCTCAATTGTCTTGAGCAGTATACTCCTAGCTGGGTCTTCCAAGGCAAACAGGTCTGAAGCGTACATGATTTCTACTCATTTTCATTTCTATTTCTGCTTGTTAAAAGTACAGACAGCTGCTGCTCACTACTTCCAAAGATTTCACCACTCTACTTAGAATAAACGGGACGTTTCCTTAAAATCATTGAGCACAGACATTCATACATTCAACACGTCCAACTACTTGAACAACAAACTGAAATGATCAGGTTAAAGTTCACGTTCTTTCACTGCTGCTGCTTTTTACAAATTAGTGACAGTTTTTGCTGCATGATTGCTCATATGTTTGCTGTAATATTTGTATTATAATGCATTTAGAGCACGGTTTATAAAAGTTTTGAAGTTTTAAATAGGTTTGTTATATGTGTGTACGCCATTTCAGCAGTGATCCCTACCTCATAGTTGTCTTTAATGAAAGGGAACTGACGAGGTTGCAGGAACTGAGTTTTAGGAATATCCAGGCCATCCTCTCCATACAGGAATTGTACCACACTGCCGTCACTGTCCCTCACAGTCAGATCATACTGGACCACCAGCCCCTCCATGTGTTTTATTACACATCTACAACATCCAGAAAAGGTAGAACATCTTTAGTAGAAATACCACACTCCTTCAATCATTAACCATTCTAGTCCTGACAGGACCCAGCATAATTTACAGGGGGAGAACTTTTACTTTCTGATGTTACAACAAAGAAACATCAAATAGTGTAGCGCAATGAGCATAGTAACTGTATGACCTTAAATGACCTACCTCTGCAAATACCCAGAACGGCTTGTTTTGACAGCAGTGTCCACCAGACCTTCCCGTCCAGCCATACAATGGAAAAAGAACTCCTGAAAATTTCAATATAAGTTTAAACATTCATCATCATACTCTCTTACAGAACCACAATTCGCTATGTCAAATATTCACATGAGCATACTGCAAGACAGTACCACAAAACAAGGGGCAAGTTCATGAGGGACTTGCGGCATTTATTTCATATAATACATATCGCAGTTATAACACTAGTGTTCTTCTGTTCCGGTTCTTAAGCTGAACTCACAGGCGGCTTGATTCCAGTCAGAAACCTGCCGGTTACAAAGCCTCCAGATCGAGGTTCTGGGTCATATGGTTGAAAGCAGGGCAGGGATTTCCCAGAAGGCATCAGGGGAGGACGACGACCCTCCAACTCAATCTGACCCAACAGACAAGAAATCTGGAAACACAGAGAGTGACAGAGTCAGTCCTTAAAGTCTTATTCACTTAGGTACATAATTAAAAGACCATCTGTCATGTCTACTGTGCATTTGCTTACAACATTTGCATATATCAATACAATTAATACAAATACACACAAATCCAGTAAAAAGAAACAAGAATTTTCTTTTTCCAAAAATGTAGCTGATATCTTGTGAGCTAGTGTGAAGAACAGAAGTTTGGTTACTTGGTGCCCCCAGCCATCATATGGATTTGTTACATTTCATCACTAGCACACTGAATTTAGCATAATGGAGTATTACTGTTTAACCAGATACCGGATTATATCTACATATTATACAGGGCTGCAAGAAGGACAGTTTTGACACACATAAAATTGCAACTTAATTGCATTAATATTATTTGTATTTATTGGAATATTATTGAATTTCTGAACAATTAAATGCTTATTGCTGCCTAAATGTTTTTCTCATCTACATCTACATTAACATTAAATGACTCCATTCTGAGAGAAAAGAAATGAACAAAGATGCTAAAAGTTTATTGAAAGAGGATTACCTGCATTGTATTCACAGTAGAACCTTTGGCTCCTGACTGCACCATGAGCTGAAGGTTGTTATCAGGAAATGAACGATGGAGACCGAGTGGCATACACACCTATAAAGACAAAGATGATAACACTGTTCCTAGATGACGGACAATCGGGTAATCAAGCATATTACCAAGAAAAGATACTAAATCTTTAAATGTGACTGAGAATCTGGAAAAAGAGAAAAGACACAAATGCGCTATACCTTGTTGATGTTGTTGTTGACTTGATTGACCTCTTCTTTGAATTTGAGGTCCACCATATTGAAGTCACGCTGATCTATATTCAGATGGGCGTCCTGCCAGAGGTCTCTGCCTTTAGTCTCTTCAGCATTAGCAGGCAGGTTAAAGGCAGCCTGGAGAGCCTGTGAAAGGCAACCAAAAAAAAAAATTGCACTTGTAACACTGGAGAACACTTTTTTTTTTTTTTTTTAATTTCATAGACAAGTACAAGTCCACCACTAAATTTCGTTCTTAAGGTGGATTCATTACAGAAATTGTTTCTTCTGTATTAGAGTAGGATTATTTTTTCTAGAGAACCATTCATTTCTATTAATTATTAGGACTGTACGATATTGACATGTGATGTTCGATTAAGCTGTTGGACATCACAATGACAATATGAGAAGTGATAAATTATTATACAGTGTGCTTTTAACTGGACACGACACCAGACTTATTTTTTTGATTGAATAAACTAACCCTCTCAAAATATTTTCAGGATCGCAGTCACACGGTTTTGGTGAGTGGGAGGGGGGACTCATTCCCCCCTTGAGGCCCATTTACATTAAGTAGTTCTACATTTAGAACCTAAACAAGCGTTTTCTGAAGAGTTGATTTTGGGGGAAATGGCACTTGAAATGGCATGTGCCGTTTTGGTTTACCTTCTATATAATCTTTGGTTAAGCACAGAGCTTCTGTTTTTCTTTGTAAACTGCTTGAGTTCTGTGGAGTCTTAATGCCCATTTCACCAAATGGTTAAGTTGCTTGTTTCTACCGGTATGTAATGACGTGTCTTTGGTGCTACATGAATGAGGCTGTTTGACTGATCGTAGACACTCTAATGCTGTGCTTATCGCAGAAAATCATGTAGTGCTAAGGATAAAAAAATACATTTCATCCAACAGCCCTATGAACCCTGTCAGGTCAACGATATGCCATTTCAATGAGGGCTTTGGTGCTACTGTATCCCTTTTAGAAGCTTTGCAATATAGCATTGAACTACACTGGCTTTTTGGAGACTTTGCAAAATAAATCCATGATGATAAATCCAACACTGACTGTCTTCTGAGATTATTTATCCATTTCTCTGTGTTGAAGAGAGTTATTGTTGTTATGAGCATGGCTGTTACCCATCCACTGATATTTGGCTTTAGTCTGTTGACCAATCAGTGTCAGTGTTCCTGACTTGTCAATGGAACACAGCAACCTTTCCATTCAAATTCACAGTCTCTAACATGCAACTTTCACCAGATATTTATTCTTTTATGTACCACTCCATTTGATGTCAACCTGAGCAGGTTAATAATGCATCTTCTTTTCTAATGCTAGAAATCTTAATGACTGACCTTGACTCCACATTTAACAGATTCTTTGATAATTTTCTTCCTTTGTTTGTTGGCCAAGCGTTTCACTAAAATGTCTTCCACACCTATTGAAACACAAAAAAATAAAGATATATGACAAAAGAATGAAAGTATGAATAATGCATGAATAAAGAAAAGCAACAGCCCCCAATGGACAGCTGCTTGGTTATATGAGACCCTTCTCTCAGGAACACTCAGCACTTACCCATTGTGAAACCCCGGTAAAGCTGCAGGTAAGCAGTGAACAGACGAGCCAGACAGCTGAGCAGCTTCCCACTGGTCTCTCCTCCATAGAGCTCATAGCAACAGTGCACCAGGCCATAAGCTGAACTTCCATAGTGGGCTTTGTCCAGCACACCCACCAGCAGCTCCCCATGACGAATGACCACCTAGACAGACGTCATTCCACAATTAACTACCGATTGTTCGGGATCACTTTTAATACTTGAAAATGTCACTGTAATTAAGCTGTACTAAAGTTGTACTGTTGTCATAAACCAGTGAATCACCTGAGAGTCACACATGGCATCTGGCTGGTAGCCTGGCACTGGTCGAGGGTGCTCTTTCACCCAGGCCTTACTGGGGATCTTGGCCTTTCCTGTCAGGTTCAGAGGGATGTGGTTCTCCGGGATGACATTTAGCAAGAGGGTGGACACAATCTTTCAGAAAAAGAAAAATTAATTAGAACAAAACATTTAAACATCATGAAGGTCATATTAAACAGTGTCAATAAATCAGAGACAAATGTAAGTCCATTACTAAACAGGAACTGAAAGTTCAGATACCTGTTTTCCAGTCCAAAGCACTTGGGGTTTGATGACAGCAGGAGGAAGCACCTTGACTCTGCCATTTTTATCAGTGAGGCCTCTATAGACCAGCTCCATGTACTGCTCTTGTGTGAAAAAGCAGTCGCGAATTGTCATACTAGTTCCTGACACCATGTGGTCCTGAATTAGACCAGCTAAGGGCTTTCCGTCCTGTAGAACAGCAGGAGAAATCACTTGGATCAAACCCAAATCAAACCCAAACATGCATCTAACTTTGACCAGTGCAATAAAACAATAGAAATACTCATCCATTTTTGCAATAGTGATAACTGATTTTTGATTGAAGTGATTATGCCATTCCGTTCCTCAGTCTGTCATTGGTATTAAAAGTTGAACATTGTATCTTTGTATTACTACAGAATTGGGCTGCTGTCTTTTTTAGCGATCAAAATATGATACAAACTTACAACGGAGCTTTAATCACTAAACTGAACTCAAATAATATACAAAAATCTTTAATCTTTAATGTTTCTCAGCATTAACCTACAAACTTAAAATGTGACATGTAACGACAAAACTACAAAATACAAATGACAAAGTCTAACAACAACAACAAAGCTGAACAACACCCCTTTAAAAAAACACAAACATGTCTTTTAACTTTCTTTTAAATTTCTTCTTTATTAATTCACAGATTCAAAGATCAAGCTAAACACCAAAATGAAAGTAAATTATTAACAATGACATCTCTGACTCACCTTGGGCACCAAGTACTGCTGATCCGTGCTGACGAGTGTATAGGCTTCAGCCCGGCCCAACTCACTCTGGGGGAAATGTGCGTTCATCTCATCGCCATCAAAGTCAGCGTTGTAGGCCTTGCAGTTGGCATAATGCAGCCTGAGGACCTTCTCTCCTGGTAGGATGCGAGCACAGTGTGCCTGAATTGATGGCCTGTGCAGTGTGGGCTGCCGATTAAGTAAGAGCACATCTCCATTTTTGATGTGTCGATTCACCTGTAGGAGTATGAAAGTAATTATGAATTCTAGCCCAAATATGAAATTCACCATGTTGAATTCAGATGTCATTCAACAATAAATTACAAACCAGAAAAAAAATACAGTAAAGTAAGCACAAAACCATTGCTCCATTTATCAAGCTAGGATTCAGACCTAGCCCCCCTGACTTTGGTTAACAACCTTGGAGTTACAGTGAACGAACACTGAGCTCTCCATTCCTCACCGATACTTACAATTTTCATCGGTATGCGGTGCTGACCCGTGCTGGGTGTCAGGAGCTGCTTGGCAATGGCTTCTCTCTGTGTCTGGTTGGTGCTGCTGAGGATTGTGCGCGAGCCATCCTCATTGATCACCATGGATGCACCTGGGTGCACATTGGGCCCGTTCAGCACAGCTTGCCGCAGCTCTTTCACATTCCAGGGCGTGACTGGTTGTGGGTATGTCAGCTTGGTGGCGAACACCTAGAGATTGGGTGGGACATTGTGCACACTCAGCTACCGTCTCAAACACTACCCAATCCTGAGACTAATAAATAATCAAGTACATTTCAGCTGTTTTTGAAAGTGGATTGATAATTACAGCTGGCAGAACAAAAAACAAAACACTGTGTTACCATGGGTATTCCAATTTCATTGGTTCCAATGTACATGTCTGGACAGATGACAGAGCGAGCAGCATAGTCTACTCGCTTCCCCATCATATGCTTCCTGAACAGACCTTCCTTCTTTTCCAGAAGCTAAAGGAAACATAAGCAAGGTTATAAGCATAAGTTTATTACTAAAAGCTACAGCTTAAATACCAAATAGCAAAATAACTAAGAGCTAAATGTGTTCTAGTTTACAAGTGACTTTATTAAGAGAACCTTAATACAACACACAAAAAAAGAGAAAAAGTAAGGATGGAAAACAATAAACCTGGCGGATGCCTGGGAACTTCTCAGTCATTAGCTTGTCCATGTCGCTGTCAAACACGATGTTGACATGACTCTGTAGCCGGATCCAGACGTTGTACAGTTTATCTGATAGGGTGACCCCAGTCAGATCGGCTAAGAACGTCTGGTCTGTTTGGTTGATGTCTGTTTTCTCATTAGACTACAGAGATTGAGAAGAACAAACAATAAAAATGAGTTAAAGCACCAAATTGAAATCAAGGCAATTTGGGGTCAGTGTGATTACTGTACTGCTTTACCTCCTCCAACTCTGTCTGAGTACCCTCTATCATCCTGGCTTTCTCAGCTGCAATGAGAGCAAGCAGTTTCTGAATGATGATGTTGTCTTTAATCACCGACTGCATATTCACTGTCTGTCCACTGGTAAACATCTGGTCTCCCAACCGATTAACAGGCCGATACCTGTACATGAAATAGATCAGCATCAAGGCTGAGAATGGGCAAGAATGACGACTAGCAGACATATCCAAGTGCTGGAGAATGAAATGCAGTGAACCAAAGACTTCTAGTATGGAGGCTTACCTGCATGGAGGAACCATCAGCAGTTCCAAGAAGAACATTTCTGGACTGAACCCCTTGGGACTGTTAACAGCCAGGCCTGAGAACAAATGCTTCAAGAAGAAACCTAAAGCAAATGATCAGAAAGCCATTCAGTGCACAAAGAATACAACGATTTTTGATGCAATGCAAAGTTCTACTGATTCATTGGCTTTGGTTCAGTTGTACATAAAATGAGAAGAGCTTTTACTGTATTCTGAAAATGATGTGCTGTATAATTTATAATGGTAAATGTCAGGACTTGCATGGGTAAGGCTGATCCTTAACCAGCATAGACTAGAGAGCAGCTTACCTTCTTTTTCCCACAGTTTGACAACATGTTCTCGGGCCAAGCTTGGAGTTAGGTATCCACGTTTACCAATGTTTACATCATCTGGGAAATAAAGTAAACATCTATAAACTCCTAATAGTTATGATTGCTATATGAATATAAACAAGTCAAAGAATACAGACATTTGTCAGTAAGAGAATACAGAACAAACCTGCTTCCTCTCCTGTGTCCTCTTTGCCACCCGAACGTGTGACAATCAGTTTGCTGTTATGCTCCCGCCGAACTTGCGCTTTGCCAGCACTATGTCAAAAAAATTGAAACAGTGAACTCTCATTGGACAAAGGTACCCAGCTATTAAACTGGAGAGAGGTTCAAGCTTATAGTAGAGTGCCTTGCTTACCTGCAATTTGGGCATTTTCTTGAACTCATATGGATCTTCCAAAACTCACCAACCAGCCTTGATTTCATCTCACAAACATGCTTGATCTGATGTAACAAGTAAAAAAACAGTGTACAGGTTATCTTGTAATGAAATCAAGATTTGTATACCAAAAACGTAAAGTGTTACCCACAGGTGCACAGTCACGGTTGCCTTGGTTGGCTTTGAGAATGGGGGCACTAAATTCCTCCAAAGCTTCTTGGATTTCTGTTCCTGACGCCTGTGGACTACCATCTAAAAACTTTTAAACATGAACGGAACACAACCAACACATTAGAGTGCAAAACAACTGATTAGTGCAACATGTAAGATATCTAAATGCCATTACAGGAACATTTTGCTGAACATCTTGTTGTTGGAAACCTTCATTGACAGTATTCTGCATCGTCTCACTCACCTGATTAAGAGCAGCCTCAAGCTCATAGACTTCCTTGATTACTCCTACATCTAATAACTTGAGCCGGTAGAGAAGCAGGTGAATAGCAGTCCTTGTACACGTCAACATGTGGCATGACAGGCAGGATCCTCGTACAAGCATGTACAATTTCTGATCACGAAAAACAAAATCACACGTTTCAGACACTGAGCTGGGTCGAAACACATCAGACAAAGAAGGACGGTGGAGCGTACTTACATCAAACAACAGAGGGTTGTAGACAGGCAAATGCAGGTCAACGTGGCCAAAGTGACCAGGACAGTTGTTGAAGTCCTGCATGCATGTTGAGCAGATTTCTTTATTGTCAGCTGGACCCAAAGACAGGTCGTAAAGTCCATTAGGGGCAGCGTTGCCTACATTGTCCAGTAGCATGGAATTGGTGATACATTTCACACTCAGTTTCCTGTGAAAGAAAAACGAATTATTCACTCACGACACTTTATCTTACAGTACCAATATTACTGTGCCTTGTCCCCACATGCCCCATCTAGTCAGCCAGCTAACTAAGTTGCTATACAGTTAAACAGACAAGCAGACACAATTTTAGAAGGCTTCGTGGATAGCAAGCTAGCTAGGCTAGTTTGTTTTGGTTCATAACATTAGCGCTATGGAGTATTACCTTATTTCCTCGGAGGAGAACATGCCAAACGACATGCCCTCCAACCGCCTCCATGGCGTTTCTTTCGAAAACAGCATTTTAATAATGTACACAAAACGTAATTTTACACTATCATACTTTCTCTGAACCGCACAGTCTCGCGTGCGGAATCAGCACGTGGGTCCAGTACAGGGCAGGCGGTCTAAACCAAAATCAAGAAAGGGAAAGAAACATGTCCAAACTCTCGTAAACAGTGATGAATTAAATCGGGTTTCAATCCTACTTCAATATATTAGAATTCCTGGATATTCGACTTATTGTACCGATAATGATACGAACCATTTTGTTACCATAAAAAAAATCGCTCCCCTACTCGACTGTTCAGATAGTACGTTCTCACTTCGTTGGTGGGGCAAAATGGCGGCCTCCTGCGCGCACGTAGGGCGTCAAATACACAAGACAGCAAACTTGTTTCACCGTAATGTGAAGGACACGTTACAACGGAGGTAAGATTGCGGATAGTCAGAGATGTGTTGGCCCGTTTTGTAATTACATTAACGTTAGTTTGGCGAGACATTGCCGTGTTTGTGAGTAGATTGCTGTTTGCCCCTCAGCATCTTATTCGAACCCGGCCGTTCCACCTTAAATGGTGCAGCAGTTACATTCTGACGCCTCATTTAAGGTGGAAGTGAAGGTTCGAATAAGAAGTTGGCGAATAGAAAGCACACCTAAGCTTCGTGTTGTTTGCAGTGATGCTCATGCTATGGGATGTTCCAGGGGAGCTACAGTCTGATGACACCGGCAGGATAACGTTAACGAGTACCGACACTATAATGTTAGTTCTTGTTGTCGACAGATTAACGTTACAGACTCCCCGTGTCCATTAGGACACACTTACTGTTATCAACCGGGTGGAGGCGCTAGCTAACTTCACTAGATTCGGTGTCTGAGGTTAGTCAGGGATGCACGACCGACTCCTTTCGATCCAGGACCGAGTAAAATCCAGGTTCATGTCTCGATACTTGTATAAGTTACTGGGAATTCGCTCTGATTTCTACAGAGGAAACCAGTAAATACAGACAGTAAACACATTTGTCAGCCATTAACATTTCCTGGCTGTCCGACATTTCTTCCGAAATAAATGATTTTAAGGGTTTGAGTTTGTCCTCTCTAGTAACAGTCTCTGGGAAGGGTTTACACAAAGCTTTAAGCTATTGTTCTTCTGAATGATCAATATTAGTGATGTATTCGGTGTGTCTTATTCATATTTTAGCGGTCTATTTGATTGAATACTGTTGTGGTATGTGTATTTGTTTAATTTTGTTTATGTTTAATATAGGAAATATTTGCTGATACATGCATGCATACATACATACATACATACATACATACATGCATAATTACTCATAATCGAATAAATACACCCAGAAGGAATTAACCGACAGGAATGAAACTTGGTGGGTAGGTTTGACATCGTGATTCAAGTTTCATTCACGCACTTGCTGCTCAGTCACGCATGTGAGTAAGCAAGGACGTGCCTTGTTGCCGTAGTTGACGGACTATTTAAGGTCGTCCTGTTGCGTGTGCTTTCCATTCTGACTCGTGCTGTTGTGCTGGGAGCATCGTTTGCTAGCGAAGTAAGCCTCCTATAAGAGTTCAACAGCAATTCGAGCAGCTGAAAGAGTTGGATGTCATCAGAGGGCTCCGGGAAGCGGGATGATCTTATTGGAGTATTATCCGCCAAACCGGTTGTGCGGATATTACCATAGCACGCTGTTGGTGGCAGTAGATAGAAGAAGGCCCACACCAGTGAGATGAAGAATCTGGAAGACCTACATGAGCTACGGAGAGAACCGTCCAATTGTCTGACATGCGCGGAGAGACCCAACAACCACGACTGCAGACATTCAGCAAGCAGTGATTGTTCCTATGACTCATCCTGTTAGTGCCAGGAGAATCCTTGTGTGGAGGCACCATGGGAAGCATCCAGATGAACAGTTTGTTGTCACGTGTCACATGTCCAGAAGGCCTGGTGTCACTTCACCTCCATCTCTACTGCAACATATGCAGGAACTGTGTGAGAATATTCATGCTGCATGGGATGGATTATCACAGAACACCATTAGGAAGTCTGTTATGCAGCAGTAGTATTACCACTTACCTGATTTTGAGGTTCACAGGTGCAGTGTTGTGTGATAGAGCTAAGCAATATGACTACATATATCTTGGTAAATTATGTATACAGTACAGTATGCTTTTCTGAAGATTGTCAGGTCAGTTTCTGATATCATCATTACTTGTAGACACTGACCAGCTGTATGTTTTATTATTAAAAGAGCAACATTAGTCTCGCTTAGCTGCATTTGGTTCAACACAGGATTGCAGATATTGAATAAAATCTTTGTGTTCACAACTTGGACTAAACTCTCAATTTTACCATTTAACTGAATGCCAATCTGTTGGCCCTTGTGTAACTTTCATGTTTTCTTTATTCCTGGAACAGGTATTTTGGACTGGGCTCTGCCATCTGTCAGCAACCTGCAGCTGCAGTATCAGGTTAGAGAGTTTCCTATCTAGAGAGTCTTCCCCTGCTTGTCATCCGTACACAACATGCTATGATCATCACTGATGAGTTGTTAAGACTTTATTGCGCAGGAACAGTGTGTGTTTCTTGTGTATTCTAGTCAGCTTTCTAATTCAAAGATTGTCTGTTTGTCAGGCTCTGCACAGGAAATTGTCATTCCAAGAAAGAAAACATGGTAGGGTGTTGTTGTTTAAGTTTTGACTTCAATATAATATATAGCAGTTGCACTTCAGGTGCCGTCATGTAATTTTTTTCTGTAACAGGAATAAAGAGGCTGTATTACAAGCTCTGGCATCCACTGTAAACCGGGTATGTTAGCCCACGCCTTCCTTTTCAGCTGTACTTTAGATGTAGAATGTGTCCATGTGCTGAATCAATCCCATGGTTAAATGAAATGTATTGTGCATGTCCATTTCCAGGACCCTACGGCATCCCATTACATATTTCAAGATGACGCTTACCTCACACCAAGAACATCTGCAGAGTTTGTGAGTATATTGTTTGAGCAAATATTCTCTTATTCTTGGATTCTGTTATTCTATGCAAATACAAAGTGTGTTAGTGTGTGTTGTATCACACTGTAAGGAGTGTTTCTGGTTAAAGGGCCAGTTCAGAACGGAAGCTTTTCAGAAGTTAAATTAATGTATTTTTGGTGTAAATACTGTTATCAGGTGCATTATATCCAAAACTACAGTATATCTTTTATTTCTTCCACAGAAACTATATTCCTTGTCTCAGGAATCGGGCCGGAGTGCAGCTAAGTATTTCATCAATACCTACCCCAAGTATTTCCAAAAAGACTTTGCAAATCCTCATATTCCAGTAAGTAGGATTCCTAAGTATCACTGTAAATTGATTATTGGATATAGATGGCGTTCCATATGGCAGCTTGATTTGTCCTTTGACTTTTACAGTGTTTAATGCCAGAGACTCTGGAGCTGCAAATAAATGAGGTGTCTGAGGCAGCTCTCATTGAACGAGTACAGCTCAGGAAGGTGAAGGCGGCTGTAGATATGTATGATCAGCTGCTGCAGGCGGGTAAGAGCCTCTCCCACAATGACCACTTTCAGTTCCAGTAATATTTGTTATAATTCCAAGATGCCCAAGAGGTCTGCTTACGTAACCACTAAACTTTAAACAGGTACTCCTGTGTCACTGGACCTGACCAATGACCTGTTAGACCTGATCTGTCTCTATGGAGACCGTGATCCTGCAAGAAATGACGCACCAGAGCAAAGAACTGATGACGTGGTGAGTCTTGCAGCGACCAGTACATCAAAAGATATTTAGTACAGGTCTTCTGTTTTCACCCTGGGAGTCACACATGATGCACATCATCCCACCTGAAACGTTCCCCAAATTTCAAAACAAGCTAATAGGCTACAGACTACTTTTAACAGCTGCGCATTCATCACCTTACATACTACAGCACTTGTGACCTCATATGAAGTGATAGCAACCAATCAGAAAGCTGGATTGACATAAGCACATAAGTTCTGCCCAAAGAGACAACAAAACTGGACTTGTATGAGACAGCTGAGATGTACAACGGCGTGGAGAAAGACGCAACTGTTACACACCTACACACCTCTCACAACACACTTAATCTAAAACAAATCATTGTAGGTAAAAGCCTATCACCACGGCAGACATAAAACATGTTTATAGTCCCTGTCTTACCTGTAATGACACAATGCACTGAGTTAGTGGCAGCCTCCCCCCCAAGGAGACCACTTCAGCGCAGTATATAACAAATTCAAAGAAAGCAGACTACGTCTTTACATTTGTTTTTGGTTTCAATTTAATCTTATTATTTGTTTTTGGTACATATAATGAAGGAAGACTTGATAGACATACTTACTTGTTTGCTAGGTAATATAGGTAGGTAATGGAACACTAAGCACGGTTGTAAGTCGCTCTGGATAGGAGCGTCTGCTAAATGCCTTAAATGTAAATGTAAATAGCCACAAACCAGCCGCGATCATTGTGTTTAATTGGTGATGTGGTGTTCCACACAGAGTAATCCACATTGTACACCACTCTCTAGTCTCTAGTTTAGGAAATGGGTAGAATTTCACTTCCTCCTCCAAACTCCTGAGTTTAAAAAATTGCTAGTTTGATTGAGTGTGCATGTGTAGTTCCAGTTGCTAAGGGAGAGTGCAGGGTGTGAGGCACTCTGAGCCAGTGACTGCAAGCCAGTAAAACCCAAATGTTGCACAGCTTTTTAAAATAGAAGTGAGGTCTTAAATAGTCTGACAAACTGACACCTTTGTACACACTGACCTTTTAACCTTGGTACGGTAAGCAACTGATTTTTAACTAATGAATAGAAATACAAGGCAATATGTGGACAAGACCTTGCTAGAACAAGGATTTGGTCTTGTACTGGTCTCGGAGTGATCCGGAATTTCATGTAAATCGCGATTTCTTTCCCAGCAACAATGCCACCAGACCTTGCTGCACAGGATTGGTTTTTTAATATTTCCACCATGTTTTCATATATGGATGTAATTTAGTTGTTTTTGTATTGCAGGGGGAGGAGCAAGAGGATGTGAAAAGAAGAAAGGGCATGCCACAAAGAGCCTCTGATTTACTGAGGCTTGTGTGGAGGTGGGTTCTCCTGCCTCAGTCAACACAAAGTAACCTGGACATGCCTAACTGTGACATGCAAAATTCAACACAGTAAATCTTTTATAACCGACAGGGAGAACAATAATGCAGAGAGGATCTTTAACATGATGCCGGAACGTAACAGACGATCATATGGCGCTCTGATTCGGGGTATGGTGAAGGTAAGAGTCAGATGTTTGGTCACAGCATTGGTGTCATTTCTTTAGTACTGAACCTGAATACGGAGAGTTTGATTATGTGTTTTAAATCCACAGCATGGTGCTTACTCCAAGGCATTTGACACTTACACAGACTTGCTGAACAATCGACTGACTGGTAGGGAGACGTCCTCAAAAGGACTTTTTATTTTTTATTTATTTATTTATTTTATATTTTATGTATGTATACACACACACATATATACAGAAGCTCCACACACATTCATTGGTCATCTCCACCAAGACAAAAGCGGGACTCATCACTAAAGATGACCCGCTGCCATTCTGAGTCAAATCAAATCGTGAGGCCAATCATTCTCTGAGTAGAGCTTTTGAGCCATTTTGTGCCATTTGTGATTTTCACACAGAGAAATTTGTATTCCGCATTTAACCCATCCGTGAAGTGAAACACACACACACACACACACACACACACACACACACACACACACACTAGTGAATACACACACTAGGGGGCCGTGAGCACACTTGCCCGGGGTGGTGGGCAGCCCTATCAACGGCGCCCGAGGAACAGCTGGGGGTTAGGTGCCTTGCTCAAGGGCACCTCAGTCATTGCTGTCGGTTCAGGGAATCGAACTGGCAACCCTCCAGTCACAAGGCTGGTTCCCTAACCTCCAGCCCACGACTGCCCACGAGTCACCCCATGACAGTCTGGCACGACACCATTGCAGTCTTTGGTGACGTTGATGTGGTGTTAAGGGCAGTCGTTGTAATGCTCTGCGGGCATGTAGTCCTGCGTGGTGGAGCTGTCTGTCAGTGGTGCCTGCACTAACAGGGTGACTCCTCACTGTTCGCTGAAAGTCCACAATTGTGGCTGTTGGGTCACTGACGCACAATCCGTCGGTTCTCACCTCCTTCTTCGTGGTTCATGTAGGTCTCCCAGGTCCTTCATGTCACTGGTGCATCCCTTTTTCTATCCACTGCCACCAACTGTGTGCAGTAGTAGTATCCGCACGACCGGTATGGCAAGCAATACGTTGATAAGACTTGAGAATTAAACACTGCAGTTTAAAGGTTAAAGGCTGAAACTAGGAATTATTTGTAGTTTGTTTTCATTGCTTGTTTTTTTTCTCCCTTTAGATGTTAGAGATGAACGTAAGAAATAATTCATGCTTTCATCCTTTAGGTGACGTGCACATCTTCAATGCCCTCATCAATGCTGCGCCAGAAGTGAAGGAGAAATACAATGAAAAATGGGACCTGATTGTCGTAAGTTCATTTTGATTTCAGAAACAGCTTTGAGGTGTCCCTTGGACCTGGGGTACTCACTGTGTATGTGTTTATAGGACTTGCTGAAGCAGATGGCTGAGCAGAAGGTGAAGCCAGACCTACTGACGTTTAACTCTGTACTGAAGGCTCTGCGGCGCTGCGGCTCACTGGCCAGAACACAAGCCTTCCCAGTAATCAACGAGATGAAGTCTCTTGGCATCGGTATGTCCGCACTACACACAGAGATATCAGTTTGGAATATTCAGGTTGTACTAAACACTAGTGGTGCATAGAGATGCGTTACAGGGTTGATAATGATTATTTACTTCTTTACTGGAATGTGGCCTTTAGTCATTTTTTTTTTAAGTACCTTGTTGTGGCCATGCCGATACCAATACTAACAGCTAAATCAGACGTAATAGTCATGTGTTTAATCAGCTGGTTCTTTTAATCAGTTGGTTTGTTTCTGTTCATGCATTTGAACTCAAACATAATGTTTTCCTAATTCATTTTTGTTTCAAACGCTTACCCCTTAAACTGCACTGGCCATATTTGGAAGACGCTCCTTTTATGAAATGTGAAAATAACATCAGGAGCCTTGACCAAGGACTATTGTTGTTACATATCTATACTTTATATTGTTCATAACGCTGTCCATTTCAACCGGTTTAAGGCGAGTACTGACTACACCTTTGTCAATGCACCCAACAACAGTGCTACAATTATTGTGGCGTCGTAACTTCAGTGTTTGACTGAACTAATTACGTTTTCCTGTTTATTAGAAAATGGTAAATTGGCCACTGATGCATTATGTACAAATTCATAATGATTTTACAACCCTGCTGTTTTGCAGGACTCCTATTGTTGAATATTTATACTGTATGTTGTTTATAACACTGTCCATTTCGGCAGATTTAGGAAAAATGCTGACCACACTTTTATCAGTGTGCCCAACAACGGTGCTGCAGTTATCACAGTCTTATAATTCCAATGTTTGATTGAACATAATTACATTTTCTTGTTTATTAGCGAATGATAAATTGGCTGCTGATATATAGTGCACCAATTCATAATGGTTTTACTGCCCTGCTGTTTTGCAGTGCTGTTCTTCATGAAGTGTAAATGAGTGTGTGTAACTACATGTCTCTCTCAATTTAGCCCCCAGTTTGGCCACCTATGATCACATCCTTGGCATCTTCTATAAAGCAGGTAAACACATTTTTGATTACTTTATTATTATTATTATTATTATTATTATTATTAGTGCTTGCAAAAAAGCATTATTGTGCACATTTTACTGTGCCAGCGTTGGCCCGCTATCATCCAGAGATCACAAGTTTGATCACCAGCGATGATGCAGCCATCTGTGTCTGGGAGTGCAGGAGAATATAACTGTACTCTCTCTGGGCATCGGTTAGCTGACAGTAACAGTAACAGAACTGGCAGTTTGGAAATATCTGGCAGGTGGCATCACATGTCTCGGAGGAAGCACATACTAGTCTTCACCCTCCCAGCAAGATGAATGAGAAAAATGGGGTATAACAAACATCTGTTTTATTCTAATACAGCGAATACATTCTATAAAGTCACTGTTATAGAACGACAACAAATTAGAAATATTAGTCTTCTAATGAAGCTGTTTGGACCGATTTTGCTTGTGTTATCTCAGGTATTTAGGCATAAATCTTTAGAGCCAAAATCAAATTAGGATTGGGGAAAAGGGTGGTTACAAGATTAGGAAAAATATATTCGCTGAGGTTTGTCCAGAATTTTGCCTGGTTCTGTATATGACTGCATTAATGTAGTTCTGGTTGTCTGAGTCTGGTCTTTTGTCTACTCTGCAGCCACCTCAGCTCAAGGGCACACGGAGATTCTTCAGGAAGTGTTGAACGAGATTTCAGGAAAGAGATTTACTGCCCAGGACCCAGATGATGGTATGACCCATGTCGATGCATTTTATTGTCCTTAGTTTAAATACACGCCCTCTTATTGCTTATTGACTGACTGTGCATGCTTTGCAGTAACAAGTTTTATACATTGAATGTGTCTGCAGCCTGATTTTAAGGGTTATTAAAAGTATCCTACTGATGTAACACTGCAAAAATCTCAGTAATTGTGATTTAAATGTTATGTTGCTTTGCAGTTCAGTTCTTCAAGGATGCCATGAGAATTGTAAATATATATTTTTATTATTAAATATTTGTTACTGTTTGACCACCCAGCTTTCTTACACACTCTAGCTTGTGCAGAGATTTAATCCTGATGGTCTCTTCTGTCCCTGTAGTGTCTGGCCACTAAGGACATAGACCAGGCTTACAGAGTGCACAGCCTGCTTGGTGTGGGGGAGAACTGGAAACTGCTGGGAGATTCCTACTACCAGAGCATTTACTAGTGAGTACGACCTCATTGGAGGCATGCAAAACACATCGTCAGTCCCCAAAACTTACATAATATAGCTTTTAAAAACAGATATATCACTTTTGTTTTTGTTTTGTTCTTGCCTTTCATGTTCTTTAGTGCAAACCGGCAAAGAAAACATAATTACAGGATTAAAAACAGTTTAAAGTTAAATGTCCTCAGACTTTTGACAGTCAGTGTATGCTTTAGCCCATAGCTGAGACACCACCAAGCGCTAGCAGTAGTCAGAATAAACTAGTTCTCCTCAGACTAAAGACTAGTTACATTAGTACATCAGAACAGTGTTGAAACAGCCTGTACTATGTATCAGTTGATTACGTTCCATGAAGACATTAAGCAGTCTCACTGTTGCAGCGGGCGATTCTTCAACCTACTCTGCATGATGGAGCACATCGATGTGGTGCTGAAATGGTACAAAGAGCTCATTCCCTCAGTAAGTACAGAAGGATAACGGCAGACCTTCATTGACTCACTTGAAAAAACACTGTTGATAAACCAAAGTTGGTTTAATTTTTGTTCTCTGTTGCAGCTATATTACCCCAATTCTCAGGGAATGAGAGATTTGCTTCAGGCACTTGACACCGACAACAGGTTGGACCTCATTCCTCAAATATGGAAAGGTGGGCACTACTTCTGAGTGTGATACTTCAGCAAAAAAAAATCTGCTGTCTGCCACAAATCTTTAACTGCAAACTATTGATTAAAATTTGATACTGTTTTTGAGAATCGATACAGCATCACGATCATTTCAATATTTTCGTACACCCATAGAGTTTACCACTATTGCTTATTTGCCAGGCTTTATTTCCGGGTTTGAAAAGGGGAAATGTGTGAAGTACAGTGCTTTCTGGACAAATTCCGCTGCTAAAGTTCCCCAAGTTCCTGTTCAAGGCTATGCGGACGAGGGCTTATTAAAACAAGTATTGAAACGAACACTAGATGGAAGACAGAGAAGACCTTTTTTTCCCTTCCCAGTCATGTAGATTATTGTCTGTTTTTCAGATATCAAGCGGATGGGCCATGACAATAAAACAGAGCTGGTGGAGGAGATGCTTTCCCTCATGGCCCGTGAGAAACAAAGTCCAGAGGTACAACTTCAATAGGAGCACCACCAGAACATGCCAGTTTCTCACAGATGCATGTAGTCCTGAAGTAAATTACAGTTCTTAGTTGCAGTTTTCAGCCTTGCACTTTTTAAAAAAGTATTCCTAGCATAATTTGGTGAAAATGAAATGCTGTACCATTGATTTAAAAGAGCCTAATAAAAAAAAAAAAAATCTTGACTATCTAAGACTATGATTAGAGACTTAACCTTTACTGTACTGTGCAGGTGCAGCAGTCATTTGCGGACTGTGCTCTAGAAGTGAAGGCTCTGTACGTGCAGTCTGACCGCAGGATGCCGTTGAACTGGTCAGCCAGTTCCCTCAGCAGCATCACCTCAATTCTGCTGGCAGCCGAAAAGACACAGCAGGCCTGGTGAGAGCCACACTGAGCATAATTCAATAGCTCTGGTATGAGTGGAATATTTGCCTAATGTGTGGTGTGTGTGGGTGTGTGTTATTTTCATGTAGGGAGATGCTAAAGCTCTTCAAGCTCAACAACAGAGTTCCATCGTAAGTATGACTCCAGTCTAAGCTGATGAATCTGTGTTGTTTAGCGTGTAATATCTTGGCATATGTGTTGCGTTGCGTTGAAAAGACCCATATCTTACATGTTCTTTTTTTTTCCTCCGTGAGCCGCAATCATCACGTGTATGTGGTTTTAAATCATTTTCCAACCTCTCATAATCCATTTGAGTTAATCAGGCTGTTACAGCGCCTGACATGTAGATGTAAATATCTGTTCTGATCAACTGTCCTTTATAGTGCCTCGTTCAAAAAGCAGTCTAAGCTTAAACACATAACATCAGCTTGAATGGAAGGACATAATAGTGAAAACAGAAACTGAATCTTTAAACATGCTGTTTTGCCATTTATGCACGGTGTAGAACAGGGTGTGGTATGTTTTGAGATTTGTCTTCATTTGTAAAAGTGAGTGAAATTCAGTTTTCCATGATATGGGCCCTTCAAGATTAAATCGTGTTGCTGATGTAGCTTTAGTCATATGAGTCTCTTGTTGAAACTCTTTCCTGTTTACAGTGAGAGCCTTATGCATCAGTTCTTGGCATCCATAAAGGCAAGCAACAATGCCCAACAGGCTGTAGAGCTAGTGCAGACTTCAGCAGGCTTCTGCCTGCCAGTCACCCCAAATCTAATAGAGAGAGTACAACAGGAGTTTGATTTGACTGAGGAGCAGAGGTAAGTGTTGTTAATATCTAATCATTTAAGAAAATATTATATTGAAATACATGCATGTATTGAATCTGTTGGTATCTGTTTCTCATCATCAGGAATATCTTGGCGGATCTGGAATCTTCCACAGATGTGTGTGATTAAAAAGCAGAGGATTGTGGGTCATTGCACAAATGTGTCAATAAATACTATTAAATTTCACCTGAAACTGACTCATTTTCTCCTTTTTTTTTTTTTTTTTTTAAATTTAATTTTGAATAGAATTAGTACATGTATGCAGGGCTAACATCAGTTAAAACTCATGCTTTACTGTTCAGTTTTGAACTAGCCAGAGGGAAATGAAAACATGCTAAACTGGAATCTGACTCAACATCCATGATTTATTGATAGCCAATATTGATGGGCAGAATCAAAGCATGACAAAATGGATTTGATTATTCCCAAACATCTGGTTAATAAACAACCAGGGTACAGAACCTGAAGCGTTAACACGTGTGAATCTTGAAACAGTAAACGGACTACTTTCAGACAGGCTAACAACTGAGCCAAAAGGCTTTGTGTCTGTTCAACACACACTCAAAATGAAAGAGTAGAGAGGGGGGTTTCTGTGAGTGAGACTGGAGTGCCACTGCCAACAGTTACCTTAGATTTGCAAGAGGTACACAGACATTCAGCATGATGTTGTGGTTGGTAGGCCACTTAAAAATAATTTTGCAGGGCAAATCCTTCTTGCAAAAGTGCTTTGAACAAATAAAAAAACAAAAACAAAACCACCTTGGCTAGCGTGCCACGTTATGTATAAATTAATCTGAGGAACGGCAGGTTGCTGTTAATAGCAGGCAGGCAGCTTTCCTCATATTCTTTACAACTCTTTGTCAATATGGGGCGATTAAGAAGCCTGGGTGGTGCCTAATCCCACTGCATTGGCATACGCCGACAGGAGGCTGACCACCTGTTTTGTTTCCAGCGTGAGCCGGGCTTCTTTAAGCCAGTCCTGAGCCACGCGTCGAGACTCGCCGCGCAACTGATTGACAAACTTGGCAGCCAGCTCCAGGTCGCCACGCTCGATGCTGTAGGTGGCGTAGGCAAGCAGCTTGAAAGTGTCGAGGTCTTGGGGTGCCAGCTTGGCAGGCGGCGCCTCCTGCTCCTTTTCAAAGAGGAGGACGGACTGTAGGTAGGACAGGAAGTACTGGTACAAGCTGTTACGTGTTTCATCTATCAGCGCCACACGCCTTGCCAGGTGCCGAACATTGTAGAAGCGTGCTCGCAGCGATGCCTCGCTGTAGACCCCACGGGTCAAAGATTCTTCAGGCAGAGCCGTGGTCAGAGCCTGGGCAAACTCGTTGTCTGCGCAACTCTCCTTAATGGCACTAACAGCACCTTCTAAAGGCTCGGTGGGTGAATCGGCAGCTGCTGTTTTAAGGGTGTAGTTCAGCGCCTCAACGGATAACCACAGCTGGTGGGCCTTGCGGGCCTCTTCCTCAGCTACGACATGACCTGAGACGAGATAGCACATTTTATTTTTATCCAAGCACTACTGGGACAGCACATTCGGGAATCAAACATGACATTCAGAAATGACTATTTTAATCAAAGTCAATCACAAAGTTCAGAAATAAGTCCATTATAGTTGAAAGACTTCCATCAAAAACCAGCATGAGATGAAACTAAAACAGTGCTATGAAGATGCAAACTCACTGTCTATAGCCTCCTCAATGCCCTTAAGTCTTGCGTAGGCAGAGTTCATGTCCAGAGTGAAGGCATCCAGCTGCTCCTGGGTCAGACGACGGTAGTTTGTCTCCTGCTCCATCAGTTTGCTGTTCAGATTCTACACAAGAGGGCAGTTTGACACCACCATTAGTGCATTCTGGATTCATCTGCCTCACTCCACCTTTATACCTTATTATTTTTCACTGAAAGAAGTACTTTATTTTCACTCGCAAGCTCTTAAGCCGGCAATAAAATAGCAAGGACGAGTCTTTGCGGGACAAGTGTGTGTGTGTATGGGGATTGCATCTTCCCCAAACAGATTTATCTACCACATGTGATCATAGAAAACTAATAGTTGATGTTAAATTTATCAGTCTACAGACTCTGAATTTTCTAAATAGTCTTTTATTACAGGTACATAAAAAAAAGTCAAATATTTAGCATCTTTCATGCCATAGCACTAAAATAACTATCTGCTGAATGTTAAAGGTGTCATTTTGCAGAGAATAACAGATTACTGAGTGTAGCAGTGACTACTCCTCACCTCCTGCGCCTCCTCTCTCAGCTCCAGCTCCTGCACCTTCAGCACATCTCGCAGGTGGTCAGTGTGTGCGGCCGCTTGCCTACGCAGCTGAGTCCTCATTTCCGCCTCCATAACCTCCCGCGCCTCCTGCACCTAAAACAAAGACCCAAAGGAAGGTCACCATCACCATCATCATCATCATCATCGTCGTCATCGTCTTATAAAGTCTACAGTATAAAAAGTCAATTTCTAACTCTGCACCATTTGTATAATAATTAGCCATTTAGCAAAATCATACTAAAAATTATTATAGTATTATGACGACTTATATTGCTACTAATAGTGCTAAGTTATGGCACAAAAGCCATTAAATCATAATCCTACTTTCTTCTCCTGCTCAAGTCTCAACTCCTCGTGGTTGTGTTGTAGTGCGGTGCCCACAGCCTGCTCCACTGCTCTCTGGTGCTCCAGCTTCTGCTGTTCCAGTGCTGCCTCAATGCGCATCTGCTCGCGCACTCGCTGCTCAGCCAGCTCACGGTTCAACTGGTCAATGCGGCGGTGGGCGTGAGCGATTAAAGAGTTCAGGTCATCAGGACTGAGCTTCCCTGCTGAAGAGAGAGGTGTAGAGAATTACTCCCAACTGAATAGTTTGTATCAGATTGTCCTGTAGGTTTGAAAGTTTGAATGCAGATATTAAGGAATGTGGTACAGAAGCTTCTGGTCAGCAAGTGAACAAAGCTAAACTGAGACTGGAGACTGAATTCTGTTTGAAAGGTGTGCAAAAATAAATAAATTAGTTTTTTTTTTTAAGAAGAAGGAGGCTGAGACAATGTCTACACTCCTCTGTCAGACTCAAAAGAGAATCTGATCAGATTTCTCAAGCATTCTCATTTTCGGCCCTTTCTAGGTCAACTGATATACAAACCTACAAGGACGCTCCACCCTAAAAACTAACACTTGACCTCTGTCAAAAGTTCAGCATGCTACCAAACCTTGTGCAAATCCTGCACAACTCATGCTGACACTTATTTTGCTATGCGACCTGGTCCATCTTTTAACTGAAAGATGTCGTGCGTGAAAATCAAAACACCTCACTCTCTTCTGAAATCATTTTGCACTTTTACTGTTACTTTTCAAATAAGTAAAAAAATAATACCTGAAGTAAGCTGATAAATATAAAACAGCCAATTGCTCATCTTTAGAGTAAATGTTATTTTAACATTCAGCTTGATGTTCGTGGTATGAAGAGAAAGTTTTGCCAAAATAAAAATGTAACATTTAATTTAAATAATATTTTAATATTTAAATAATTCAAATAGTGATGTTTACTATTTTTCTCTGCAAAATGGCACCTTTAACGTTCAGCAGATGGTTATTTTACTGCTATGGCATGAAAGATGCTAAATATTTGAGACTCTTTATGTATCTGCTCATTCTTGCTCATTTAATAAAAAGTTATTTGGTTATTAATAAAAGTTATTTGCTAAAGAGCTTCTGAGTGAAAATACCTGAAATATGTTGAACATAAAACAGCCAATTGCTCATCTTTGGGCTCAATTCAGCTTGATGTTCGTGGTATGAAGAGAACGTTTTGCCGAAATAATAATTTAACAGTTGAAAATATTTTGGCCTCAAGATGGTTTAAACACCTGAAAGCTTTGAGGGCTGACATCACATCAAGGGGTGAACACTGTATTCTTCCTTTTGTCTGATCTTCTCCTTCTTTCCCTCCTACTTTCTGCTCATTTTCAGGTGATTTGCTAACCATTCCTCCATCCAGCCTTCCAGTTTTGCTCCTCTGAAACTCTCTTCCACCACCTGTCCGGCAGTCTAATTCTCTTTTCATGTTTAAATAAAATCTCCATGTCTCTAACTTACAACTTACCACTGAGCTAATCTCACCTTCTCATTACAACTTTATCCTGTCCTCTTCTCTGTTGTCTGCTTCCGAGTTTTTCTGTTTGTTTATGTTTTTATTACAGTTACAGTAAGCGTCTTTGGGTTCTTGAAAACTGCTATTCAAATATCATGTTGTATTATTATTCATGTAGAGCAGATATAAGCAGATGTGTAGGAGCTTACTGAGACCCTTCCAGTTTGCTTGGACTTCAGGAGTGATGCTGCTCAGCTCTCTCTGAAACTGAGCCTTGGCCTCATTCACCAGATCACTGTACTGAGACATGATCTTCGCCTCAGACTGGGCCGTCTGCACCTGAAATGCAAATGAGGAGATGAAGACTCCATGTTCAGGTATGGCTTACAGTTTAAAGCTCCACTCGAGAAGCAGCGGCCTAAGTTAATAGGGCATTGTACCGGTCTGCTAACACTGCTAAACATACCTTGTTCCTACAAGGATGCGATTTGTATCCTGTACGCCCTATACTGATACATTTTCAATACTACTAGCATTGTGTTTAGTAACATTGCAGTAACAGTCATGATTGCATTTTGATAACTGGAGACAATATGTGCTAAAGGCATATGTGCTCAAAATGGCATAGAGACTCAGGTTCTACTGAGCTGCATTGTTTATAGGATTTTTCAGCTTCCAAGAATATTACTCAGCCTGATTACAGTACTTACTTTGGTTACGACTTTGTCCAAATCCACAATCATACTGTGCAAGTTTTCCTCTGCAGCCAGGATTTGGGGTCGTGCTGCTTCAATCTTGGAGTCCTTGGCACTGTTGATCACGTATCTAAGCTTCTCAAGCTGTTCTCTAATTAAACAAATCACACATGGAACAAGGGTTACAAAAACGACTCTCCTATCTCTCTTCCTATTAGAAACTTCCTTCCTATAGTGACAACAGGGATGATGCTGCCCTGTTTATGGGCCAGTGGGACACAATAGGGAAAAAGCTCCTCTTCTGAAACATGTTTAAACTTTGTATTCATGAGTTCCTAAAGTCCTATCCAGCAAGAAAAACCACAATCAGTAAGGAGAATTACTAGACTACTAGTACAGTGGGAGCATTATGGTTGTTCGACAGTCTCTTGTGTTGCTGTAACCAAATACTGTGCTCATGCTAATGTGGTCATAAACCTTGCATGTCTACTATAAACTCATTAACTTAGTGCTAAATGACCTTTTAGTGCTATTTACTGTCATGTGCTATTAGCAATGTCGGTAATTTGAATAAATGATCCTGTTAAGTCAGTGTCCCTTAATTCTTGGGCTTACTTGGCCTGGAGTAGAGCCTGTTCAGCCTGGTCCACAGTGCGGCTTCGTTCACTCAGCGCATCCTCCAGCTCCCTCCACTGAGTCGACTTTTTATCTGGAGGATCCTGAAGAGGCACACACAGAGAAATATGGCAAATCCTACCTTAAATATGGCAATACTACATTAAAGGCTCTATTACTTTAAAACTGGGAACTGGAGTTTTCAATTAACTAAACGATTACTACATGGTCCGATCTTCAGACCAAACATGCAGCATCTGCAGGTCTAATCTTTTATTACTCTTAGTTCTAGAAAAGAGTTATATGTAAAACAAAAAAGCAATCAATCAATCAATCAATAAATAAATAAATAAGTAACACTTGGTATAAATTTATCACTTACATTTTAATAATTTATCATAATTTATCTTATGTTCTACACAATCACGTACAGCATGCAATAAAATGTACACCACAAGTTTTTGATGTTATAGTCAATATTTCAGGGATTGAGAGTTATTAGTTACTGTGAATTATATACTGTAGTTATGTACTTTTTCTTTATCAAGGCATCTGAAAATATTAAATTTATTATATATTAATTATCCATACCGTGCAACTTTCTTAGTCATTTCATAATCATCTACCACTTATTTCAGAGTTCTGGACACAACAAAAGTCTTAATTCATCGTTTTTTTTACTGTGTGAACATAATTACTTGACAGATAAGAAGTTTCAGTATACTAGAATAACTTCTTTTTATGCGTTTATCTGATACCAAATTGGTTTTATATTCCTGGAAACATTGAGCCCAAACCTTTGAACAGCATCTTATTTTGATGTCATTATTTTCACCATGTAAAATTGCATAAGCTTGTAGTTTAGGATGGAGTAGTTTTTGATCTGAGCACACGTGTGCTACATAATTGGCCGTTTAGCCTAATGGTTCGGTTACCTAAACCCAAGAGTTGGCTTGAAACCCAGTACAGAGAAGCGCTCATTAGGTTTCAATGTAACGACATCTCTCTGGCACTCTTAACAATACATTTATCATGAAAACTTTTATCACAATATCGAAAAAAATATAATTTGGCATGCAGCCCAAAAAGGCAGTCAGCAAGAAAGAGGGCTCACCTCCGAGTCCATGGCCTCTCTGAGTTTCTGGGTATGTGTGCCGATGGCAGTGAGCGCTACCTCTTGTGCTCCAATGGCCTGCAGGGTGAACTTGGCTGAGATCCCCAAAGCTTCCTCCAGGTTAGCTGACAAAACTGGACACACACACACATAGCATTTCACCCACAACTCTCTGTTTAAACTGTCATAAATCAGGCATTGTTTTTGGAAGCCATACAAATGACTTTGAGATGACTATTCTAATAATAAATGCCTTGAATGAGAAATCCTCCCCACTTGAGGCATATGCAAATGATCACAGCTGCATATCTGCATAGAGCACAAAACCACATATATTCCTTTGGTTAGCAACCCTAGTGCCATTCCTATTTCCGACTGCACTTTACTCCAACGTCATTTGCCTGTACCCAAAGCAGAGTGCACTGCAGATATTCTGGGTGGCAAAAGCAAAAGACTTTTGCAAAATTTCTAGCTTCCAAGAAAACACACATACATGTAGTCACATGTATAGTGACCTACACTGGCCAGGACCCCCACAGCACTACCACCAAGCAGGTTATTTAGGTGGTGGATCATTCTCAGCAAAGCAGTGACAATGACATGCGCTGGCACGTTAGCATGTGTGTGCACTACATAGTGGATCTCACACAGCTGAGATTTATAACAACCTTGAGCTCTAGCAATAGCAATACTGCTGTGTCTGATCCACCACCCATATAATACCAGTTCAGTGGTGGTCCTCACGACGTATGGGTTAAAGAAATTATGTAGAGCAACAGATGGACTACAATCGGTAATTTCAATGACCTATAAACAATCCTGCGCCTGATTCCGGAAACCTTCGTACAACCTGGAAACCCGCAGAGATTTGAACGCAAATGATGAATCAGCTTCAGGGTGTGAAATCAGGCGACAGCGCACCAGTATCTCATTAATATCATTTACATGAAGCACTTCCCTAATTAATGCAGATTCTTTTGGTAGGGAGCAACAGCATTCCAGCTTGTGAGCTAATGCCTTGTTTGAAGGAGAAGCCTGAGGTCAAACTGCAAATTCGCTGCCCCCCCTACTGACCTTACTGTGTTAAAATCAAAACGACTGGAAATACTGTAGGCTGTGATACAAGTGCACATGTCTGAAGATCTCTCAGACACTTACCAGCCAGAGCGTCCTTTTCTGCCTGGTCCTGCTGAGCTAAGCGGGCAGACACTTCCTCCACAGGCCGTTCTTTTAGGGCTGGTTCGGGGGAGCGTTCTTCACCTACAATCACAAGTTGAACACACGTATAAATATATGATAGCTAACTTGCCCAAATCTCCCCTCCTTCAGACCATGAGGCATGCAAAAATAATAATAATAATAATAATAATAATAATAATAATAATAATAAAACACCACCAAAAAAACCCACCATAACATCTATGCAAAATTAGTTTGTGATACGAAGCGGGTGAGTTGGGGTTTAGGTAATGGAGAAACGTGAATTGATCATGCAAAGGAAGAAAGGTTTAAGTGGGTTAGTAATGAGTTAGACAAAAACACAAATGTCCTGTAGCCAGAGAGACAGACGATTCAAACAAAAGGGCACCGTCGGGGTGAAGAATCTCAAACACATGTGGCGAGGCAGGCAGCAGGGTTGTGTACTGATCAACTGATCCAGGAGCAGCTCACATCTAAGCATGCCAAGTATTTGAGCTTGCTCACTGGTCCTGGACCAGTTGCCGAAGGGCTGGAGCACAGCTCCCTGCAGTGCAGCTCTGACCTGCCGCAGGCTGGGCGGGTGAAGAGGTCTGGGCTTCTGACTCGGCGGCTGCTGGTTCGTGGCTAGTACCCGGGGCGGGCACAGACTGCACCTCACTCATGGCTGAAATGATATGGGCTGCCTCAGCTGAGGCCTCTGTAACAACAGCGGAACCTGCGTCAGGACGGGCGAGGCTGACGCCGAAATCTCAGAGTCATAAGGAGCACCTACTGTTCACATTAGCTGTTGGCATCTTTCAAGTTTGTTCCCCAACTTTATGTAGCTCTTTGGTGAAACATTAAATGTGCACAATTCTTATGCTTGTCCCAAAGACAGCTGATCAGGCAGGACACGTTTAATATCCTAGGTTACATTTTTGTGCTTCACCGCTAATAAAGCTAACAATTCATGGACACCTATATCCCCAGAGGTTAGCAGTGTGTAAGCTGTATGCATAAATCAACTTGCAGACTTGCTAAAGTGGTTTCTGACTGTTTTATCTATGAAAATGGGCAAAAGTACAATCCATGACCAAATACAGTAATAGCAGCCAAGGTGTGCTTGAACACAGCATTTCATATTTTGGCCTCTAAACGTGCAGAGCCGGTGAGCTGAGGGGCCAGTTGCCCTGACCTTGTGAATTTTCACACAATCATAAATATCCACCATTAAAAACAAAACAGACACCTTTACCAGGGAACTGAGTGATATCTAACAAACAATTAACTACGCCCTATATCTTATGTTAAACAAATGGTGGGCTGGTGCCTATATCTCCTTTCCACACTGCCTGTAGCTTACCAGCAGTTACGTTTGTCCGTTCATCATAACATTTTTAAACAATGTAAAAACACACACCTGCTGAACTCGAATGAGGTAGAAAAAAAAATGTTTATGTTTCATGATAAAACATTTATGTGGCAGTGGCACCCTAAGAACTGAATTTTGTCCATACACTTGTCCATTAGCATACACAGATTACTTTTAATACTTATAGATTAAATATAAGATATGAGAAACTACATATTATCCAACATTTGGAACTATGTGAAGGAAGTCAGTGACGACGTATCATGCAGTTTACACCATGCTAATTGCTGGGGAATAAGTTTTCATTATCACAGAAGTACAGAAGCAGATGCTTAGGTATAAAAACTGTTTTAAAAATTGTTTTCTCTGATGAGGCAGGTAAATGGTCATGCCAAATCACTGCAACCAGTGATGGATTAATTATTTCCTCAGTGAATTTCAATGCCTGTAAAAGCAGCAAATCACATAGAAAACCATGATTCAAATAGCAATCAGAGTGAATGTACATTAGAGCATGGAACAGAAAACAGAACACATCCTGAATCACCCATTTGTTACTGATCAAACCTGGTTAGGAAATCAAATGAAATCAATGTGTATATGGGTTTAAGAGCGCTATGGTGAAATATGCAGTTCAGATCTGTTGCATGTATAGAAAGAGAAAGCAGGTACCCCCCCCCCCCCAATAGCCCCACCTAAAAGAAAACTGAAACGATGAAACAATATACTAATACAGACAGGCCCCATATACAAGCTCATAAAGCAGAGAGTACAAGCCAATCAAATGCTTCCTTCACAAAACAGATGTACATTAACACAATTACATATCTACAAACAAAGTTCCACAAAACCATTTCGACCTCAAACCTGATAAACATCTAGGCCAGTATAAGATTTAAAGCATAAAGCATGCAGATTTGTGATTCTTTGTCTTTTACCTCGCTTGTAATTGCATATTTGAGCATTAAAATGCAAATCAAACACAAAATAAATAAATCATTTTTAAAAATCTAAAAATCTTTACGGATTTATATATACAGACACACCCTACACTGAGACAAAGTCTTAAGTACCTAAGTACATTAGGCTGTGTTTCTTCATGCAACGCCTTATAAGACTGGAATAAACAAAAAGCTGTTGGCGTCTTATGAGCTAGTTTGAAGGAAAAAAAAGTTGCAGATTTTTCCTAAACACCTCCAGCCACCACCAGCATACATTATTTAACATAACCAAGTACTGATTAGCCAAAGCAGGTATTGGATGATAACTACATCTAACAGCAGGCTACTGAAGAGGAGTTAAAGACAATGACAGACATGAAACCTCTATGTATGAATGTTTTTTTTTTTTTTTAATAGTAACATGTAAAAACACGTACTGCCCAGATAAAAATCCTATTCAATTTAATACTCCTGTGTGCCTAAAAGTCTTGTGTGCAGTCCTTATTGCTGCAGCTTTAACTCTATACTCTCCTTTCCTTTGAGAATAATATTTTTATCTATCTACTGTGTGCCTGTAGACAGCCTCACATATACTCACCCTCAATGGTCTTTGATGACTGAGCTGGGGTTTCCTCTACAGCAGGCTTGGGTTCTACAGGTGCTGACTCCGGCTGCTTGTCTTTAGTTTTGCTTTTTGCTTTGGGCTGCTTTGAGTCCTTTGAGGTTTCAGACACCGAAGATATCTGCAGTGGTTCAATCTTAACCTAACATACATACATAAAGGCCTATTTAAAAACAATCTCCAGCTATATTCACCCCAGAGTCTCATCTCCAGAATGAAAAATGTGCAAGCTAGCTCAGTGTGGAGGATATGCTCTGGGAAACATGCAAGACGTACTGTGCAAACAATGTAAGACAATTCTGAGTTTTGTATACATACACATATAAACAGATTTAGCCTCTTACCGGTTTCTTTTGCAAAGGGACAAATGGTGGTGGAGGGGGCCCAATTGTCATTTCGAACAGTTGGTCAGAATAAGGAACGCTCTTCTCAATGTTTGCCCTGAATTTGGGGTCCCATTTGGCGTACAAGATGGTACCACCTAACCCTCCACCGACTGTCAGAAGACTGGCAGCCACGATCTTACCTGCAGCAGACCTGCAATACACAAATACTGAACTGATAAAACAGTATACTGCATTAAAACACACATAAAAGACAAACGGCTTGTGACCTAAACTCAAACTGGTGGGATTTTTTCACAAGCACAGATCAAAAACTCTAAACAATCTGGAGATATTCTGAATGGAGGAACAGACTCAGATCACTTTGTGTGGGTTTCCCAAGCTCCCCAAGCATTACAAGAAAAGACACTGTACTATCATCCTGGGAATGAACGCTGCACTAGGATTAGATGCAGATGTGTCAGTTGGGGCACATGTATTTGGTTATTCTTCCTTAACCACAGCTTTTTGAGAAATGTCGTTAACAAGGTGCCAATACGTCTGGCCCTGTACATAAACTGTCAGCATAACAGCCAAGATCCCAACAAAGCAAAAATAATGAGTTCTGCTGTTTATGTAATTATATGTGCCTTTTAGGATACCACTTATCCATCCCTACCCAGAGTTCCCAGCTGAAGTGTAGCGACGGCAGTGCTGCAGGGGGTGGGCTGCTACCTTCCCACAAAGGCATTTCTGAAAAGACAAAAGTAAGAACCATCATCCATAAAATAGCACTAAGACTACAGAAACAGGGAAAAACAAAACATGTTCAGGCTAAGACCTCACGTTTTCTACCCTGCCAGATTCTACTAGAGGAACATGAATCTTATTGATTGAAATCCTTAAACAGGGTTTTAGAATATATACCCAGCAAATGAACAAATAACAATGACTAACATAAAACAAAGGAAATGCCACCACAGCTTGTTTATTAACTATATTGTAATCACTGTCTGGTGTGTAGCATGTTGGACAAATTCTAAAGGAGGACCTCTTTACAAACACTGAAGTAGCTGCTAGCTGGGTAGACTGATAAATTCACTTACATACACATACATGAAGTTCCACCTGCTGCTCTCACAAACCCCCAGCAGGAGTCTGGTACAACACCAATGCTAAACTTACCACTTGCAAACACTACGGAGAAGATTATTTGCTTGAAAATCCTTTAAAAGAGCTCAGTAACACTGAGATTAATAACCGATTAAGTTAACTGATCAAGTGGATTTACTCAAGCAGCAAAAGTAATATACATATACATATATATATATATATATATATATATATATATATATATATATATACACACACACACACACACAAAGACATATACACACACATACATACATACATATATATATACACACACACACATACATATATATATATATATATATATATATATATATATATATATATATATATAAGTAAAACAGCTTTTCCCTCTGTGCCTCAACATGCAGATGCATTCTAAATGTACTCTGAATATGTCACTTTTTAGGCCGTGTAACAGAATATACTCCAGAATAAATTTAGGACAGTGCATTTCGTCTTTACAACCTTTACTACTTTTCCAGTGTATTTTGCCCCACCTTGGCCATACGACAATAATGTAATAAAATAAGAAAATAATGTAACAGACAGCGTATCTTCAATTGCCTGGTCTGTGTTTCTGAAATGTTCCGATGTTTTCCTTACTTTCCTCCATTTACCTTATACCTATTATCAATAATCATCTCAGAATCATTTGACCAGTTTCTATATTAATCATCCAGTCACCACTGTACAATGTACATCTCTGTCAGCATGCGTCTTCCCCATGATCATGCCCATAGAGCTAATTTGATGGGATTCGTGATTAGCCTGTGTTGGTCTGTACACTGTACTGGGAGTAATACGTAAAGACGGCTTCATCACTGCACTGAGGATAAGTGAGGACGTGGGGCAGGTCAGCTAATAGGTTCACTTTTAAATTTCTGGAAATCATGTGCGACTTTGAATATTTTGCACGTAAACGCCACGAAGACTTTCACTTATCCTGCGCGGAAAACTTAAGCGAACTTTTATCTTGGCAAGGTCACGTCCTCATCATGGACAAAAACAAGTCTCCTCCCCATACAGCATTATCAATAAAGGACGCCCCAGTTCCTTTTCACTCGAGTTTACAAACATAAAATCTGGCCAAACGAACGAAATTACATTTCAGCAGCAAACTTTAAAGGCTGCGCCGACGTTTCTTCAGCCACTCGTTCATGAATGGATGACGGAAAACATGAATCATGCTTTGCCCGCCCAAAGCAACGTCACGGTACAATGAGCGGTTCTTATTGGTGGAGGTACATGCCTCTCACTTCAATCTACCATTTCATTTGCCAGGCCAGCCTTCAATCAACCAATCAGGAACACCCGCCCCTCCATGCTTGGACTTACGCCGTTTACGTAGCACTCAAAGTGTCCCAGCTAGCAGCTACACCTTTAGCCACTCCAAATGACACACAATTCAGCGACGCAAAGCCAACGTGTTTACGCTGTCAAACCTTAAACAACATAATACGAGGTGCACAAGGTAAACGTGTATTCAGTGCCATTTATAAACTTGTAATTGGAGGCAGAAACCAAGCGGGCCTGTTCTGTGGGTCACTGAATGACCGCTCTGGCGAGTTTAGCTCTCCGGCTAGCCAGCGACTTCTGCGGTCCCTGAACATAGCTTACCCGCGCCGCTGCATTTGCACCTTTCCAGCACACCCGCAGCATCGTGTCTGTTCCTCCGTTTCGTATCGGTTTTAAGCGACAGATTCACAAGACAGCTCAGCAAAACATTATAAAAGTGATGAACCCTCCGTAGCACTGCGCCTTTACTCCAAACGCTGTTTCACCGAGTGACGGAGAGGCCGCGCATGCGCACTAGGGCCGGCCAACTGGGGGGGGGGCGTGTATGTCATGCATTCATGCCACCTTCAAGTTACACTGATGTGATTAAAAGCGTGCATGCAAGAAAAAACTAGTTTATGTCTAGATGACTCTTTCTCGAGAACCTTCTATATCTATATTAACCTCCCAATTTAATCAGTGAATGTTTATCTAAGAACCTAAGAGAAAGATTAATTTTTTTTCCTTTAGTTCCTTTAGAGATAAAACAATAGAGAGATCCTGTTTTTATCTTCCTCATTCACTACAAACCCTTAGTAAACACAGGCGTGTCATAGCTTGAAACACAGACCAATAAGCAATATACGCAACATTCTTAAAAATATGGCACTTCAGGAGTTCTTTTGTCATGATAGTGGTTCTATATAAAACGTTGAACACTCAAAGAACTGTCTGTATGCTTAAATGGTCTTTCACATTGATGAGCAATGTGTTATTTAAAGGTATAAGCCTTTCTGAAAATGGGTCTATATAGCACCAAAAAGGGTTCTTCTATTGTTACAAACTTCAATTCAGTTCAATTAAACTTTATTTTGTCATTATACCAATACAGGGTTGTAGAGTATAACGAAACACAGTCAGGATCCTTCTCCATTGCAGTTAAAGAGTACAGTGCAAAGACAATAGACAAAAACAATATGTGCATAAACAGTAACAGTAGGACATGTGGAAAGTGTGCAAGAGCCGTATCTGTATGTCAGAATGAAGAGTACTAGAACTAATGTGCAGTTAGCATATGCAGGGGGCAAAAACAGCTTGTAAGTGTACATGTACAGTGTGTTGAGGTAGCAAGTGTGCCGTTAAGTATGTGTATGTATGTACTGACATCAGAACAATAGCAGAATGCTTTTGGAGCTATATGAAACAATATACAACACATTACTACATAAATCTAAAGAACCATCTCACCATGCAAACGGTTCCTTGAGTGTTCATGGTCTCTCCTGCAGTCCCCTTTAAACAATGTTAGTAAAGTTGCATTATATCACTTAATAATTCTGCCCATCACTTATATAACTCTTCTATCACTTAATAATTCTGCTTTCATCACAGAGCGATGCTGAAAAAATTGTCCATGCATTTGTAACAAGCTGGATTGATTACTGAAAAAACTTCCAAAAAAATCTATACATTCACTGGAGCTAGTACAAAATGCTGCCGCTCGTATTGTAAGCAAGACCAGAAAGAGAGATCATATTACTCCTCTTTTAAGAGTTGCACTGGTTACCAGTGTAGTTTACGATAGATTTTATATTTCTATTACGGGATTTTAAAGCCCTATATGGCTCAGCACTGGAGTGTATAACGGACTGCCTATCTGTATATGCTCCAATGTGTGATCCAAGGTCTTCGAACACTGGTCTGTTAAAAATCCCTGAGGTTCAGCACAGTAAACGTGGGGAAGCATGCTTTAACTACTATGCTTCTAAACAATGGAGTGCATTACCTTTGGCAGTTAGACAGGCCAGTTCTGTTCAAATATTTCAGCTAAAATTAAAAACACACCGTTTTATATGTATTGACTTTTATATAATTTTATTTAATTTTTTATTTTATTATTTGTTATTTTGTGTTACATATTTGTGTTTTACACAAGTCAGCTTTTACTGGACCAGTTTTAAATTGTGTTATATGTATGTTCTTAGGCAATTCTGTTTAATTTTCTATGTTATTATTTTACTGTTTTTTATTTATTGTCTTTTGTGCACCACTGTACAGGCATTGTGTATAAATGTGCTTTATAAATAAAGCTATTATTATTATTATTATTATTACTATTATTATTATTATTTAGTACCCTTGAGGGATCATCTTTTTTAAGAGCATACCATGCAGAAGTCGTAGACAATTACAAAAACTGCTGTAAAAAAATCTTACCCGCATAATCAACTGTTTGACTGGGAGCAGTTGTATAAACAAGTACAGTGAGCCACACCAGAGCTTTGCAGATAAGACTGGACACTTAGCAGTAAGTGTGTGTTGACCGGTTAACAGAAACCGGTATCAATATCTTGGTTACAAGAACACATTTAGAAGAACACACGACTGGTTCCTGAATTCTTGTTGCTCTCCAGTCGTTAAATTCCATTAGTCCACCTGGTTTGGTTTAAAGGGGAATTCAACCAGGAGTAATTCAGTCCTTGACATGTTAGTCATTCAGAGTGGTTTGGCATTCATATATCCATTTATCATCTAAACATATCCCCCTGGGTGTGGTTTGACATGAAATGGTTAACTGTATGGAAACCTGATTTCTTTTCCAGTGTAGGAGTCGCCAAACAAATATCGCCCTTTTATTTACTATCCAAGACCACCTGAGGCATTAAACACATACATCTGGTTTGTATCACCACCACAGTGATCAATTCTGAGTCTGCAAGTTTCTCTAGAACATAAGATTTCATGCCAAACCACTCTGAATGGCTTGGTTTACATCTCAAACATTAAATTATGTAGAACTTTGGGAAAATCAGTGGAGTTCCCCTTATAATAATTTTAATTATTTAGTGGACAGTCACTTTAAGTAGCAAACTTCCTCAGAGAGAATTCAGGAAATGGTTAAACTGACACACTCACACACTTATAATTACCATGTATTGTTTATTTGTATCCACTTACTATCCAGGGCTGGTTTAGCCAAAAGCATCTCAGAACAAACATTATTAAATGGTAGTGTGAGCATCACACTGAGCACTCTACCAGTGAGGATGATCTTAACCCCACAATGCTTTTGGGAAACTGGGCATAGTTACATTGCTTTAAACTGAAATTCTCAGGTGCCTAAGACTTCTGTGGAGGACAGTACATTGCATAAAACTGAATCACAAGCCACAAGACCCATGTGAAAATGAAACTTTAATGAACTGAACAACACGATAGACTGGAGCTCTGATTTATGTTTCAAATGCACACAGACAGCTGGAGTAAGTCACTTGGATAAGGTCATTAATAGTGTTATTACAATGCAGCAATTCTGGTCAGGGACAAAGAAAGTGTCATGCTTCAACAAATAAGCAATTTTATCAGAAATGGAGATCCTGGCTCTAGCAGGCCAATGTCAGTCAGCCATTTTGCCCGGGGCGCAAGACAATTTGAAGTTTTAGTTTTTCGTATTGTTATTTGTGTTGAATAGAATAAATAGCAGATCCTCATGCCCAGATGTTTACATACCCTATGAACGCCCTATCAAGCTTCACACTTAGGCGGGGGATACACCATGCCAAGATTTCTCAACCCTGGTCCTGGATGCCCACTGTCCTGCACATTTGGCTGCTAGGAAAACACTAAAAAGTGCAGGTCAGTGTGCCCCCAGGACCAGGGTTACGAAACAGTGCACAACTACGCAACTCAATATTTTAGGGAACATCTCGAATGCTCAAATGTCCTTCCTTGTGTGAGTATTGGTGTGGTCTACTTGCATGTCAAGCGAAAGTTAAGCTCCTTAAATTGTCTGATAAATCCATGTTTGCTGTTTGGTAGCTATACAGTCAAAAATGTCACCATTTATGAATTCTAACATGAATGCAAAAACAAAGAATAATGCATCTTTCCTCTGCTCTCTCCTTCTAGGTAATGTTTATGGATGCAATGATGCCACAATGTCATATTTATTCTCCTAACATTGCTACGTGTACCTTCAAATATCACCTAATGTCAGTGTATACAGTGGAATGAAACCAATAATGAGTCATATGACCAGTCACATGACTTATTCTACATCATTTAATTTACTCTTACCTGTGAGATCAAACCCCAATTTGGAAAGGACCTCCATCACAGCTGTGTTTAACCACATGTAGTTGAGCCTGCTTAGGTCCAGTGTGATAAAATGTAGTGTATGCCTGGCCTAAGTTGAGAAACTCAGTTTTACATTTTTGTCACATTTATAGGTTGAAGACACACTAAACATGTATATGGAACTCTGATACAGAAGACTTATGCAGTTTTTACCTTCATCTGACCACCAGACTTTATAAGAGCTACAAAGAAACTTGACGTTTACGACATTGATTTGCCTGACAGCTGGCAATGCCTCACCATTCTCAGTTAACTTTTCGATCTACACTCTAAGTGCAAGGCATCTGATTCCGATTCAAATCTCTTTTTTTTCCCCAGACAAAAAAAAAAAAAAAACAGATTCAAATCATATTAGGAAAAAGTAGGTTCGTATTAGGCCAGTTTTTCTGGATACAAACTAAGCTTTCAACACGGACTAAAATGTCTAATCCATTGAGTTAAATGTTAAATATAACATTTAGTCCATGCCTAGGCTTAATACGTCCACAAGGCCTATATTCTGTAATGCTTATTCTGTAATGCAGGTTCAAACCACCAGAAATAAAAACAGGAACCAACAACATGGATCTACAGGTCTACAGACTAACAATGGACACATCAAGTACTTTATAAGTTAAGTGCAGGAAGCAGATCTGCAGCCAATGGCATATGCTATTCTGGTTCTGAAGGATAATCTGCATAAGGTTGTCTGGCTGGTCTCTTCTTATAGGATGGCCACCGACACACTGGACAGCAGTGTCGTCCGCCTGCTAGCCAGACAACGATGCACTGCTGGTGAAAAACATGGCCACACGGCAGGCCCATGACAAGGCATTCGGTTTCAAAGTTTTCCAAACACACAACGCATTCCGTGCAGTGAAGCATGCCGCAGGGCCACTGGGACCAATCGGTGTCCTGTTCCTCTCCTGACGAACAGGAGTCTTCCGGCATCATCCCAGTCAAACACCCATCATTAGTGTGTGTATTCTCTGAGCTGTAATGATGTTTTTGCTGGTCACTACCTGGTTCCTTAGACGGGTGCGCCATCTTGTCTGGCGGCTTATCTTGGTCCTCTAAGACAGTGCCCTCTGGCTGTATGCACTTGAACCTCCAGGTGGGCAGGTTTTTGATGTAGTCGATGGGAACGAGTGGGCGAAGCCAGAGGTCTGGGAATGCCAACCTCTCTAAAAGAAAGTTAGGATCATCGTCCCAGTCTGACTCGTTTGGAAAGTTCTGAAAGGAGGCAATAGGGTGTACCAAGTAACTGGTGTACCAATCCCACAGGCTGGACAACCACTCCAGATTGTTTGCATTTTGGTCATCATTGCCACATCTCCTCTTCTTCTCAAAGTAGTCTATGAGTAGGCCATGGGCTAGGTAGGTGCTCAAGAAAAGAGCTGGGTGTGAGGAGTAGAAGGTCCAATCCGCCCTGACCCAAGAGGCAATGGTGGTGGTATCAGCATAACGCAATAATTTAAGACTGTACTCATAAAAGTTGTCCAAGTATGGCAGCTGAAGGAATCCAAGGATGGGAAGCCAAGAGATAATCAGTAAGGAATTATAGGTCCCCAGTGTGCTGATTAGAACTACAAAGCGCTTAATAGTGGCTCCTTGGGTTATGAAAAGGTCCATCCAGGCCATGAGATTAACCATCACCAAGCTCAAAACAAAAAGATCATTGACCTCTGGCTGAACAGACCGTAGGAACGTGTCCATGGCATGCAAGGAAATGTATTCTCCAGTGCTGTTGCCATACCTGTAGATACCTTCTGGTGTTTTGAGGATATATGAGGGCATCTGTTGCACTCCAATCTCCTCCAGACAGGTGGCATTGTCCCAGTTGCGCACATCAACGAAAATGAACTCTATGCGCCCTGTGAATTTGATGCTGAGGGCAGAGAAGAAGGCAGGGGGCTGAAGCAGTTTGGCAAATAAGAACATCTTTACAGGCTGCTTGTCTCTCTGATACCAATCATCCATCAACTGCTGTGAGAAACGGATGGTTTTGATGCGGGAGGCAACATGCGCCGTCATCCATTTGAAGATGTGTTCCGTCTCAATGCGTCTACCATTATACTCTTTTAGCATGACCTTTCCTTTGGAGGCATAAGTCTGGGGCACTGACATGATGAGGGTGGACTTCATCCAACCACGTTTATGGCAATATCTGATAGAAGGGTGGGGGAAAAATGAATTAATATGAGATTATAAACACATACAATAGTTCCTAGAATCTATGTTCACATAACGGCAAACTCTTCCGATACATGCAATTCCGCACCTTGAGTCGCTGGAGCAGTTGAAAGTGCCAGTGCGAATACCAAACTGAGAAACTTTCTGTACCATTTTGCCCCAGTTGGCTGTGCTCAGCAGTGGATTTCTGTCTTGAGCTATCACCTGCACAAACAGAAAATAACATTCTATTTAAAGCAGCATGCAAATAACTTGCAAACAGCACAGTCCATGATCACTATGCGTCACGAATGCACATCAACTTCCCGCAAATCATGAGTTAATGCTGCTGTCCTGGGTAACAATTAATTGATTTTTCCATTAATGTTTAAGTTACCTCGGTGAAGCAGAGTGCATTACATTATATCCAACTGGCAATTTTGTAGGGCAAGCTGTTTTTTAATGTTTAAAATATACATGAGCAGCATAGCAGATGTCCAGGGGCTATAACTAAGCAATAAAGTGGATGGAGATGTGACAAAGTTACAGAAAAGGTTTGACTTTGGATTCAAATGACAGAAATTGAGACAGGGAAGATAAAACTGAGCCACATTTAACTAGTATCCAATGTCATGCAGACATTCAGCAGAATAATATGTACCTGGACCAACCAGATGCCATCCTTAGTGTCTTCCACTAGCTCATAAAAGTGCATCTCCCCGTTGAAAGTGGTGCTGGAATCAGATCCTGCTTGCTCTTTCTCATTTTTTAAAGCAGAATAGAGCTCCCCTTGCATCAGTTCTCCTAGATCAAAATAAAAACAGCAAGAAATGTTAGATTCATTAGATTCTATTAGATTAGATTAATGTTAGATTCATAACTCCAGACTGCCATTTAACATATTAGAACATTTCAATTTCATCTGGGGACTGTTTGAAATATCTTACCTGAGTTTTCAACCAACTCTCTGACATCTCGTTTCTCGGCCAGACCAGAGTAGCCTAAACCCCTGCACTCAAGAATTGTCTTCAACTTCTTGAAACTCAGAGTCACCGGATCCACGAGCTGCGTCGCAAAGATACCGGTTTCATACCAGACAACGGCCTCGAAAAACCGTGCAAGGACGAACAAAACAAAAAAGTAAAGAAGCAGGAAGAACAGTTTTAACCACATAGTTTTCTTCAAATGGCGATCTTGTAGATGCACTGGGTTACTCTGTATATGTTTTGGCAAGGACTCCGCTGTGTGACATTGGAGGCCAACGTTAATATGCAGCTCCGTCAGGCAGTGAGCTCTGAGTGGATCTCTGGTAAACAAACTTCAAACAACCACCAGCCGACCGTGTTGCGGTTTGTTGACACCACTACTTGGTTTGTGGCTCAGTGATGGTTCTTATGGTTTCGAGCATTTCCACTAGCCCCTAGGTTTAATGTGTGCTAATGGTCGCTGTCAAGCCCGCTAAAGCGCTAACTTTACTCATGAAGCGCAGCGCGGAAGGCCAGTTTGTTGTTGTGGCCCTGCCTGCACAGCATAAGGCTCAAACACGACGCAGGCAGTCGAGCTCTTCATCTGGACGCCATTTTTGCAGCATGACAGGTTCGTTCAAAATGTAACAGAGCAAAAAGAAAGGCAGGAAGGCACCGAATGTTTATCTCCTTTTCTCTTTATTCCCTCCGTGTCAAAGCTCCGCCGTTCGCTGCCCGTCAGACATCAGCTGGTATACATAACAACATCACGTCATCGAGCTACTTCCGCTTCCGCTCTCGCCCCAGTGTCCAAAAACAAAAGCCTAAAGATCGGACCCATTGAAAGATAGTTTAGATTATATTTTTAGATTAATTCACCAAATGTATGAACACATGTCCAAGCTCAAAATGAAACCATAACATGTTTTCGAATGCCGGATCCATACGTTTAGATAAAAAGGAGTATTCGTCCGCCTACCTAGAAGATTATTTCAAAATAAAAGTCTTGTGACCAGTTAGGTATAACTCTTTCACTATGCCACTGCCATACGTTCACAAAGTCCTGTATTTTTTCCTCAAACGTTTGTTGATGTACATTAAAAATATGAATATTAAGCTTACAAGAAACAAAAAAAAAACCTGGGAAATAAAAAATACAACAACTACATTCACAATTACTTGCCAAGATGTAGTTTTATTGCAGTGGAATGTGTGGGGTATGAATTTAATACATTAAAAAATGAATCATGAATCTTCAAACTTTTATGAGAAACTTTGGCCTCAATATAGTAACTTGTGATCATAATATATTAATTCTTAGCCTCAATATATGTTAATTCAAGGCCCATCATACATAAAAAAATAATCACATATCACATTAGGGGCTCCGAACTTGATATGATAAACTTAACTTGTGGCCTCAGTATAGTAACTTGTGGTCACAATACATTAACTCTTAGCCTCAATATATTCATTTATGGCCCTGCCTTAAGAAATGCATCAAATGTCACATTAGGGGCTCCAAACGTTTATAAGAAACTTAACTTGTGGCCACAATATGTTAATTCTTGGCCTTAAAATACATTAATTCGAGGCCCCCCTTATTATTAAATAAATCATGTCACATTAGTGGCTCCGAACGCTTATGAGAAACTTATCTTATGGTCTCAATATAATAACTTGTGGCCACGATATACTAATTATTGGCCTTAATATATATTAATTCAAGGCCCTCCCTTATTATAAAATAAATCACGTCACAGGGGCTCCGAACTCGTATGAGAAACTTAACTTGTGGCCTCTATATATTAATTCTTGACCTCAACATATATTAATTCAAGGCGCCATTATAATAAAACTAACCGCCATGTCACGTTAAGGGCTCCGTACCCTTTCGCTGATTATAGTGCAGCCATAAATTCACATGTTCCTGCCCCTAAAACGACCCTGAAATTCAACAAAAAGAAAACGCTCACATGCCTTTCTTCCTTATAGCTTTTGAGGGTCTCTCTCGTCGAAAATAGAACTTTAATTCAATTTTAATAGAAAGCGCATGTAAAACAACATAAAGCAATGCATGAGAATAGTGCAAAACATGGGAGCGGCCCGGTCGTGGGGGGCGTGACGAAACTGACGCATATTACGTGGCAGCTGGAGCTGCCAAATCGCTCTGTTCATTTGCACAAATACACGCACACACATACAGCTTTACGGGTGTTGGCTCGTTTCGGTAGTGGCTAGCTAACTTCATTTTCTACTATGGAGGTGAACACCTGCAACATTCAAGTTCTCCTGCAAGCTGCCGAATACTTGGATAGAAAGGAGAGAGGTAAGGCTGGACTTCTGCAGTGTTATTTCTGTCCCCTGTGTCCCAGAAAAGAGAGCAGCCCCCGCTGCAGACCGTCAAGTTTACAACAGATTGTGTGCGGCTTTTGAGGCGAAAACGTACCCATATGGTTTTTCAGCAGCCCTGGAGTTCTTTAAGTGTTCATTTCTCGCTAGAAAGTAGAGCAAAGTGGTCGCGGCCGTGATTATATTGTGTTTGACTCCGTGACCTACATTCGAGCCCCCCATTGTACACAAAGGCGCGAAGTGGCGGTACATTTGAAAATGCAGTTGCGGAGATTCAGCGCGAGCGGCGTTTTAACCGTAAACGGGACCGTTTTAGTTTTATTACTTTATATTTTCCGCAGTTATTCTCCTTTCTAAGTACTTGTAGATGATATGAGGAGCCGTATTATAGGGGACTGAAACCGGTGGCGCCAAAAATGACAACAACAACAACAACAAACGAGCCTGAAGTTAGCTTCCTAGTCGAAAATTCCCGTTTCACCTTAAACGGTACAGGCACCAGAATGTAACTGCCTCAGGCGCCAGAATGTAATTGCTGCACCATTTAAGGTGGAACGGGAAAATTTGAACAACAAGCTCAGCTTCGTCAAAAACTAAACGGCAGACGTTGCTAGCTAGCTACGTTCTGACTGGCTGGATTTCCGAATAACCTCGGTGTCACCAAAACAACTAAACATACGTTAATAATTTTACGTAGAAGTGTGTATGTTTTTTATGGTACTTATTTATGTGGGCGTCCGTCCGTCCTGCTCATAACTTTGTTTCCCTCTCTCTCAGAAGCTGAACATGGCTACGCCTCTGCACTTCCATTTTACAGCAGCAAAGCGACAGAAAAACGGAGCAGACAGAAAAATAGAAGAGCTTCACCGGGAAGCAGCAGGTGAGTTCATGCACCGGGGCCTTTGACGACACGGCGGGACGGTTTAGCTCCTAGACCGCCTATACCGGTATTGTTGTCGGTGTCAGTGACGAAACTGACCTTTCGGCTAAGGCATATTTCTAGATAACAGACTCTTTCTTTCTAACTTTATTTTGCTTATACAAAAGAATACACACACACACACACACAGACAGACAGACAGACACACACACACACACACACACACACACACAGACATCGCTCTCCAAAGAAAAACTTATATCGCTTGTATCGTTTATTTTTCTACATCATTTCAACACGGCTGCTGTTCTTCATGAGGACTGAACCAATAGAAAAGCACTAAAATCACTTGGAATAAAAACCTTTCCACATTAACTTGTATTGAAAGTAAAGAACCTTTGTGTCCACTCCTGTAAACATAGTATTTAGGAGATGTTCTTCTTTGGACTGTGATGATATGTTATTGAAGAAGTTTTCTTTGGGGACTGTTTTGCCTTAGAACATCCTTCATGTATCCCTCCATCATGAATGGGTTAAAAGACTTTGATTACACAGCTACCGTAAAATCACTGAGTGCATTTATATAGACTTCATAATCTGATATCTGCTGTCAGGTTTGTCAGTAATTTGTTCACCACGTTTACATGCACTTGAGTAATCAGATAATGGGGAACTCCAGGTCTCCAATAAATAAGATGTGATGTAAACGTAATGTAAATCTCCTTTCAGGTGCTTTAAAAAAAGTAAATAACATGGATCACCTTAAAGACGAATATTTCATTTAGTCAAGCATGTAGTTGGTTTCAGTGTCACTTTAAAGTGTCTTGTTGCCATCTCTTGGTTGCTGTATTAAACACTGCTTGCTTGTTTAAGATAGTGTGATTTGTTTTTGCACATGCAGAAACAGGGAAACCTAAAAAAAATCCAAAGTATGAGTATACATTGGCTGAGAAATCCGATTTCCGATTAAGTCTGAGTAAAAATCCAGCTTTCTAGGACTTGATCCGATCTTCAAAAAATTGAGAATGCTGTTTACATGACCGCTTGAATAATCAGATAACTGCAGAAATGCTGTTATGACCGGATTATTGGGTGGATGTAAATGCACTCAGCATCTCGGACATCAAGCAGTGTATTCATGTGAGGAACTTTTAGAGGTGAATGTCTGGTTTCTATCACCACCACAGAACATTTCTTTGTTTCTCTAGAGCGAAGCGTTTCACACCAAACTACTCTTAATTGCTAAACCATGTCAACGTCTGTAAATATTGTTTTGGAATAGAGTATAAGTACTTATCAAAGGCAGAAAATGACATCATGCAGCTCAGAGCACTTGTAGCAAAAACTTTGCGTTTGTTGTTAAATTTAAGTTCAATATAAAGCTTTAAATCTCAATTATAGTTCATTAATCATTTTATGATATATACATAACAAAATGTCTAATTTTTAGACTATATAGTAAATATGTTATTACTTTGTAATTATATGATATGTAAGTGACGCTGTAATAACAGTGTATCTATGTGTATAACGCTGAACTAGCTTGGTTTTAGTTTGTTGGGTAACATTTCTCTTCTTTCTTCTGTTTCAGGTCAGTTCACAATGAATTGGAAAAGCACAGGTATGATTTACTTCCTTAGTCTATTTTCAGTTCCACTGGGTGGTTTGCAGCATACTGCACTCAGGTATGATACTATTTTTTGAAAAGGAAATTCATATTTTTCGTTTGCAGGCGAGCTCAGCTGCGACACTACTTGGAGCAGTTAAAGCAGCAGGTCCCATTGTCCTCTGACTCAACGAGGAACACCACGTTGAATCTACTTAGAAGGGCACAACTGCACATAAAGGTGAGAAGATCAGTAAATATTCTTCAAAGTGTGTGAAAGATAAGTTAGAAAAAAAGTGATACGGTTAAGTAATGCCCATGAATGCGCAGGAGGACGTCCCAAGCGCCACTGTGGGGAAAAATTGTTTAGATAACAAACTGTGATGGCTAAACAAGTGCTTTCCACAATGATGAGGTCTTACTCTCTGCATTTGTTGTGCCTAACAATTCTCATGAGTGTCTACTCATCAAACAAATGATAGAGTTTTAAGACATCTGCAGACCTTCTGTGTCGGAATGTTGGACTCATAGGAACGCTTAACCTAATACCTGTCTGCTGTATGATGTAGCGTATGGTCAAGTTTTAGTACTGTGAAGAATTCACGCCAAATACGCTGTTGCTTCAGCATCTGTCTATTGGCTTCTATTTAAGTTTGTTACGAGTGAACACGTTTTCTGTTCCGTCCCAAGTACAGGAAATAGTGTTGGACTTGCTGTCCATGGTTATTATTCGTATGCTACAGATGGAGAAAATATACTGAAACAATGCTAGAATATTATTGTAAACTTGTGCACGCTAAATTCTATAGACAGAATCTAAGCTTAGCTTTAACCTGGTGGGAGGGGCCGGGGGGGTGGGGGGGTGGGGTGTTGGGAAGTCGAGAGGAGGATGCAAGTGCATGGAAGCTGTACTTCACACAGCGAACAAACCAGAATACTGTCCAGAGATGCAATAATAAAACCAGAAACGTTTACAGAAAACCAGAAGGACCTTAAACAATGGACTGCATGTGCAATCATTATGGTAGGACTTCATGGTGGACTGATGAGTGGGATGTGTTATTTGTAGATAAAAGTTATTGCGTTAATTAGAAACAGGTGCACTCAGAAGGCAGTGGAGTGTGGTTGAAACCAGTGGTGCAGCAGGCGTGGTTGTGCATACGCCTACAACCATGTCATGCTGGCACGGAGGGCTAAGGTGGTCCAACGGGTATAACTGCATATCTAAGAATTTACATCTTGTAACCAGGATGCTGTCTGCTGGAGCAGCTGCATTCATACATTTGATTAGACAGAAGTAGATTTTAATAGAAAATGTAACATGGTGCTGGTTTAAGACACAGTTTCCAAAACCATATAAAGAATATTGAAATTTTTGCAATCTGGGCTCGATATGTCTGAAGAACCACTGAAGTAAACAACCAGCAGAGAGCTAGCTCAAAGGTGACATTGTATCCGTTTTCACATGTTAGCACAGTTCCATGGGGCCTTCATAAAATATCTGTGGCATGCTTTGGTCAAAATATAACAACGGTCCAGCACTACAGCTCGCTTCTCACCTGGTCTAAAAAGTCCTGTTCAGAATGACCAGTTTGAGTGTTTTTCTTTAAACGATACATATAACCTTAACATTATTGTGGATCCTGCAGCAAATAATGCCAATAAGTTTCTACAAAATGACATCACTGTAAATATATGACCTTAGCTGTTAGTGTAAGCCCATACTAAATGGCCAGTCGGTATTGATCACTGTTTTAGAAAAAAGTTTCATTGCCAGTGCTGAGTTGTACTGGCCCGGGTAGGGAAAAACATGGCATGTGCGAGTAAAATCATCTTCACAATGATAGTTCTAAATAGACAGGCAGAGTTACTCAGATAGGGGGTGAGATTATGCCAGCTAGTCTTCATTTGATGTAAGAAGGGGAGCCAAATCTGAATGCTTGTGGAATTCCATGTTTTCTTATCTAGACAGCCCACAAAAAACTGACTGGGTTGTCTTATTTAATGGCTTGTGGATTAAAGTCACTCCAGCTATCTAAATGTATGTGCACAAGAACTGAAAAAGTGAGCTTTTCAGGGTTACAGTGTTTAGTGTTACATCAACTGGCAGGACTAACTGGCTAAAAAGGGCTCAAAAAGATCAAAATATAAAAACCCTACCTCAAAAGGAAACTATGGTAGGATCAGTAGCCCGTATATAAGTGAAATAAGGAACTGTTTTACTCTTCACACTAAGGAGAAGGGTTTACACTTAATCCTCTCACTTAATTATCCTGAATCGTTTTTGAGTTAATGGTTTGCAACTATAAAAGCACAATGTTGATGTGGCCTAATTGGGCATTTAGCTGTTTTGCTTCTCAGCTGTCAGTCACATTTTGTAACCCCCAACTGACAACAGATCAGTACAGCATCAGTCAGAAACTCAAATATAGTAAACGAGTTATGCTTTGTTTTGATTTACTTGCTTGTGCACATGAACTGAGGAAAAACACATTGTTCACTTTGTTTGTTGCAATGTAAACACATTTTGGCAAACACTCATGGAAAATAATTTCAGTCAGCTCAAATATTTTTTTCAGACAGGCCTAAATGGTATTATTTAAATGTATACATAGCATGTTGTGTAACAGTACAGTGCAGTCAAATGCAATTTTATAGTAGAACAGAGCTCATCCAGTTGGCTGTGTGTTTGTAGAAGCTGCAGGAGCAGGATGAGCGCGCCGAACTGCTTAAGGACCGACTGCGCTGGGAGCAGCAGGAGCTGCGTGTTCGGCTGCAGCAGCTGCAGGGTGGCACAGAGAGGATGCGCAACGACAGCCTGGGCTCAGCTGTGAGCTCAGAGAGATCTGATTCAGACAGAGGTAAGTGCTCCATCAGTAAGCTCACTGAATTGTTATTTAGGTGTAAATTAATTGTAATAATTGTATATTTAGCCACATTTGAAAACTTGCATTCTGTATATATTTTTTTTCCTCTGCAAAAAAAACGGATGTCTCTCTGAGTTAAAAGGCGGTGAAGCAGTATTAACAAGTTGTGTCTTCTTTTCTGTTATAGAGGACGTTGAAATTGACGTTGAGAGCATGGTGTGGACTTTGGAGTCTGACGGTCTGGGGACGACGCAAACTGAAGTTGACCATAGTTACTCCACTCCTGATCATGCCTGGTTATGACGACCATAAAGCTGCTAGTATGAATTCAGAAACATTCCAAAAACGGTATCATGTGAGGCCCAGGAAGAGCAAAAACGGCCTCAAACCAAAAATATCTGGTGTCTTGCCACAGAAACACTCTGCTGCCATTTTTAAACCATCACACTCAGGCTTTTTGCAAGCATGACTGGAATTTTTGGTGATTTTTAATTTTTTTAAAATGAAATAATGACGTGGTGCTCTAGACAGACACACTGTTGATTTAATGGAGGTGCAACAGCATGGACATGGTCTTTCTTCTTTATTTAGCCTCCAATTCCATTGCACTTGTCAGTCGTCTCCCTTCAAGCTTGTTGGCTTCATTTCAGGGTCAGCCTGCAGTATAGACTTGCTTGCACTTACATCTTTCACTTATTTAACTATTTTATCCTTTTCCCTTATCTCGATACGTTGCACAGAGCAGCTGCCTCAGCACTTACATCGTTTTGTTCCAATTCAGGGCATTCCTTCTAGGATTGCAAGTTGTTTGATGAAATCGCAGATCATGTCCATGCGTTTTATCAGTGTTTTTAAAGCTTCTGTCCTGGAAGATGTACAGTACTCATGGAGGCTTATTCACAGTTTACAAAGCAAGACTTCTTTGAATTGTATCTCCTAAAAAGTGAAAAAAAAAACCTTTTGCCAAGTTCAATTTTAAACACTTAATATTCTTAACTAGTTAGTTGGATAAGTTTGCAAATAGCTTAAAGCTTAAAGGCATGCATAATGCTAACTGGCCCTTACTGGCATTTCTTCAGTTTTGGGTTAACTACTCCTTTAAGATTTATTACTGTAGAATCTTGTTAAAACGGAAGTTGGTCTTTCCTCACAAAGTTTGACAACCTTAGTATTGTCCACTAATTGTCATTGAGCTAATTTTGATGCCATTCAGACCAATTCTCCTAAATGACTCAAGGCCACTTTGGGCTATAAACGGAAATGTTAAATGTATTTTAGATGAAAATGTAGAGCGATAGTAGAATTTCCCCATTTTAAATATAGTAGCTAGGGTTCATTTCAAAAGAGTGTTTCTATAATTAAGCCTTTTACCACAACTGTATGTGCAACGCCATATGTTTGAAGTAGCAAAATACGTTGGACATAACAGCAAACCTTCTGCTGAAACGCAAGTCATTTATGCAACTAATGCTAATAATGTACTTTAACAGTCATGCTTGTATTTTTACATTTGTACAGTTATTCAGTGTAAATGTACACAGCTAAATAGTACACTGTATATGTGATTGTGAACACCAAATGCCTTATGAACTTTTTGTACGTCATTGGAACACCACCTTTTGTATTTATCTCTCCTCTGTGTACTCATATGTAGCATTTTTTTATCAATGTAAACCTTTTGTACAAATAAATATTTTATGTATTTAACTCAACTTATCAGTTTATGTCCACAGTGGCAGTGTGTGCTGCACTTTGTCTTGTTTAAAACACTACCATGACCGGAGCCTGCTGGAATGAAATTCCATTCAAACTATAGAAACCCAATGTCCATTATAATCTGAACAATAGCAGCGCTATGTCTAAGAAAGCCCCACAGTTATCTCATGCATCACAAAATTAAAAAAATTGAGAACCCATGATTTGAATCTTAACACACCTGATTTGGTCATAAACAATAGTGATAAAGTCACCATCATAATGAAACCATGCGAAAGTGCTGCTTCTAAGTTTGTGAACCCTTTAGAAATGTCTATATTTCTGCATAAATATGATCTAAACCATAATAAGCTTTTCAAATAAGTCCTAAAAGTATATAAAGAGAATACAACAAACACATGAGACAAACGTATTACACTTGGTCATTAACGTATTGAGGAAATCAATCCAATATTTTATATCTTTGGCAAATGTATATGAACCTCTAGCATTAGTAGTTAATTTGAAGGTGAAATTAGAGTCAGGTGTTTTCAATTAATGGTGTGTGTGGGCACCATGTATGTAAAGAACAGGGATCTTCATAATAAATGCTTGAGGAAGTGCATCATGGCATGAACAAAAGAGATTTTCTGAAGACCCCAGAAAACAAGATGTTGATGCTCCTCAGGCTAAAGAGTTAAGACTCCACCATCCACAGTTAAACAGATTGTGTACAAATGGAGGAAATTCTGATGAAACAATGAATTCTGAACTACACCAGGGAACCCTAAATTAAAATGTCAGGACATCTGTCCGTGAACTGAATACAAGGAGAACATGGGTCATGCAACAAAACAACAAGCCTAAGCACACAAGTTGTCTGACCAAAAATGGTTTAAAAAAAGAGAAGGTTAATGTTTTGGAGTGGCCAAGTCAATGTTGTGACCTTCATCCCATACTGTTTTGGAAGCACTTTAAGCAAGCAAATCGAGTAACATCCCACAGCTGAAGCCGTTTTGTATGGAGGAACGTGCTAAAATTCCTCCATTCCCAGGGCGTTCACACCAGATACCAAAAGCTAAGGTTCACATATCTTTTGCCACGCACGGATACGTAATACTGAATTGTTTTCCTGGTTTGTTTAACTGGGTAGTCTTTCTACTTATAGGCCTTGTCTCATGTTTTAGGTCCTATTTTTGCAGAAATCAATCTAAATTCTAAATGGTCCACAAACCTTCAAGCACCACTGTACTTCCACTTTAAATTGTATACATTTTGATAATTAGATTTTCTGAACATCTCATGATGTATGAATAAATAAAAATGGTCAAAAGCTCTAAAAGTTGCGAATGTTCATTTCCATTTTGGACACCATTTCCTTGCAATAAGACTATATTATATCATCGATCATAGTTTAAATACACAAAATGGAGCATACAGTGTCAGATAGAAAATGTTTATTGACGGTAAGCAAATGCTACTGAATTAAGAGCTTTGCAGACGTTCATTTCAGTTAATAATTATATGTTGTACCAGTAAATGATTTCAAGCTTATTTACAGACACTGCCGTCCACTGCAATCCTTTCTTCCATACTTTCAAACGTTGGAACACTGGTGCAGTATTTGGATATCGTCTAGGCAATGGCTGCTAGAAACATGGACCCATCAACGCTCATATCACTTCAATTTGAAGCAATAAAGAAACTGTATACAGCAGATCAGAAGGAGAAGATGGTTGATCCTAGAGGCTCTTTGATCCTAGTGGCACAGGATTACAAGACCCTATCCTTCATCATGAACAAAATCACAACAAAGAGTTAACTTGTGTGTTTTAAAATATGCAAAAGTTTGCATTTGTAGATGTAACACATTTCATATGCTAATGCTACGCAAAGCATGAGAGGACGATGCATCTGCGACCAAGTCCAATTCTCTTTAGGCCTAAAAGGTGGAAGAGCACACAGATCCAGGGTGGGAATGGGTATAGAGGGTTTGGAGGCCTGAAACAACAGGGGTAAGTGGTCCAGCAGCTGGAGAGTTGTTGGAGCAGACTTGAATCGGTTGAAAACAAGACCGCCGGCAACCCCGAGAACTGGAACGACCCTTTTCAGATTGATTTGGTGAAATTAGGCACAGACTTAGGAAAACAATGCAGGCTGTCCGTCTCCATTTCATACGTATTGTTTCTTCTGTGCTTGAGAGGCCAGATCTTTGGCCTTCTCTTTAGCAGCAAGCGCAGTCTCTCTAGCCCTCTCAGTCGCCGTCTCCGCCAGCGTTCGTGTGGGCGTTTCACCTGCATAATAATTAAATGCAGCTTAGCAGGAGATGGAATTACAGCCCACCCATTAAAATTAATCACACTCCCTGTTCCAAATGACTTCAAGGCTAAGGACCTGCCGTATTCTTACCTTGCATTTTGGCCAAGACGTACTCGAATCCTTTCATAGTCTTTGTGACACTGCTCTTAAATCTGGCCAGGCCAAATTCCTGAGGAGTTGACGAAAACAGAGGCCATTTAGAGAAACGCAAAATGTGTGCTGTTGCCAAGTAATGCTGGAGGTTAACTGAAGCAATTTAAGAACAGACTAAACAGCTGTTCAGCTGTCAACACACCACAAGACGTACACCCTCACCGCCAGCCAGTATTGGCTGTGCTATTTTTAGCCCCTGCTGGTAACTTTATAGGTTATCTCAGCATTTCAATACAACGTAGCACAAAATGCGAGAAGCTGCTTGCGCTGTTACTCAAAACCTCCACGACTTTCCCTGTGTTGCTGTAGAGATGGATGCCCTTTGGCCCACTAACCTGAACAGCTCTGGAGAGGCCATACAGGCTGGATGAGATCCAAGCCTCTCTCTTGATCTCTGTCCAGTTGCTATTGTCGGGGTTCACTCTGTACAAACAGCGCTCCTCCACAGACTAGAGAGAGAAAACAAGTCACATTTGCAGACACAGCTGGTATGGTGAAAAGAAGGGCACATTACAAGGGGAATTCCTGAAAAGAAATTCCTTGAGCAAAGTTCTCCAGGTCATAAGTTTAGAACTTTGGTTTTCTTTCCAAGAGGCCGGTAGAAGTAACAGTTGGTAGTTTTTCAGGGGCAGTTTCTCTAACTACTGTAATACTACGACTACCATTCAAGTGCAGGGCATTTAGATAATAATTATCTGATGACCACGTAATTCAAGGTCAAAGCCCCGGTTACAGTGCAGCAAGTCAGTAGTGTCCTAATTTTCTGTACTGCAAAAACAACAGCTTATATAATAATAATGCTGCGCACTAAAATGGAACAAGTATTTTATGTTCAACCAGTATTACTAAAGTCAGAGCTAATCCTGGGGTGGCCTGGTGCTGATTCATTAATATATGATTAGACCTTTAGTCTACCGACAACTGCAGACAACTGGCAGATATCAACCCCCACCCCCCCTCAATCATTTAGAGTAAACAAGTGAATACCTCCTTCATTCACACTTTTATCATCATCACTATACAATCACATATCAACTACAACGACAGAAAACAACAACTTTGCTAAATCCCGAGAGTTTAAGTGCGATGGGGGAGGATTATGATGAGATTAGGCGCAGCTCACCATGAGGCGTGCATGGCTGATATTCCACGTGAGAGTGACCATGGTTCTGTCCTTGGGATCCACTATCGAGTCCTCAATGATGTAGGCCTTACGCGCTTTGTGACCAGGCAAGAACTTCTCCGCCCAGCGAGGCAGTCTGCTGGTTTTGGTCAAGAGCCGCCTAGAAATGAGGCGGTTATCGGGAGTCACCTCCCGAAAGACTATGTCTTCAGTCAAAACATGATTACTGAAAAGAGGAGATACAGAGGATTACACAGGGCCGGAAGACCTCTCCTGACATCTGCTACCAATTATCAACAAAACTCCTTAAACATTCTTTAAATGTTTACCAAATTCTGATCCAGCTCTAAAAACTAGGATTATTAAACAGGTGTAATTTAGAGAAACAGTAGTTTTTACCTGTAAGGGTTAGGGTATCTTTGCCAAAATGCTATAGACACTTGGTCCCATGTGCCTTTAAGAAGTCCCATGCAGCTGAAATACTTCACCATTGTTCCCACTAAACCGTACTTTGCAAAGACCTGTATGGGGGGGGGGATGGGTTTACTGCCAATCAGTTAAGAACCACAACCCTCCAAGCAAAACACAGGAATGTTAGTAAACACCAAAAAAAAAAAAAAAACAATAACCAATGAGCTACATCAAATGAGCCATTTGTAAACTGAGCAACCTGTCAAAGTCATACCCCAAACAAAAGGGGGCAACATACGCACAGACACCTCTCCTCCCCCTTCCAGTCTAGAAGAAACACTGCGAGTTCAGTAACTTCACCCCTTTACTCTCCGAGGGCGTCTCCAGTGGTGGAAAGCACAAAGTTTTTGTTATAATGGTCACTTCCCAAAAGTGTTTTATCCTCCTTTAATCGGCTACCTGTCCCTAATGATAAAGCCTGGTGAAGAACCTTTAANACCCCTTTACTCTCCGAGGGCGTCTCCAGTGGTGGAAAGCACAAAGTTTTTGTTATAATGGTCACTTCCCAAAAGTGTTTTATCCTCCTTTAATCGGCTACCTGTCCCTAATGATAAAGCCTGGTGAAGAACCTTTAACATGATCGGCGAGAGATTAGAAGAGGCTGTCAGGACAGGAGTGCTGCTTCTTCATCCTCTCATGTTCATGGACTGGTTCAACTCGATGCTGCAGTGACTCACTATCACCTCAACGCCCAATTGGTATTACAGGGCAGGACAACAGGCATCTCTCCAACACAATACACAGACGTCTTTGACATTCAGGCAAAACTATTATTTCTTCGGAGTATGTTGATAATTTTACATTTTTAAAATATTCATTGTCTCTTTAAGATGCCAGTGAAAACATTATTTACAGGGAAAAATATATTTAATAGAACCTTTAGGCAAGGTATATTTTAAAATACAGACACCATAATTCATAGATAGACAAGACTAATTTGAACAAACTAACATAAAATAACAGATAACAATAGTTTAAATTATTATTATTATTATTATTATTATTATTATTATTATCAGTAGTAGTAACAGTAGTAGTAGCAAGAGTAATAGGCCTAGTAGCACTACTACACTAAAATTGAACCTAAAAATAAAATATTAATTCACATTACCAAATACCCAACCATAAATCTGATAATTAACAAAAAGTAAAGCAAGTAAGAGTTAAGGGGATTAATGACATTAGGGGCGGGGGCACAACAATATGGGAGAAAAAGCTGCAATACTCTAAATAATAAATCATACACTAAATAATAAATCATACTGTTAATGATGTTCGCCCTATTCTTCTGACGTTATTTCACGCCAAGCAAAAGAAGTTGTTCGTTCTCACCATCAGCCATATTCTCAGAGTGACAGCATATGCAGCAATGAGTAGCACACATCAGCAGCAGCTCTGCTAGCTGCTCCACATTCAGCACGACTAACATAAATACCGGTCTCCGACAAAAAAAGCTTAAGCTGTAGTTTAAACAGCCTTCCTAGCCCCAGTATCTCAGCTCAAACCGCTGTCTCTGAACTTCGTGTCCCCCGTTTGAAGACCCGTTAGCATTAGCATGATGGCTGTAAGTCAAGCGCACAGGAGGCTAGCGGCTAATATTAACCACCATAGAGAAGAAAGACTGAATGAAAATATTTCTTTACGCGTCTGACTATTAGTTTAAACTGCATGTGCGGAAAGCAGATAGAGCCGGAAACGTGGCGAGGTATTTACCAGGGTTTGTAGAGGTCGTTCAGTTACAATTCTTCGCCATCTCTTCTCCGTCTGCCCTCCTGTCTGCTCGGAAGGTTCAAATGCTCCGAGCACGAGATACGTGAGAGTCGACACTTCCGCCACAGAGCTGAGGGGTGAAACGTGCACAGAGCAGAAGCGCTGATGCAGGATCATAAGCCCCGCCCACGTCAGGCTGCGTCACATTCCGAGGTGTCCAGGCCTCCATGCTTAAAATTCACTACTCCGTTACCGACCCTGCAGTTAGCAGCTTTGTCCTGCTTGTCTGGTCTTTCTGCAGGCTTTAACATACTCTATATAAATACTCCGCTACATATCAGGCCCCAATCCCGAGTAAGTGCACTGGAGTACTGAGTACTGTAAAGCAGTGCCCTACTTCCTACTCCCTATTAAGGCTCTGTCCTCCACAATGAAAAGGGTCACAGAGTCTTAGACTGATAATATGAACAGATCCACACGTTTTCTGGGCACCAGTATAATTGACTAGGTACAGATCATTTAAGGGCATGTGCTAGCTCTTGTTCTGTTCTATATGGTGCTGTCCAAATGTAGGTAATGAGGCAGTTTAAAAAGGACGGCATTACTTTAATTATGCATGCACACATTTTTTTTCATGCTGATGTGATTCACAAAGAAGGCTGTCGCCACTACCATTTTGTCTGAGTTGGTCCCTTCAGTCCCTCTCTATCAGAACACTTTTTTTGGAACAACACTACAAAGTCAAGGTGCCCAGCAGTTTCATTTATGCTCCTCTGTGCCATGGATAGGCCTACATCAATTACAGGCCTATCTATTCCAATGGGGAAAATATTATTTAAACTACACTTTTTATGACCCAAGGTGTGAAGTATGAACATTTCGAGACATTAAAGTGGTCCTGGACCCCCTTAGGACTCCCTGCTTAACCTCTTGGACCCCAATATGTGTTGATATCAAAATTCACATCCTAACTGTAACTCTACAGGACACCTCTGACAAACTTTACAATAACCCACAGCATATTTGCAAATCTGAACACTGTGCCCAAGAGTTTGGCGGAAAGAGTAAATTATTACACATTTCTCAAACTTAAGACAAAAGATATGTAAGGCTTGTATGACTGTGTGGAAGACACATTACCAAAATAGAAAAGAGCATTTCCAGAAAAAGAACTGTTAAACCAATTATCACCGCTATGGCAAGTGAGGTAACAGCCCACCAGTGCTGGAGAAGCCAGCCAAAATAGGATCTCCTAAATACCAGTGTGTATTTCACACACTGTTGTGATCAATATCATTATGTGCTTTGCAACATTACTGAACTAGGGCAACAGAAATCTAAAGATGCAAATGATTTTGTAGTTATGCTACTCTAAATTATCAGGCTGTTCTGCACATTCAAATGATAAAGTTGGTAAAGTTAGTCTAGTACTCTCTAATCCAGTTCTGTTCTATAACCAGGGCCTACAAGTAAATGCAAATTAGATCTGTGTTGGCGTTAAATAACCTTTTTCAAAATCTACAAGCATTTAAAAATGGATTTTATTTGCTTTTGCAGTGATTATTTTCAGTAGCAACAATTGTTTATATACACTCATCATTAATACAATAGTTGCACCCAGAGGGAATCAACCAGCAGGAATGAAAGTTGGTGGGTAGGTTTGACATTGTGAGGCATGCGAATGATTCAAATTTCACGTTCAGCAGCCATGATTATGGACTTTCAGCGAGCACTGATGCCCTCCATGAGTCATCCTGTTAGTGCCAGCAGCATTGGCAGACGGCTGCATGACGCAGGACTACATACACGCAGACTGTTACGACGACTGCCCTTAACACCATGTCAATGTCATCAAAGACTGCAATATTGGCATGCCATACTCCAGTCATGGAGTGACTCAGAATGGCAGCGGGTCATCTTCAGTGACGAGTCCCACTTTTGTCTTGGTGGAGACAACCAGCGAATGTAGGCACCGTGGTCAGATGAACGGTTTGTTGTTATACATCACACATGTCCAGGAGGACTGGTGTCACACCACCTCCAACACTACCACAAAATCCGCAGGAACTGTGTGAGAACATTCATGCTGCATGGGAAGGATTATCACGGGACACCTTTAGGAACCTCTACAACTCCATATCGAGACGTCTGGCATGTTGCGGCCCAACACCATACTGAGAGACACTACGTCTGTATGCGTAGCTCAATAAATATTGGCCATATCAGCCTAAATTTAACATCAATTAATGTTCCTGGTAAGCTTTATCTTCCTTCCCAATAGCACTGCAGTCCAATACTTCTTTCTGGGTGCAACTATTCTTTTTACGATGAGTGTGTTTTCAGCCCCACCTCCTCGTCCAAACTGTAGTGAACCATTCCGTGTTGTTACATAATGATCCGGCCTACCTGAATTACTGCTATCTCCATCAATTTGTTAGCTCAGGCTATCTGGTACCAGTAGCACTTGTGCTAACATGACACAAAGGAAGGACATTTTATTAGTACACAATGGGGAACGTCTGAAGCATATTCATTCCAAAATAAACAGCCTGTTAAAGAACAAGAGGGTCAGTACGGACATGCATGTATGAGAATTGGCAAAATGTGAATGTAGGCCAATTTAAATAAAAACTGAGATCTAGATATCATGTTTACATTAACAAAGAACATTTAAGGAGGATTTAGGCAGAAGAAACAAGTAACACTTACCTCAGCAAGCGTATTCAACACCCCACTTGCACAAGTGAGCAAGGAAGCACATGGAAGACAGAGGGAATAGCAGGACTTGTGGTTGAAAGGGCCAAAATGACTAAATCACAACTCCAAAACACCAGTGTTTGTTTGCAGGTAGCAAAATTCATACTGTCACTTAAAGACCTTGTAATTTAGGGGACCCAGTGAAGAAAAGTGTATGTACGGCAAAATGTATCAGGTTTGGAACCATTTTAGTTTGGTAGTGGTCATTTCCAAGAATCCAATTCATTTCCCCTTAGAGAAAACTGCCAAGACTCAGAGTCACGTGATGCTGACTACAGAATCCCCTCACAGAATGATGACATGGCTCCTATTGACTGATATTCTTTAGCAGTGCCTGCATTTGATATATTCTGAATTTGAACCTCCAGATGTGGCTAAACAATCTGTAAGAATGAGACCCTGAGAGCTCAGGGGAACAGAATGTGCAAATTTACCATCCACAGCGCTCTTTCACTAAAATAGCTTGCACTTATGTGCAAATATAAAAATATTCAATTTTGTCACATATACAAAAACATCATTGTATACAGCACTATCCAAAAGTCCGAGACCACCCTTATTCATTCCTCGGTTTCAGGAAAAAAGCAGAGTATATCTAATAAACAGAAAAGTACACAAAAATGCTCCAACTGAAAGTATAAAATAAATATATCTGTATTTGTCCAATGTTGACTTCTGTGGACCCTATAACTATAACGCTGTCTATACCAACTAGGTACTCCCATGTATGTAAGTGCAGGTCTGTGATTGGCCACAGGGGGGTGCACTGGGCTAAAAGAGGTCACTAAGCCTCTGCCTCCACAGATGTTCAGGGCTCTCTCTCTTCTGATGTGACCTGTTAATACATCTGCCCAGCCCAGCCCATCTTGACCCAGGTCAGCACATTTTGCTGCACTCAGCTTGGCTTTGCTGCAATAATTTAATCTGTAAAGGCTTTACTAGACTTGGTCGTGGGCGAATGGGTAGCATGTTCTGTTTAGTTAGGCTGGTTAGTTCTGTGATGTTTAGTTGTTTTGCATGTTATTTTGGCATATGCTCATCCATGAAGATATTTATCCATTCAGACAGGAAGTACAAATACACATGAGCTGGTCTTGTTAAAATGGTGTTCGGTGTTTGGTCTAGCATCAGGGCTTGTGAGTGAGCCCACTCTCACTTTCTTCCAGGACCTGAGTCTAGACTGAGTCATAATAGCTCCCAACACAAGCTTCTACTGATGGAGAGACTGATAGTATGTGCCCCTTAAAGAGATACTAACAATAACACTACCCAGACACAACACAGCTGCCTTGCAAATTTTGTTCTCAAGTGCATTCAAAATGGCCTAAAAAGATCATTCCGAGGAGGTTAGATATAAGACAATCCCCTTGCATTAAACGCTAAATGTGAAAAAATAAGAGTTTCCAAAACTGGAGTTATTATTAAAGTATTAAGGGATACAGAGAAAACTGAACCCCAACATGCATGCAGGACCTGGCAGACCACCCAAACTGAGACTTAAATACTTCATTATTGAAAGAGAGAACAGTAAGCTCCACTCAGATCTGAAAACATCACCTGGTGTTTCTATCCATCCTTCCACTGTGAGAGATCAACTCAACACGTTGGGTCTGAAAGGATGTGCAGCCATCAATAAACTGTTACAGAGATGAGAAAGTTGTGAGCTACAGTGCAGAAACTACTATCTCTGAGACGTGGAGTAAGCTCTTAGTGACCGGTAAATCTAAATTTGTATTGGGTTACCTGTAGGGTGAGAAATAGAAAATGCAACCAACTTCTGAGACCAAACTTTGAAGGTGTGGTAAAGTCCCTCAAAGAGAATGGGCACTGTCATAAAGCCAGAGAGTGGACACACTAAGTACTACCAATGTTTGATATGATGAGTGGTTGAACCTTCAGTGTAATTTTTTTTCTTGTTAATTGCAAGTTTAAGGGGCCCAGTTGAGTCCCAGAAAAGCAACCCCATAGCTTTATCCCTCCTCCACCAAACTTTACAGTCAGCACAATGCAGTCAGGCAGGTAATGGTCTCCTGGCGTTTGCCAAACCCAGACTCGTCCATCAGACTGCCAGAGTACCAAAGGAGGTTTGAAACTGCAGTTATTGAGTAGGCAAAGTCAGTTGGATACTTTTATGAACTAAACGCTCAGCACTCTGCGATCCCGTTCTGTACCTTTACATAGTCTGCAACTTCGTAACTGAGTTGCTGTGGTTCCTAAATACTTTCACTTTTCAATAATATCACTCACAGTCCATCATAGCAAATGTGGGAGGGAAGAAATTTCACAAACTGGCTTGTTCCAACAGTGGCATCCTATTACAGTACCACACTTGTATTCAGTGAGCTCTTTCACAAATGCTTGTAAAGGCAGACTGCATGGCTAGGTGCTTGATTTTATACACTTGTGCCAATAGGACTGACTATAACACCTGAATATAGTGAGGTGTGTCCCAGTAGTTTTGTCCATATAGAGTATGTACATACATACACACATTCATAATCCATTTTATCAGCTCCACTTACCATATACAGCAGGAGCACTTTGTAGCTCTACACTTACAGGCTGTAGTCCATCTGATTCACTGCGTACTTTGTTTCATCCTGTTCTTTGATGGTTCTTCAAGCCCTACAGGACCACCACAGAGCAGGCGTTATTTGGGTGGTGGATCAATCTCAGCACTGCAGTGATACTGACGTGGTGGTGATGTGTTAGTGTTTGTTGTGCTGGTGGGAGTGGATCAGACACAGCAGTGCTGCTGGAGTTTTAAACACCTCAGTGTCACTACTGGACTGAGAACAGTCCAGCTGTCCAGCCAACAGGGTCCTATGGGCAGCATCCTGTGACCACAGATGAAGGACTAGAGGATGACCAACACAAACTGATTGGAGTGTCCAATAGAGTGGACAGTGAGTGGAGACAGTGTTTAAACACTCCAGCAGCACTGCTGTGTCCGATCCACTCACACCAGCACAACACACACTAACACACCACCACCACGTCAGTGTCACTGCAGTGCTGAGAATAATCCACCACCCACATAATACCTGCTCTGTGGTGGTCCTGTGGGGGTCCTGACCACTGAAGAACAGAGTAAGAGGAGATTAACAAAGTATACAGAGAGTCAGATGGACTACAGTCTGTACTTGTAGAGCTATAAAGTGCTCCTATATGGTAATTAGAGCTGATAAAATGCACAATGAGCGTAGATATAAGGAGGTGTACATAATTCTTACACAGTGGCTGGTGGGGGTGTGTAGCAAACATCTACTTCAAAGTGCTTTACCCCAGACCATCTTTATACGGTTATACGGTTTGGATTTAGTATTTGTTCTTCCTCCACTTTGTGGCGCACATCTCAGCTGCTTAGTGGAGCGAGAAGGATGATGACAGCAACAGGCAATATCCTGATGTCATGACTCAGTGGGACACAAAGCGTTGTGGAGCATGTAAACAAGCGACCACGGTGGAACTTTAAACGTAATCAAAAGCCTGATAAAACAACGAAATAAGAACATATCTGATAAAACATCTTCCTACAGAAACGCTCTGACACAAGATCTCACCGATATCACAGCCGCGGAAACCACGGTGTCTGATTTATCCTTGGAGTCAACTCGCAAATTCGCGCTGGTGCCAGTAGGGGGCAGACTTGACACACAAAAGACACTGAAAACAACACAGAACTCCGGCAGCTCTGCGATCGTCTGTTACCAACCATCAGGTGCAGTTACAAGAACACGATGCTTTTTATGGCTTTTTAATTAACCTACAGTTAGAAAACTGCTATACATTTCAGGCTGGTTTATACGGGTGTGGTTCTGGTTTAGCTGCTCACCCAGCATGGTCATGCTGCATATCAACATCCAAACACAGCATATGCTGGTTTTGCTGGTGATCAATATATTAATTTCCACTGTCGCTGGCCAGCACCCAAAACACAACATGTGCTGGTTTTGCTGGTGACCAATATACTAATTTCCATAGTGGCTGGCCAGCACCCAAACCACAACATATGCTGGTTTTGCTGGTAACCAATATACTAATTTCCACTGTGGCTGGCCAGCAGCCAAAACACAACCAATGCTGGTTTTGCTGGTGACCAATATGCTCGTTTCCATTGTGGCTGGCCAGCACTCAAAACACAACATATGCTGGTTTTGCTGGTGACCAATGTACTCGTTTCCATTGTGGCTGGCCAGCACCCAAAGCACAACGTGTTGGTTTTGCTGGTGACCAATGTACTCGTTTCCATTGTGGCTGGCCAGCACCCAAAACACAACATATGCTGGTTTTGCTGGTGACCAATATGCTCATTTCCATTGTGGCTGGCCAGCACCCAAAACACAACATGTGCTGGTTTTGCTGGTGACCAATATATTAATTTCCATTGTGACTGGCCAGCACCCAAAACACAACATATGCTGGTTTTGCTGGTGACCAATGCTTGTCTATGCTGTGTGTTTCTAGCAGGGAAAATTGCTCTTTTATTTCACACAGAAAGCTTAAACAAGAATAAAATGGTGCAAAAGAGGTGTTCGGGCCAGTGATTATTCTGTGTTCATTCTTCATCATCCCTCTGGTCACTGAATAGGACATTTGTGTTTTTCATACTATGACTTGTTCAAGGTGGAGATGTTTTTGTCTGTCTATTATGCACTCATATTCAGTGAAGCAGTGACAATGAATAATAGACTGATTTCAAAATGCACTGTGTTGTTGTAGATGCAAAGAAAGGTCAAATGAAACACTTTTCGGCACTCTGTTGTCAGGAGATGCCATCCACCCACATAAGGCCTCCTGCTCCCATGGTTGATTAAGTCATTAAACAGATGTAATCTCCTAATAGAGAGATTTTAATCATGTAGCTTTCTCATTTTGTTGAAATCAGTACACTGGAGACTTAACAACATAGCAAACTTGCATTATTTTGTTTCATCTCAGCATCACCGTTCCATCATAGATATGCAAAAACAACAGGTAAAACCGACAAACACTGATTACAAACTGCCATCAGCAAAATGAAGTATCTTGTACATAGCAAAACACAAGCAAAGTCTTTACACCATTGAATACATCTGAATACATAAAGCCAATGTAAACAAGGTTGGGACATTCACAGCAAGTTGGTGCTTTTCGAGAGTCCTTCTGGGTATGCAGGCCATCAGACAGCAGTTGCTGGTTGCCCGTCATTGTAGCCGTTCACGATCAAACCTCGCAGTGATCGAGTTCGGAAGGAGCCCTCAGGGTGGATGGTGTCAGGTTTGTGCTCGCAGCGGAAGAACATCAGGAAGCCGTTCCTGTAGTTCTTGTTCATCCAGCCGTAGAGCAGAGGGTTGGTGAAGGTCGAACACATGGCCACAATGTGGAACAACGTGTAAAGAAGCTTGTACTCTTTAAACTTCAGGATCAGGTCAAGATCACTGGCCAACTGGAACATGTGGAAGGGAAGCCAGCACACGGCGAAGACCACGACCACCAGGGCGAGCATTTTGGTGGTCTTCTTGCGACGGTTGATGTTGTCGTTGCGGTTAGACGGGCTCACATGGTTCTTCAGCTTGACCCAGATGCACACATAAGCATAGCTTATTATGGCCAGTGGAAAGACATACTGTAGAAGCAGCATAGAGAGGCTGTAGATGATGGCGTCCCGATTGGTGCCATGGGGCCATTTTTCAGAGCACACAGCAATCCGCAGGTTAATGTAGGGGATCTCCTCGTAGCGGTACTCCCGAAAAATAGCTAAAGGTCCAGCCAGGATGGCTCCGAAGGTCCATGTCAGGCCAATGATGAGGAAGCTAGCACACCTGGTTAGACGCTGGCCCAGGTGGAAAACGATGCATCTGTAACGCTCCAGAGCAATGACGGTGAGGGTCAGGACAGACACGTGGACACTCAGAGCTTGGGCGTAAGGCACCATGTGACACATCACCGCCCCAAACTTCCACTCATCAAGCAAGGTGTATGCCAACGTGAAGGGCAAGCACATAGTGTCCACCATCAGGTCGGCCAAGGCAAGGTTGGCGATGAAGTAGTTGGTAACAGTGCGCATGTTTCTGTATAGAATGACCATGTAAATGACTAAGGTATTACCAATCAGGCCCAGGAGGATTATAAGAGAATAAGCTGTTATGAGGGCAATCTGAACACTCAGGTGCTTAGTAATGTCATCCACAAAGACAGGCTTATGGGGATCCATGCTGTCATTGCCCAGGCTATGGTCTTCTTGTCCTCCATGGGCAACATCACTGGTGCCGTTAGCTGGATCTGAAGGACCCATGATGTCCTCAGTATCTTCTCAGATCAGCCCAAGAACAATCAGCATGTACCTGTCACATAGATTAAGGGCTTTATTTTTGGATCAATCAAGCAAACAACAGTAACCTCTTGAAATCTTGATAATATAGAGATATGACTTCATGAGCCAGTTTCCTGGACATGGATCCTGCTCTGGGATCTAGCACCATATGTTTTTGGGGTATTATTGTTCACCCAATTTTCAACCAATTTCCATTGGTTCTTTTAGATTACACCTTTTAAATATGGCTTAAAAGATGAATGGAATATGGTTATTTATGGGTCGGCTTGGTTTTCAAAACAGGGATTAAGTTTGCATTCTGAAGGGACATTCTCAGTTGAAAAGAAAATATAGTGCTGGACTAGGCTTAATCTCTAACATTGAATTGTTTTTTTCAGATAGGGATTAAGCCTATTGCAGTAATACACATTGATTTCAATCATGAATCTCTGTTAAAGGTAATACAGTGTAACCGTGGGCTTAATCCCTGTCAGAGAAACATTCCTTATGTTATTTAAGGCCGGTTTCCTGGAGAAGGATTAAGCCTAGTCCTGGACTAAACAGCCTTCCAAATGGAAATTTTCCACAGAAAGAAAAATGTAGTCCAGAACTAGGCTTAGTCCCTGCCTTTGTTTAAGAGGGTAACATGACTACCACTCCCTCTTTTAGTGTTTTACATACCAAATCAATATAAATGTTGAAAGCCTCAAAAGTGAATCAGCACTTGGGTCTTTATGTTGTGTATTCATAAAACCAGTATAATCCCATTCCTTCTGGTGTACTTGGTGATTTTTTCCATCTCTCACACATTTAATGATGAATGAATGTCAACGATCCCAATCTACTATTTCTCATAGTTCAGTTCTTGGATGAAGGCTTGTGTTTCCAGCATAGAGAAAGCAATAAAATCCGCAATAAAGTGCCGCAACTCCAGATGTAGCATGCATGACTACTGAAATATGTAGCTTGTTTGCCTACTGGAAAAAGGTCATCTCTCTTCATGTAGTGAATCACAGGATTGAACTGCTTCTTAAACTGTGTTGAAGGACAGTGTTCATTACATGAAGTTTAAAGTTGGATTAAACTCGAAAAAGTCAGTATTAGACATGTTAAAGGTGGACTTTAACTAAATGTTTTGTATTATTAAATTGTTACGATGTAAAGAAAGCCGTTCAAAGTGGTCTGATAAAACATTGTTCACTGTAGAGACATGTAGAGAAATGTACTGACAAAAGGACCAGTGAACCTACAAGTTTTCAGAGCTTTAATATGCAAAGTTAATGGTTTTATAGAAGTACATAAAGAAACCACTGGGGTCTATTTTGCCTTACAGCACCCTGCATATGTCTCTCTGCCATACATGGACTGTAAAAATGATGTTTTAGGCCAAAACCTTACCTCACAAGTATTGTAACCAATGTGTTCATGCATCACGCAGCTTATTTGTTACTATTTTTTTTTCCTGTGAAGGGCCTTGTAGAGGCATCAGACTCTTCGGACGTCTGGTTCCTGTCACCACCACTGTGAATAATTCTTACTCAGTAACATTCTCAAGAACAGAACTCTTTGGTCAGCCTCACAGCAGCCATAAAGAAAATACTGAAAATATGGTTTGAACCCTTTTTTCCTGTTCATATTCTATGACTCACCTATCTTCGGGACATTGCTCCTTTGGAGTCAGGATAACAGCCAGGATAAATGGGGCAAAAATACGATAAATTATGTCCTGGTCTCATGTTGAGAAGGAACTGTTGAAATGAATGAGACCATAGTGATATTTGTTAACCAGTATGAGTATTTAATTATTTAATTACTTCTTCTTCTTCTTCTTCTTCTTCTTCTTATTAACTCTGTAGTACAGCAACATGTCTGTCCTCTGTGCATATGAGTGTGCCACTGACCATGAACAGTGTCATTATTAATGTCCTACTACTGGTATCTAACTGTAACTATCTCAGGCTCTGTAAACATAGTTATTGTGTTCCATGTGCTTGCTAATAATAATATTGATCATAAAAAGAACACAGAACTCTTCAAATCAAACTATTCTGAATGACTTACATTCTTTTTAGGTGGTCCTAACTTTGGGTAACACTTCCTAAGCATTTCCTAACCAATCACAAGGTTGATGTCTCTTACCCTGCCCACAGAAAACAGTGTCAGAGAAAAAGAAACAGTCAAAAGTTTAGACACACTCAGCTAAATGGATGTTGTTGCTTATCCTAAAGACTCTACAGGCTTACACTTAACAGTTCCAACTGATGAAGCAATAAATATCCTGATATACCACATATCCTCTTGATGTATCACAGTATTATATTTGTGCCATATCTCCACCTCTAATATATATTTAGTTGTGCAAAAACTCGTTTTCTGCACACTTTAAAAGTTCTAGTTACTCTTTCAGTTTAGTTTAGTTGTATTCACGATCCACGACACACAGACCAACAGAATTGTTCCAAAACTGCTTCGAAAAACATCTTGCTATATCAACCTCCACTGCAGGTTAAGAAAGCTGTTTTATCCTCCTGTAAAGTTCCATTTTGGAGGTTTTTAAGGTGGACTGCATAATCCATGAGTGCTATTTATTCTAAAGTACAGCTTTAAGCTAAACATAAGGAAACCTTTTACGAGCAGCAGTATCTAAACCTTTGACTGTATGTACCTTATGGATATCTTACTTATTTTCCATTCAGTCTTTGCTAGATCTTTTAACGCTCAAGTTTATTATCAAACAAACATTTCAAATATTTTACTGGGGCTTTAAAATGTTCATTCTGCAGATGTTTTTTTTAATGGTGGATTGAATGTTCCTGATATGTGTAACCTGATATATCATTACATTTCATTGGAATGAGTAAGTAAATGGCCTATGTCAGTGCATTGGAGCTAGAATGCTGAAAGACATTACATTTGCAAGAACAAAAAAAGGTTAATGAGCTCCTTTACTTTCATTAAAGACAGAGAGAAATCCATTACAATCCAATTCACCAAGCTACGTAAACTAACACTATGATCACACCATATTTCTCTGAAAGGTTCGGCTCATGACCCCAACAACCAACTATATTGCCATTTAAGCCGATTACCAGACTTGAAATATAATAATGTCCTGCTGCAGGGTCCGCTGCCAGGGAGGGAGCAGAATATTGGCAATAAGCAGCTTGATATTTGGTCTTTGGTCATTAGGGACTACAAAACAAATCTTTGGCACTTGGACGGTCTTTTATAAACTATCAGATGAGACAGCTCTTTCAGAAGGCTTTTGTTGGATTCTTCAGCAATTAAAAGCATGTGTGTGATTGTTAGGCTGTCAAAAATCATTTCATCGAGTCATTGTTAAATGCCTCAGTCCCGCTAAGTCATCAGAAACTACACGTATATATATATATATATATATATATATATATATATATATATATATATATATGAAAATATATATGTGAAAAGCACTTCCAGTTGTTGTTACGCAGCAGGTCATTTCAAAGCAATTATGTAGTCTCATTTAAAATCTGCAGAAGAGCAGTTAGTTCGAAAAAAGGGTCCAGTAGCAAACTCATAAACACTTTGCATCTTGTGCAGACCAGACGCTCGCCTTTCTTTTCTGCAGTAGACAGAAGATTACTGAAGATTGCTTCTTATTACAGTGCTCGCTCAGCAGCAACCCAGGAACACATGATTTACCCAAACACCCAAAAAACAACTCAGTGTGCTTTAATGCGTCTCTTGTTGACATATGACTGCGTCTATGTCAACTGAAAGCAATATCAATAGAATAAAATGACTTATTCAGGCATCTCTCTGAACTTTACGGGTCTACTGACATTGGCCCCTTTGAAGGGGTCCTTCTGAGACGCGGCACGCCAAAGAAAGAGACCATTTACTGAAAGGTCATCTCCTTAGTGACAGACCGTCTTTGCATCGCAAAAAGAAGTGTCCATTCTTTTTGCCCGGTCGTTGTAAACACCCGCAGATATGGATGGACCAAGCAGCTCGACCCAATAACTTGCGGCAGAATCAAAAGGCAAATTTACTATTCAGTTATTACTCGGAAATTGGGTTCTAGAAATGGTTTCATTTAGGAAACACTTCAGCATTGCGATAACAACATCATTTGTAAGTCCTACAGAGATAAGCATCAACTTGGAAAATTGCATTGCATCCTGAGGGTGAAACTCGCTGGTAAAATAAATCTTTCACTGAAAGCGGTGGCGGGTGTGTGTGCATGTGTTTATGCGTGCATGTGTGCAAACAGTGAAGCCATAAACAGTCAGCATGAAAATGAGAGCAGCGCCTAACTCTCTTACCCTACTCTGGAACACTACTCGTAACACTGGGTTCTACAGCTTAGGCCTTTATGAACAGTGAAACAGTAACAGTTATCACCTAAACGGAACATAGCTCGTGCTAGCTTCCTCTCCCAACTTTGCATCTTATTCAAGGATGCCAAGAAGTGTATTACAGCCTGTAAGCCTCCACCACTTAAAGAGGATTTCCATTTCAATAGGTCTAAGGCTAAGACGTAAACAAAGTCATTCGGCATGGTTTGAGAAATCGGAAGTCAGAATTTGTTCACAGTGGTGGTGATAGGAACCAGACGTCTGAAGTGTTTAATGCCTCTGAAAGCTCCCTCACAGAAGGCTATTAAATGAAACCGTTACTAGTACGCAGTCTGACAGCTGGGACATTGTGTTATGAAGGTTTTAGGTTAAGTTTTGCCCTTAAAATCGATTCTTGATGGAGAAGTACATGCCCGCTCTCAAAAAAAAGGTGTTGTGCAGCCACAGGTTTCCTTCATCAAGCCATAAAGAGTGTAAATGCACCCACAAAAAGGTACAGCAACGGTTTTAAGATCCATCTGGGCACCTCAAATACTGTAAGGTTTTGGTTTTGCCTCAGGAACAAGGTGCACATTTATGCCTTTAATAACCTGAAAACAGAACAATAAAATAAGAAGGCTGCAGGCGGGACGGGGTGTATGGAGTCAATACAAATAAAATATTGTTTCAATGGAATATGGTACAGCTGGGCTCCATAACTAAAGGTAAGGAAGATGTACCCACGAGGTTCCGACCCCGGTGACAAGAAGGGTACCACCCCAGGGACCTCTCTGTGTGCAGAGTACAGAGTGCTGTGAAGCAAAATAGCATCCCGAAGACCACTTTTTGTTTGTCAGATTTACTGCTGTTTTTCCATTATCAGCATCATACACAAACCCTCATCTCCACTGCAAAGTCACCCCATTCCACATTCAACTGCTATACATGACAGCTATATAATTTCGCTATATACGCAAAATATATAAATGACTGCTATATAATTTTGCTATATATGCAATGCATATAAAAGAGCACTATATAATTTTGCTATATATGCAATGTATATAAATGGCCGCTACATAATTTTGCTATATATGCAATATATATAAATGGCCGCTACATAATTTTCTAATTACAGTCAGTTTGATAGCATCATTCCTCAAACCACTACCTTCCCAAGGAACATAACAGGATTCCAGTGAATCAATGAATCCAAAAAAGAATAAAATTTCTTGGTTGACGGTTACATCAGTTGCAACTGCTTTTGAGTCTACAGGTTATCCATAAAAAGACAGAGATGGAGAGAGAGACAGAGGGAGAGAAAGAGAGAGAGAGAGAGAGAGAGAGAGAGAGAGAGAGAGAACACTAAGCATGTTCCAAATGAGCCCTGAAATGCTGTCATAAACTCTTTTACAATCCTTCAATCTTTAGGAGGGACTAAGATAAAGGAACCCAAGAAAAAAGAAAGGCATATAGAACTAACCAATCAGAAAATGGTCATTACAGGCTAATAAACTGCCATCAGAAGCCTGGTTAATAAGCAGCCCTCTGCGTAATCAGTCCACAACTGTGAAAGTTTGAAGCAGGTGAGGCTGAATGTTCAGGGTGTGTAGACCGTATTCAAGGGGCTAAATGGCGGTCACTGCCCTGGCACCGCACGAACACAACTATGATCCCAGACGCGATAGGACTCACCTTTCCCGCCGCGGTGCTGCTGAAAGCCGTTGAGGGTGTTGAGGGCAGATCCCGCCAATGGTCCTTCTCTCTTTGCCTCCTGCATCCCCGCCGTTGTGCAGCCCGAGCTGCTGTGCGCTCAGTCCTCCTCTAACGCACCAGCAGAAGCTGCTCTACTGGAGGAGAGCGAGTTCCGCTCACTGCGCGGAGAAGGAGCATCTGTCAGCTACAGAGAGACGTCGTATCCTCCGTCCACACTGAGCCTGCCTGCGCTCAGCAATGCTGTTTGGAGCCGAGCGCCAGGGAGTTTGTCTCCTGCTGGGTAATCAGGGAGGAAGCTTCTCAGAGAAGGACGGTTCAACTCCACGGGCTGCTCCAGCAGGATCACCCAGTGACAGTGATTTAATTCATTAGGCTCCACTGATACGGCCCAGTAAGGCAGGGTGCTTTTGATTCACGTTAACTTACTGGATGTCTGCCAGTATACTGGGCGGAGTGAGGAGACTTCACTGGAGATTAATTACACATGATGATGATGATAATCATAATGATGATGATGCTTGTTGTTGTTGTTGTTGTAGTAGGCGGCACCCATTCAATACCAAGTATCAATATTAGGAAACTATCAACAGAAAATACATGATATAATAAATAGAATGAATCTGAGCTGATACTGTAGCCGAAGGGACTACACAATCACACTGTGAGGTCATATTGTAATTATGTAATTGTCTACCTGATGGTTAGTACGTGCTTGAGTAGTTTGTGCACAACAGCCAGTGGTGTAACAACCCAGATTGCATGCAGATGTGGCCCACATCTGACAAAGATATGGCACAGCTAGCCAAAGGTGAGTCAAAGGTGGCCCACGTTTTTAAAACCTGCATTTGGCCACTTGTCCCAAAACAGATCTGGTCCACCTCTGGCACAGGTAGGGCAGTGCTGCCTACTGGCAAACTGCATGTGAGCCTAATGTGGACCACATATATAAATACCCATATGCGCCACACGGTCCTAAACAGATTTGGTCCACATCTGGCACAGATATGGCACTGCTGCCTACTTGCAAACTACATGTGAGTTTGCCTACTTTTGGCTGACACATGGCACACATCTGGTGTGTATGTGTCCCACACCTCGCAACCGAAAGCGGTCTGCCCCTATGCTGTCGATCCATGTGGCAAGTGGGCCAGATGACAATGGGAAACGTGGGCCAGATTTGGGCCAGAATAATTTTGCCCCCCCCCCCCCACTAACACAACCTAAAGAAAATGTCTTTCAATTATTCACTTTCCATCCTAGATGTAAACACCAGGTTTAGGTTTTTAGATTTCTTACTAATAAATATTCCATATTGGGAAGGATTCGTCCAAGATGGATGAGATGCCTAATGAATAAGTGGGAGATAGATTAATGAATGTACACACTATCTCTGAAGTATTGATGGAAGATAGCTGATGAGATACAGACCTGTGGAAAAGCCAGAGACCACCTGACTTTATTTATTTAGTTTCCAGTTCAAATGAAGGAAGTTTAATGTTTTGGGAGACTTTTTCCACAAAATCTGTAGGTATAAGCTTCTCTACACCTCCAGAGTTCAGTCTTAGAAGTTGGTTGCATTTCTGTCTCTTATTAATCGAAAAGGCATTCAGTGATGTTAAGGCCTATTAAGGCCCTGGTAGCCAGTCCACTGTTCTGAGATCACCAGCAACTTCTTGGTTGATAGTTTCTTGACAGCGATGCATCCTTTCAGACCCACAGTGTTAAGTTGTCCTCTCACAGTAGAAGGATAGACAGAAACACTTGCAGATGTGAAACAAGAATGACGCTTGATGCTCTCTTCTCTCTCAGAGATGAAAGTTTTAAGTGCTGTTTATCTGATGAGGACAGTTTTGGGGGTCTATCAGGTCTTGCATGGTTGTTAGGAGCCCCATTTTTCCTAATACTTTTATACAAGGGGATGATTTTATATCAAATCATCAGAAACATCTCCTGGAAAATGTATTTGGTAGCTGTTTTGCTCTTCTTGACTTGTATTAAGCACACTGAGTAACATCCACAAAGTAAGTAGGGGAACCTTTGAAATGTATAACCTTTAAATTCACCTTTAGTACAAAGTTGAGGAGGAATTTTGGACCATTCCTCACTGCAAATGTGTTTCAGTTCATTAACATTTCTGGGATGCCTTGCTTGTCCACCCCTCTCCTGGTCATACCACAGCATCTCCGTAAGGTCAGGATTTAGACTTGGCCATTCCAAAACACAAAACTTCTTCTTTCTCAGAGATTCTTTGGCTGATTTAACTGTGTGCTTTGGGTCATTGTCTTGTTACATCACCCAATGTCTCTTTTTGAAGACTGCTGCTCTTACGTTCTCGTGTAAAATGTATTGAAACACCTTTGATTTCACTGTTCCCACAATAATTGCAAGTCGTCCAGGCCCTGAGGCAGCAAAGCAGCCCCACACCATGATGCTCCCACCGCCATGCTTCAAAGCTGGAAGCAGGTTTTGGTGAGGGTGTGCAGCATCTTTTTTCCATTGCATTGTGCATTTGTGCTAAACATTCCACTTTTGTCTTATCTGTCCATGAAACATGTTCCCAGAAGCATTGACAAAATAATTTTAGGTTTACCTGGAAATGAAATAAATGAAGGGGAGTTTGTACAGGACTGTATGTTTTAAGGAAACTGGTCTTTTCTTTGAGTGACAGATGTACAGCTGTGCTATTTCCACATGAGGGTCACAGTAAACATAGAAGAGAGAAAAGGTATCGGATTAGTGTCAGTATTGATCAGTATTCAAGGTTTTAATGTTGTTATTGGACTGAAAAGTGGTGCCATGCATGATTATTAATAATTTATTGTAGAGTAATGGATTTCAGGGTTCTCCAGTGTCAGGTGTTTCGCATTTCATTAATTTTTTTGTGGTACTTTAGAGGCCAATGTCACCTTCCATACAAAGCCCAAACAAGTACATTACAAGCATTAATCATTTTCTTCTGAAGTTCCATAATTCGGTTTTACAGTGAAAAAGAAAGGTTGTCAGAGTTTAAGGTGCTTTCTGTCAACGTCAGGGGATTTTCTTAAAAGCTTAATAATCGGTCGGCTGTCATTCCATTATAATTGAGGCACTTAGACGAATGTGTTGGCTACACAGCCATTCGGTGCTTATCACTGAGAACGAAAGGCCAGAAAATGGATTTTGGCTGAAACACGAACAAGGAAGTAAAGCGAGCCAAGTTGACTGTGCCGAATTTGACAGCTTATAAAATGGACAATGGCCTGCAATCAGACGCTGGAAAAAAACAGCTCCATTTGCATTAAAAGAGTGTAGAGTGTGAGTCACTAATGTGAGTCCCAAATCACTGATCAGAGTGTTCCTGCCACCGTCTCCTCCTCTGCCTCTCTCCTGGTGAGGATTTGTGGCTAATTGAGGCTGAGGCTTGTTATTGTGCTCTGGAGACTCAGAGACGGTCACTGAGATCACGCTGTTGCCCACCTGAGACGCTGGACGCTGCAGACAGGCGCGGCGGTGGTCCTGCAGACGCAACCGGCCAGGCTTATCTGAGCTGACACTGCCTAGAGAGTGTGTGTGGTTCAGGTGTCACTGCTACCCAAGCACTGACTCCACTGCTGTAATCTCTACCATAACATCCTCTGCATTTTAATGTGACTCAGAATCCGCTGGATACCTGTGTGCTGTGTCCAAGCAGCATCAAATCCATTTCAGTCACTGTTTATTCCTTCTTTACTCCGACACCAGAAAACAGCAGATGCCCATTAAATCGCGTGAAGTATTCATGATGAATGAATAAATGAAATGCTCCTGAATTATTTGGCCTAAATGGGTTTACATTAAAGGGTAACTGATATGTTAACAAAGTCACTCAGAGTGGTTTGATCGGAAATGGATCATTAACACAATGGGAAAGCCTCAGGGCCTTCTACGCTATCAGAGAAGGCCTAATGATTTCTGTGCAGTGGGGAAAAAAGACAAGGCTGCATTTTTTTTTTCAGTTCATTTTAATTTAAAGGAGCAATATGTAAAATTACATAAAACATGTAAAACATTTAAGTAATCTTATATCTAGTTTATATGTTTCATATTTCTCATTTTAAGATTGTTGTAAGCTTAATATAAGACGATTCAGCTTATTTCTAGAAATTTGTACTTGTTTTAAGGGATGTTAGTGAGCCAAATTATACCCACTTCCTACACCCATTTCCCATTTTATTAGCTCTATGTACAATATAGGTGCACTTCGTAGTTCTACAATTACAGAATGTGGTCCATCTAGTTCTCTGCATACTGTGTTAGCCCCATTTCACCCTAGACAGGACCCCAACAGGACCACCACAGAGTAGGTATTATGTGAGTGGTGGATCATTCTCAGCACAGTGCAGTGATGTGGTAGTGGTGTGTTAGTGTGTGTTGCGCTGGTACGAGTGAATCAGACACGGCAGTGCTGCTGGAGTGCAGATACAAGAAGGTGTACCTAATGAAATGACCAATGGGTGTACCTGACAATACAGTGAGATAATTTGCCTTGCTTCAGATGTCTGGTTCCTATCACCACCAGTATGTGCAATTCAGACTGTGTAAGTGTCTCCAGAATGGAGCATTTCATATCAAATCACTCTGAATGGTGTACATATTACAGCTCTGCATTCATTGCATTTGCAAGCAATGGCCATGGCATGGTAACAAGAAACAAACCTTACATTACATTACAATTCATTTTAACTGCCGCATTATGCAAAAATGCATTACACTTCTCCACAATACACACTATTAACCATGATAATCTGAGTATAGAAAACGGCTGTTCAGGGGCTTGTGCTTGATGTTAGATGGGTACGGGGGAAACAAAGGAAAACATGCTACAGTTCATTGAGCTGCTAACTGCAGTCCCAGAGGGCCACAGCATTGCACAGGTCAGCATTTTCTGCTCACACACCAGATTCAACCGTGTCTGCCTGCTTACTCTAGATACGGACACACATCCTTCTCTTTAAAAATGCATCAGACAGGCAAGGCATGATATTATTTCAGTGTTAAAGGGCCGATATCCTACATTCATTGGCTTTTTATTTTTCCCCAGAGGTCCACTTATAATATTTATGTTTTCTTGCACCAAATACAACCATAGTTCATCTTTACATTATGATTCCCCAACCTCATTTTATCTCTTTGAGTTAAACAGGTTGTTTTTGTTATTATATATGCAAATGACCTCTGTTCTTATTGGCTGCCCTGTATTGTGCCACACTCAAATAGCAGTCCAGACTGAAGCACTTTATACAACAAGTGGGCAGTTTTAAGGCTTAGGCTCCATGAAGAGAGTACAGAACTAATATTACTACATATTGTAACAATAGTGTTATAACAGTTAATCCCTCAAACTGCAGGATTATTAGTCAGTTATAAAAGGGGTTATTATTTCATGGAAATGTTTTCATGGAATTTTTTTTATGGATTATTCTTTGTTTTTTGTTTTTAGATAAAAAAAAAGTGTGATATAATAAACTCACCGGACAAAAAATGAATCACCTGTCACTGAAATGTACCTAATAGTGTGTAATATCTCTACGAGCACCAATAACAGCTGCAATTTGATTTGGCATAGACTGGACAAGTTTCTGGATGTAGGCCACATCAATGATCAGCCACTCTTAAATCAAAGAATTGAACTTGGGCCAGATTTGGTGGATGCCTTCCCTGGCACCATTCTGAGGAGAATTTCCTGTAGACTGGGATTTTAGCCACTGCTGGTAGACCCGTATGACCGTATGCTTCCATACACCTGCAAATTCAGCTACTTCCTTTACACTATGACCTTTGGCATGCCCACGCGCAATCACTCCTTTTAACCAGTCATTAACATCCGCTTTGGAGCCATTTTCCACACATGGAACGAGACATTCACTGCACTGAACCACCTCTTCTCAATCTATGAACTCCGTCACTCACACCCCGCAGGTATTTATAGTCCATCATCCTCATGCAGCACCAGAGACTCATGCAGGGACTTGAAGTTACTACCTCCTTAAACACGAAAGGTGACTACATTTTTGACCAGTGAGCTTATTTAAACACTGTTTTAACACTATTGTTAGAAAATATTATTGCTGTCCAAATAAAAACAGTACAGTTGCAACCTTTTGGTATTTCTTGGATTTTTGGATTGACCACAATTAAAAAGTGGTCTGATTTATAGAAGTCATGATAGACAAACATAATCTAACAAAAATTATAATACACAGTTGTGCTTCTAGTGTCTATTATTGAGCACAGTGAGTAACATCCTGCTTTGGCATCAAGTGGGGGCAGAATTTTGGACAGCACAAATGTGTTTCAGATCGTCAATATTTCTGGGACGCCTTGCTTGATTTAACTGTGTGCTTTTGGGTCATTCTCTTCTTACATCACCCAACATGTCTTCTCGAAGTCATGGCCTGCTGCCCTTACATTCTCCTGTAAAATTGACATACCTTTGAATTCACTGTTCCCACAATGATTGCAAGGCGTCCAGGCCCTAAGACAGCAAAGCAGCTCCGAACCATGATGCTCCTGCCACCATGCTTCACTGCAGGCTTTGGTGTAGGTGTGCAGCTTCTTTTTTCATTTGTGCTTAAAAGCTGCACTTGTGTTTCATCTGTCCATGGTACATTTTCCCAGAAACTGGAGCATTCCTATCGGTTTATTCATCATGACATTTTCACATAAACAATATTCTCCATAGCCTGATACCAAGTGTGGGGTTAGAGGAGTAAATAAGCTCCTTATGGGGTATGGAACGGTAGAACCGGAATGATGGAGCGTTACTGTCCTTTTTGGATGAGTTGGAGTGGAGCTTTATTTTTTGTGATTAAAGCTCTTGTGGCTGAAAGCAATCAAATCCTCAAGAAATCCTCCTTTACAATTAGTGTATAACCTTCCGAGAGGAGTAGGCTCTTTCTGCTCTTGATATTCCTAAGAAATGTTGAGCTCTTCACATGAGCATTGTTTATCTGCACAAGACCATGATGACCCTGAAACCCTGACAACAATGCTGGTGAGCCACTGACAGAGAGACATTAGTTAACTGGCTGCTCTCTGAATAGTGAGCAAAAAGTGCAGAATGAAAAACAAACCTGATGGTCATGAACATGAGCTAATGTACAAGAACTCAGGCTAGCAGATTTCAGATATGAAACCAAAAAGCAACTGATACAAATGGGTACTGACGAAGTAACTTTGTCAGACAACTGTACAGTAGCATACCGTGGTGGGCGAAGCCATAATAAACTATGAATCATTCAATAAAGAAAATTATGATCTTTCTTGCCCTTTCTCTCGTGAGATTTGTTGCTCGTCAATTTTTAGAAATGAAGTTGCAAACTTTTTGAGTCTCAAAAGTCACTAGGTCTAGTGGCTTAGGCAGGAATGAGGCAGGGACACTTTTAAAGACCCGTGGTTGTAGCCCAATACCTGGGCCCTAAACTTACGCCTGGGCAGCTCCAGTTCTGGAGAGACGACTTTTATCAACACATGTCATATATCATACAGTATATAGATGACTGAAAAAGTGATGCAGGTAAAAACATGGTGCTCTATTTGTAGATTGCATGGTAGCCTGCCTTCAAGTGTTTTGTAGGACTTTCTGGTGTGTCTTTAATTCCCAGTTAAAGAAGGGGACAGTCCCTATTGTGGGTGGCCTGGAGCTGTCCCTGGAAAACAGGCACGTCTGAACATATGTCTTAGATTACAGACATATCTTGTCTGACATTTGAATACCCAGTGCTACCGTTACACTCATTATCTGTAGTTAGGTAGCTAACTGCTGGGCTGTGCTCCTGGAATATCACACAAGCTCTTTTGCATGGTCATATTGACACCTGTAATGCACAATTGCTGGGAAACACTGAGAGCCTTGATGTTAGATTCGTGGCCAATGTAATATTAAACTAACATATCATTCTGTTCATAAACTGGGCTGCTATCACACTGAAGCAGGATTCTGCAACAGGTGGATAATGTAAGTAGGGGGCAGCGTCTAGCTATGCTACAAACTGCGGCTTAAAACACCAAACAATTTAACTAAACACATTTAGGAAAGCTTAAATAAGCCTTTTACTGGGGGTTTTGTCTGGGAGTCGGAGCAGCAAGAGAGCAGTCACTATGTGGGACGGAAAGGAACGTGAGTAGCTGGCATACACATATTGGCTAACTCTAATTGGTACTTTGGCAGTCATCCACATCAAATTTAGTGCCACCAAACTGGAGAAAACAGAAGAACAAAGTAATTTCAACAATCTCTCCACAGAATAGACCAACATTGTTCTTCCTCTGCCAGTTCATATTAGGGGTTGCACGGACTAGTCGACTCGTCGTCTTCACTGCTCAGTGATGACACTCTAAGGTTGGTGTTAACAACATGGATGCCTAAGAGAAGACAGCAGGTGAGGAGGCTGATGAGTTCGATATCCGTATCTCTGGTTTCCTGAACCCAATCCATTCGATCCGGGGGCTCATTGGAAAGGGCATGTCTTCCTTTGGAGTACATCACGGGTTTCTAAAGTCGCTTGTCGCACAACATTTTCTCCTGTTGTTTTATTCATGACATCATCAGCAAAAAAAATCAATGTTTTAGAAGGACATTAGTGGTCTGTACCAGACTCCACACTGTGAACAGCAGTTTGAGTGTGTTTGGATTTTTCAGTGCAATGTTACTGAGAGTAGAGAGAAGAGCAAGGCAGGCTTCTCAAAACAACAGACTAAATCAGACCATTCTTCTTACCATATTTTCATCATTTGTCACCATTGATCATTCCCATTTCCTCTGTGCCTCTTTGCACGATCATTCATTTTAAGCATCATAAAACCTGTTTTTGCCGAAGTTCTCCTCCTACATCTATCAAAGGCATGGAGTGTTTCACTCATTTATTTTTGTCCCAAGCAAATTTCCAACAGTATGTAAATAGCCTCTGTTCTGGCTGGTTGCTCTGCATTGTGCCTCGTTCAAACAGCTTTCTGAGCTCAGATATACGACTCAAACTATCAAACTTGAACTGAAACCTTCAGGGATGCTGAAAAAAAACTTCAGCCACTCCTTTTGGATGTCTGAACCCTCTGGAAGGATGTGCAATGACACATTAACCAGCACATTTACTGCATGCATTTGCAGTACACATCCTTTGCAGTCACTTCTCCAATCACTCTGTCTACATTAATAACACTCATTGTGAATGGACTAAACTTCTCTGCCGGTTGCCTGTTATATGTAAATATGTTCATTGTTGTGACATCACAGCTATGGTAAACTCAGAATAGGCTGAATAGATGTGGGTGATGAAATGAGTGTGGTGCCATTTTTGTCTTGCATATAACAGTATTTTTAGCATACGATTATCAAATACCAAAAAAGCATGGCTAACTAACATGCATGAGGACATTCAGGACATTGTAATGACAGGTAAAAGACTTGAACTTTCACAGTTATCTTGTCAGTCAATATTACAGTATCATAGGAAAACTGGAATGTTCGAGATATTTCATAGAAGTAAATGTGTTCAGATAACATGGCTGTGGGAAAGTCAAGAGGCTAAAATGTATTTTAAAAAATAAGATTTCTTATTTTTCTAACTTACAGTGGTTTACTCATGACAAAAAGACTTTAAATCTATTGGGAAGGAAGGTAAGGGTTACTAGAAACAATCAATGATGACAAATTTAGACTGATATGGCCAATTTGCTGAGCTGCACATACAGAAGCAGTGTCTCTCAGTATGGCGTCGGACCACCATGTTAACACAACATGCCAGACGTCTCGACATAGAGATTCCTAATGGTGTCCTGTGATAATCCATCCCATGCAGCTTGGATATTCTCACACAGATTTAGCGGTAGGGGTGGAGACGGAGTGGCACCAGGTCTTCTGGACGCGTGACGTATGACAACAAAGCGTTCATTTTGGCACTGACCACGGTGCCTCCACACACGGATTCACTGGTCCAAGACAAAAGCACGACTCAGGTACAGTCAGGTATAATGATAAGGCCTGTCCTTGCTTACGTCATGCAAAGCCGAGTGTGAAACACAATGTGAAACACAATGTGAAACCTACCCACCAAGTTTCATTCCTATTGGTTGATTCCTTCGGGGTGCAACTATTTTTTAATGAATATATATATATATATATTTATATATAATGATCATTTTAATGGCTATCATTTTAATGGCTATATACCAAGGATAAGTATAGTCACAGTTAGAGTTGCACTGATACTGATACCGTAACAGTAGATGCTGGCACAGAAACGTGATGCCAGTGTCAACAATGTGGATGCCGATACCAATAAAAGATACTGCCAAGCACTTTCTGACATGTACATGCGCTGAAACATGCACACGCGCCAGTTAACAAAACTTAATAACACGTCAGCGATGTGCATTGACAAGCAGCAGCAGAAATGCTCATGGCAATGTCTGTAATGGAGGTGGTTTGTGCAACAAGAACACTAACTGGAGCTCCTTATATGAATAACTGAGCCAGGCTTCTTTCAGCCATCACTCATCTGCCACTGTGTAGTCGCTTAGTCTGAGTTAATGTTACTCCAGTCTGTTATTCAGGGCATCAGAGGAACCGCTGGACTTGCTGCATAATGATAGTCTTTAGCCTTAATTCCCACAGCGTCTGAAGCTCTGAGTTGTAAGCGCAAGTGAACAAGGTGCGAGTATGTGACAAATAACTTGAGAAATTCTGATGTGAAACAACATATGGCACCAAGCCAGACAAGCTGCTGGGTGCGTACATGTACATAGCATGGGTTTCCCTATGTATTGTTCAGTTCTGCTTTTAACTATTTTGCACAATAAAGACATTTTAAGTTAGACATTGTTCTTATGACTAATTACACTCATCATCAAAAGAATAGTTTCACCCAGAAGGAAGTGTTGGACTAAAATGCTATAAGGAAGGAAGATAAAAGCTACCAGGTATGGGCAATATTTCTTCTTTCTTACTTCTGTAAGCTACACTGACAGAAGTAGTGTCTCTCAGTATGTTTGCTAATGCAACATGCAGACATGTGGACAGTACGGAGTTGTAGAGGTTCCTAATGGCATCCTGTGATAATCGATCCCATGCAACTCCACACACAGATTCGTTGGTCGCCTCCAACAAGACAAAAGCGGGACTTGTCATTGAAGATGACTGCATACATTTATCATGTGTCAGACTCCATGACAGTCTGGCACAACACCATTACACTCTTTGGCAATGCTGACATGGTGTTAGGGGTTGTTGTCATAATGGTCTGCATGCAGGATGATTCATGGAGGGCATCACCCCTTGCTGAATGTTCGCAATCATTTCTGTTGGGTCAGCCAGTACCGCGATAAATCCCGTCCTTGCCTACTTCACATATGTGGCCAATGTAAAACTTGAATCATTTGTATGTTACAGTGTTACAGTGTCAAACCTACCCACCAAGTTTGATTCCTTCTGGGTGCAAATATTTGTGCAACTGTTCTTTTGAAAAATGAAATATTTTAAATATGTAATGGTATACATATCAACACTTAGGGTACTTAGGTGAGATAGAGGCAGCATGGTATTGGTATCTGTACTCAGTATCGGCCTATATTTAGGATTGAGTATCGGTATTGGAAGGGAAAAAAGGACTTTAGTTACAGTGGACTGAGACGGTGCTTTAGATCCAGTTATATTAAGTTATTTATATTAAGTTATGTATATGAAATGTACATATAGGTTTTTACCTGTCCATACATATTTATAGCATCAGTGGAACACAAATGGCACCCCAATCCAGGAATCACTTATGCACTGTATGGAGAACAGCATATTGTGGAATGCTTTTATTTCAAAATTGTATCAAAATTGTTTTTCCATCATATTTCTCTCCACACAGCATGGTCGACATGTAATGGCAAATCCGAACCCCTGTGTGTGAACTGAGCAGAGCTAGCTACTTGAAAAACAAGCCAGAAGGACTATGAGTTTATCTGTCTTGCACTTTGGTTTTAGGTGTGGCTATAAAGTCTTATTGTTTTTTGCCCCCAGTTTATAACACTGGCAGGAAGCAGCTGTAGCCAGTGCATGTTGAGTGTGTATTGCATTAGTCTGAAATGAAAACTCAGGCCTCAAACAAACATTAAAAAACACAGAAAGGAAAAAAACAGACAGAAAAAAGTAATTTGCTGTGGACAGGGCTTTCCAGTGCCCTAGACTGTGACCATATAGACTGTATCAAAAAGGCATAATATTAAATTAGCATTCAAATAAACAGCAAAAGAACATGCTGTGCTACACGACACAGCCCAACCATATCTGCACTTCTCCTACAGCATAATCTGAAAAACATATTTCAGTGTTTCAGGATAACTTAATGGTTAAAATGTAAACAGAGTCGTTCAGAGTAGTTTAATGTCAGCACTGCTCACAGTGGAGGTGATAACAATCAGACGTCTGAAGGGCTTTACCAAGGCAGATGTTAATGATTGCCAGAAAGGAGTGCTTGCATTTGGGGTGTGCCAATGGCCATAGTGTAAAGGAAGCTGCATCTGCAGGTATATGGAAGCGTACAGTCTGGGGTGGCCATTTTCATAACCCCTAAAACGAGGACATAATAAAGGGGGGGGGCGACACGATACTAGAACACAGTTAAAGTCATAGCCTAACATATATACACATAAATGATTGCTTTACTCACCTAATTGGGTGGAATGGATGACATTCGTGAGTCAGACGGGAGCTTACTAATTGACTAGTATTTGGAGGGCTGACCTGCGGTTTGGGGGTAGGCGAGTCACGATGTCACATGACCTTGGTAAACCAATGAAATGCAGGCATGTCTTTTGACACGGACGTGAGCCAATGGCAAACATAATATTGTTGGCAAGTGACCATTTTAAATAGCTTATCCCGAAATGAGGACTAATAGGGAGTTGAAAAACCGGACGTGTGGCCACCGTTGTACGGCGATACGGGTCTACCCGCAGTGGCAAAAATCCCAGTGTGAAGGACGCTACCAAAACAACAACAAGAGACAGAATGGATATCACGCACAACAGCCAGTTAACAGTCAATTAGTCAGTCAGGTACAGCGATAAGGCCCGTCCTTGCTTACATCACATGCGTGGCCGAGCGTCAGACTTGAATCATTCACATGTCTCACGATATCAAACCCACCCACCAATATTCATTCCTGGCAGTTGATTCCTTCTGGGCGCAACTATTTTTGCATATGACAGTATTTGCATAAAGTTATTTACAATATTGTCCCTGTGTTACATACAGTTTCCTCGCTTTTCTTCTATGGTTCCAGCTTTCTAGTGATCTGATATACTGAGAGAGCCTGATATACTGAGGCGCGCGGTGTACACGGTTACGTAACACACACAAGCCCAAAGCGGCCAGTCGGACTTCCGGGTTTTCCAGCGAAGTGAACCACCGTTCAAGCGTCATGGCATTTTGAATTCTGGCATTTGGGATCCAAGGCTTCGGACGGCGACGATAGGTAGGTAATTTTGTCAATAGTAACATATTCAATTCAAAGTCTCCCCGTACCCTGGCTTTATATTAGCCTAGCTTAGCCGCTCAGCGCTGACGAGGCTGACGTTCAGCTTCTTACTCGCCAACTTCGTGTTCCGTTCCACCTTAAATGCTGCAGAAGTTCCGTTCTGGCGCCTCTGCTGCACCATTTAAGGTGGAATGGGAAAATTCGTACAAGAAGCTGGCGAATAAATAAATAAGCTATACTTAGCTTCGCTTATTCGGGTACAGGTCATGGTATGAGCTGGTCTAAATGTTTCTTGGGCAAACATAGCAGATAACACTTGTTTACATTCTGGGTCAAAGACCTTTTTCCTTGTCTGGCGCCGTGTTTGTTACTGCTCTCCATTTTGGCCTTAGCGAAGAATTCAAAACAAACCATTAGCTAGCTAGCTAGCCAAACATGCGTGCAGTTAGAAGAAATGGCCTTTCCATAAATGCTGACAGTGTGGTACTTTCCCTGTACCGCATGACTAAGGAGTTATAAAAAGTGGAAGCGAAAGTTAAGAAGAGTTCCAGTCTTTCCAAATGGCGTCCAGCAGCAGCAGCAAGACCACTCTGAGGGAGGACCTCACCTGCGCCATCTGCTATGAGCTGTTCTCTGACCCAGTGATGCTGGGCTGCATGCACCACTTCTGTAAGCGCTGCATCACTACATACTGGAGGAGCCTCAGGGGCCCTGTGTCCTGTCCTCAGTGCCGGCAGGAGTTCCCCAACAAACACTTCCAGACCAACTACCTTGTGGCTGGCCTGGTTGAAAAGGTCAAAGCAAGTTCGTCAGCTGGGTACCTGAGAAGTGTAGAGGTGAGAACGGTGTTTTATTAGTTTATAAGTTTTATTTTGTTTTATTAGGATAAGCTTTGAGAGCTGGTTCCCAGCCCTGATCCTGGAATACCCCTCCTCATGAAGGGCTCAGGATTGAGCTGACTGGTTGGGTCAGGTGTATTACAGTAGGGAAACACCAAAAGATTCAGAGCAGCAGTGCTCCAGGACCTTGGTCTGGGATCACTGGTTTACATGGAAGTCTTTAACAATGTCTGTTTCCATACATGGCTTTGTAATTCAAAGAGAGGTTTTACTTGAGGACCAGGATTGGGAACCCCTGTTCTAAGAAACTTTACAAGTAACCTGACAGTCTTAATCAGAAGCCGAACGTCTGAAGAGTTTCATGCTTGTAAATATTTCCTCATAAAAACGTTTTTTTTTTCCAGGAAATTATTACATATATGTTGCCTGATGGCTGAGAAATTGTTTTACAGTTGGTTTTTATAAGGTTTTTTGGCCTAAAATAACATTTATTTGAATCCATTTATGGCAGGGGTACATGCATGATGTCCTAGCGCAAAATAGTCCCCCTAAAAACATATTTGCTCAGATTTCACATTATTTTACCATCATTAGCATTACTTATAAAACTCATGAGATTTGGATAAGGAATAAAATGGCCATATGTGTCATAGAAATCATGACCCCAGTATCTCTCACCACCACTGTAAAGAAGTCCTATTTTGTACATCAAACCATTTGGAATGACTTTGTTTACATTGCAACTATATAATTATGCAGATCAGAATTTTTTGACAGTCTCATAGCCCTAAAAATTCAGGAAGCCTCTTCTCTCTGTATTTTGCAACTATCACAAGACCGATACAAAGCACATGACATGCCTATGACGTTTTAGGAGAATGCATACTTGTTATATTTGTTCATTGATGTTGGCATGTATTATTAACCTTTTTGTTTGTCCGTTCTCTCGTATGTAACTTGAAGACAGACAAAATTAATCAAAGTTCTATGTAATACCTATTTTACCAGTGTTGAATATGGAAAGTATTATGAAGATATGGATAAATATATATGGACATAATAAACAGATGTATGGTAAGTGTAACTATTGCCTATTGGGCAGGAAATATACAGCTCTATTAGTCAATTCAAAGTTATTAGGCTATAGTGATGTAATACCATGTAATACACGTTGTAGTAATATATTAGTGTAATAATAACAGGAATGTTTATAGGGTTGTTAATGTCATATTTTCAGAAGAAGCTCAAAGACCGCTTGGAGTCCCAGAAGTCACGGAAAGAAGAAATAATAACCGTGATTCGGAAGAATGAGGAGCAGATGGACACAATAAAAGTAAATGAATTTTTAAAGTAGAAAATTCAACTTGCATTGTATCTCCTACTGTTTAAGCTGCTCTTGTCTTTCACAGAAAGTGGGAACTGAGCTCCGGGACCGTGTACGCTGCGACTTCCAGGCCCTGCACCACTTCCTGCAGGTAGAGGAGACGGCCATGCTGGAGCAGCTGCGGAGGGATCAAGAGGCATTGGAACAGGGCCTGCAGCGCCACCTGGAGGCCCTGCACACAGCTGTTCACGAACTAGAGCAGCACATGCACGCAACCCAGCAGGCTGCTAGCTCTGTGAGCTGCAGCGCACTGGTGGAGGTGACAAGCCATTTCTATTATTGATGCTGGGGTCTGTCACTCTTGCAAAAGTCATTTTGTTCCCACTTTTAACATAGTTGTAATTTTCGTCCACCTCCATTTTCTGTGGAGCCAGCATGTTCGTGCTTAGAGAAAATACTGTTAGGGTAAATGTAGGAATGAAATATTAGCATTGTGCGGTGACTGCAATCATCTAATTTACATTTCATACAGAAGCAGGGCTGTTTATATAGTGTTGCCCAGATCAGAGCATCTGCTCCAGTGCTGGCTAACAGATGGAGTAGTGCCTTGACAGCAGTCCCCCTAGTCCAGAATTACTGAAATATATCCTTCATCTTGATAATGTGTTCTTTTCTCTTTCTTCCATTTCAGCTGCCAGAATTCAATTCCAGGTCAGTGGTAATTGAAGAAATCTATTACACGTCTCATAGTGATAGGGCCTGTCTTATTCCTAAAGCTACTTTCAGATTAGAACTCGTTGAGGTGCCTGAACATTTCTGTTACCTTCTCAAACAAGGCGATTCCAAATGTTGGACTTTGTGCTAAGCCTTTTAGTATGATTTTCTTAATCATTCATATGGCTGTTTATACCTGAACGCCGATTTTTCTGATTTGTTTCAGACCACAGTTACAAGCCTTCAAAATACCGGATGTTAATGGATTTCAAAGTAAATATGTAGTTCCTCTTCAGTACACTGTGTGGCGAAAAATGTTTCAAAGTTTAAAACCAGGTAATTACTGTGTTAAATTCTTATTGAAATTATATATTATAACACATTTTAATAAGTAATTACATAACCCTTGGTCCTCATATACCTTCATGATCGTACTTATGTGTTATTATACATTTTTTTTGTTTTTTTTGTTTTTCATCCCCAGGCCCGCTACCTTTGACCTTCGATGAGGACACAGTCCATCCAAGCCTTCTGCTCTCTCGAGACCGGACCCAAGTGGTTGAAAATGAAGCAATGTTCCCTTACAAACGCAACCCAAAGCGTTTTGTCCAGTGTGTTAACGTTCTTGCTGCCCAAGGCTTCCAAACAGGTAGGCATTACTGGGAAGTGGGCGTTGGCACCAAGTCTAAGTGGGACTTGGGTGTCGCCCTAGAAACTGTTGACCGACAGGCCCGTGTCAAGCTGTGCCCTGAAAATGGTTACTGGACCCTCCGCCTGCGCAACGGCTGCAATTACTCAGCAGGGACCCAGCCCTGGACGCCCCTGCCTATGACCTCCCGTCCACAGAGAATCGGGATTTTTGTGGACTTTGAGGTGCATTTGGTGTCCTTCTACAATGCAGACGACATGCGCCTGCTCTACTCTTTCTCCAATGGGCCCAAAGAAAAGGTTTTTCCATTCTTCAGTACATGCCTTAGCGAGCCTGGCCAGCAAGCCCAGCCTATCCGTCTCCTCCATTTTCCCAGTCAGTCTCTCTAAGAGGCCTGTGAGCTGTTGATACTCAGTACTTCAGTAAGGCTACCTTTAGACTACAAGCCTTATTTCCTCAGATTCGATTTAGAAAATTAAATGTAATTATTCCACACATTTCCACTTAATCGAATAGAATACAGCATATACAGGACACAACATTAAAACAGTTGCAGTTAATGTCTACGTATTTTCAGTCTGCTTAGTTCATTTTTTGACTGTGCCTTGGCAGTTCACAGTTCAGTTCAGCTGTCATAACTGTAAACAGACCTGTATCCTGAATCTTTAACTTGATATCATTATATGCCTCTGCCGACTTGCTGAACACATCGGATGAAGGTTTCAGTGGTATGCGGGTTCAAAAATCGGAATGATTTATATACGGTTTAAAAAGATCTTCTTTTTGTTGGCACAAATGTGAAAAAAAACAACAGATCTGTGACACACTTAGGTATCAGATTTATGCCGCTGCAACCATGTAATATGAACATAGCCTAAGAGTGGGCCTTGAGTCTAACTGTGTGTATTTGATTTATATCACATTACACAGTTATTGCACTCACTGTTCCTTGTAAGTGCTTTTGGGCAGACAGAGAGAAGACACACTTGGCCTCCTTCATTTTAAAAAGCTTGTCACATATGATTTAGTAACAATCCAAATGGCTGTCTTTTGCATGTTATTACTACTTAGTCAACATTTCATGGACACAGTTTACTCTGACAACAGACATATGAATAAAAGATCAGTCGGTTATCTAATCTCATCTTTTTTTTCCAAGCAGATGAGAGCAGATGCCCAAAGACAAGACTTTGCTCAGATAATTGACATTGATGAAGTGAAGTGTTATTGCAAAGCTCTCCACGTTGCACAGCAAAAATGACCCTGAGACAACATAAATATATAAGATTTTTATTTGCACCTGCTCTCAAATAATATTTGCTTGGAAACAAATTCCGAAATGCTGAAGGAGCTGTAAATAAGTTGTATGTATATTTTTCACATATGAATCATTTTTGTTGATTTCTGAAAGGCACTATTAAGACTATAAATGATCTGATACGATTATGCTAGATGATATTTTGTATTACCAAAGTATTCCATGTATGTATGAAAAAGCCATAATAAATACGAATCAGTCAAAAACGCTCCATCCTGCTGTCGCAGTTTCTTATTTGGCGTCGACTTGTGTCTGGTTTTGTCCTTAGAAATTAGAATATTATCATTTCATTAAAAGTCCCTCATTAGTCAAGATGGCACGTCCCTAGCATTCATGCCCGTCATGCTCAGTGTTCACTTGATGGGTGTTTTCTCCGGAATGTAGTCATTTGAATGCAGATCACAGCGTCCTGCCTGTCGCTGTGTCCAAGCTGCGTGAGGTGACAGGAAGATGGTCAGTGGTGATTTACTCCCTACTCTCCTTCCTCACTGACTGATAAAAAAACATCCAACACCCAGCAGTCTCTCCACCCACACTGGTGCAATAAGTGAGACAATGAGTCACTTTCATGCATGCATATTTTACAAAAGACTCGATGCCTTTTTTTCTTTCCAGAATCTGATACTGAAACCTTAATAGTCTGAGTCCGATCTTTGTTTACTTTAAAAGCTACTAAACTACTTTTAGTTTGAAACACACCACTTCACAACTTCAAAAGTGCGATGTACAAACTTCTCAAACAGTACCACACTATGCAAAGCCCTGAGAATCCATTTTTTAATCCATTACAAATACCAATAACTATATGTGGCTATTTAAAACTGGGCTATTTGAAGTAAACTAACAGTGATTCCAGTCTAATACTGATTAGATGTGCAAGATGAGCACAAAACTGAATTGTCCAAAAACAGCATAGATCAGCACTTATCTAAAGCATCTTACTCTGTAATCCCCTTTAGTTTTACAGACGAGACACGATTTGGAGGGCGTCCACCTGGTGGGTGGCATCCCGGATGCCCAAAACGGCAAGGATAGAGCGGTGTTATCTGTGTGAGCAGACAAGAGCCTCAACATCCTCTTTCCTCTTGCTCCCTGCAAGGGGTCACACAAACAGAATGGTGGGCCTTGTGCCCCTAAACTGCTTTACTGTCCTCCTGGGGAGTGCGTCGGACAGGATGTGGCACAGCCCCTGCCTTTTTGGCGGGTGTCGCAAGCTCGGGCGACTGTGCTGCTTCCCCAGGGGTCACGCTGCCTGCCTTCAAACACGAAGAGGAGCGAGGATTTAAATGTCCCATTAACATTCCTCTGCTCCATCCTTTGTCAGATTCATTTGACAAGGAGCGTATGCACCCAGTGACTTAATTGCTGAAGTTGGACTTCGTTCAGTAGTGGGTTTTTTTTTTCCAACTTGGCTGGACATTAGGTGTGCGAGCACACAGAGTAGAAATGATTGTTCACTTCTTTACAAATGAGACAAATTGAAAGCAGCAAGGTCTGAAAATGGGACAGTTTGTCACTGAGAGGTGCATTTTGTGTCAAACACGGGGCTCAGAATCATTCTAAATTCCATCAGCCGGTGGACAAATGCAGCCTCTGGAAGGACAGAGGCATTTGTTACTGCTGTTTAAGTTTCCTTGTCATCCATCTAATACTTGTGACTAAGAGACATGCCAAATCACTTCTCAGGCAAATCAATATTTTCATTTGCTACCTGTTAGATCGAAACTAGCGTAAAAGCAATTTTGGCACAACACAAGGTCCAAAGTTTACTATTGCTTTCCAGTTTTTAATTTGGATGTCAGCTCATTGTTAGTAGACAGCTTTCATTACACGGGCCACCTGACTTGATGAGGCAGACAGAAATCAAGTGGACGTCCTGGAAACAGCATGAGACAGAGGATCAGTCAGGTATATCTGGTTCTTGGCAGTGCGTGGCGGCGAGTGACATGGTCCTGTTTCCTTCCGGTGAGCGGGATGCTCCGTTGTGTGTTTTCTGACCTCAGGATGTGGCAGATGGAGCAGTGGCACTTCAAGGCCTAGTCCTTGAGCTGCACCCCCGAGAGCACTGCTGGACAGGAAACACTGTCTATTCATGTCAAAGGCAGAAAACATTAATAATAATAACAATAAAAACAATAACAAGGGCTATAATCTAGAGTGCGAAGTACAGCATATCTGAATGGAAAAAACAGACCGTTGCATGAAAGAAGGGGTAACAGCTAAGGGGATATCTGAACCAACACTTTTAACCGACTCGTTTGGAAGTTGCATCTCCACTAATCTATTTTTTAGAAAAAGCATCACATTAAAGCAGATGGCTGCATTTATGAAAGTGGAAAGTGGTAGAATCATTCAAAGAGGGCCAAAACCGTCAGCCACTTTTAACGTTATCAGGGCCATATTTAAGGGGGATGCAGAGGGAAACATCCCACACTCAACTAAACTGCCACTCTCTTTCCAAGACCTTTTAGAGCCCATTCAAAATGTTTATTTTATATTTTACAATGTGATCTGTGAAGCTTGTCAGCTTTGTTAGTCCTGTCACTTAAAGCCATGTGTGAAATTGCTTTTTCACACATAGCTCAATTGAGAGATGACACAAAACACCGAACTGGGACTGTGAACTGGTCTGCACTCATCACTTTAAACAGCCTTAATGTTATTCAACCTGCACTACTGTTTATACTGGCACTGTCATACCACTTTAATCCTGCATCTTAATTCTGCTAGTGCACACGTCACTTTATTGTCCTTATTGTCTTCACTGTCTCATTTATGTCTATGTCAGGGCCCTTATTTTATTCTATCGTAGGTCTTGCATGAGTCTATTTTATATTTATTGTTTATTACATTCAATATACTCTTGTTCTTGTTTTAGTTTTAGTTGTAATCTATTTATAGTTAAATGTTTATTTGCTACACCTTGGGACGGAGAGAACGCAATTTCAACCCTCTGTATGTCTTGTACATATTGAAGTATTGACAATAAAACGACTTGACTCGAAGAGAGATGCCACAAAATGTTCTTTGAGTGATGCCTGTAGAACCATGTTTGAAGAGGAAATGTGTGAGCAAGAAGAACCTTCACATAATACGTGTGTAATAATAAGGTCTAGTATTGATTTAAGGGTTGTTCCTGGAACCGTTATATTTGAATAAATGTTCTTGCTTTCATTAAAGTAACACTCATACATCATATTAGCAAAATTGGTTCTCTAAAGAGCCATCCACTGAGAGCCATCCAAAATTGATTTGTCTTTAGCATTGTGTAAAAAATAATCCTTATTGGGATCTTTATTTTTAATGGTATATGAAATCAGTTTTTCAATGAGATGTCTGAAACTTTCACCAAGGTTATTTTGTGAGTGATTATAGTTTTTAAATAGGATTTTCTGTTGGGAGCATTTATTTAAGTTGGGGAAATTCTCTACAGATCTACAAGATCTACAGCATCTTGTCATCATTATCATATTAGGATATAGGATGTATATAGAGTATGTATATATAAGATGATTCAGAAAGTTATCAGTTGGTAAGCTTGATCTTTCCAGCTCGTTCCGGTGATCCTGTCTCCAAATTTATATGTGGTCTTTGTTCTAATGTTAAATATTAAATCAAGCTTTCCATATAAGTTAAAGTGATTTTATTATGTTTATAACATCCGCTGCTAATAACCTGACATCATGGAGTGGTTTAAATTAAAACGGCTGGATATTTCATGGAAAGTTTACAGTAAGCGGGAGGTGAATGATGTTTTCGAACCGGTAAGCCGTGCTGCTTGTGGACAGGCTTTTAAAAATATCTACTCCATTACAACCGCTCAGAAGAACCATTTCTCCGAGGTCAGGAGGTGAACGCCTGGAGGTGTAGAGAAACAAGCGGAGCCTACAATAACATTGAGACTTTCACTTAAGTCACTGTTATTCTTCACAGTTGTGGGGTCTTGGGCAGCTTTCCTAATCTCCATTTTGCCCAATATTTTTCATCGAAATGGTGTGAATAAACACACAAAGAGGAGATACGTCCACTGTGGACTATATGTAACTCTTACTATGAGGAAAATTTAAAGTGACTAATACTGTGCTGAGGTCATTATTTCAGAGAATTAATACATCCTTTGTTTAGGGAATAATGGGAGTTAGAGCAGTTCAAAGTACGACTGCAAAGGTATCGATAGATGACATGGAGAAATAAAAGCACCTGCCAAGTTTTCTACACTGTACTGGTATGTTTTGGATCATTGTCCTGTTGTAGATTCCAGCCTTTATTCAGTTCCAATTTTTGGACTGTGTCAAATTAACTTTGCAGAATTTGCTGATATTTAGTGGAATCCGTTCTTCCATCTACCTATGCCGGGGGTTCTTGTGGCACTAGCTGCCACACAAGCCAAAGCGTAATAGACTCACCCCTATGCTTAACAGCTGGTAAGGTGTTCTCTTCATCAGATGCTGCCTTTTTTTCTCTAAACATTCCTTTGGTGATTGTGTCCAAGGAATTTCATATTTAATTCACCAGTTAGCAACAATTGTTTCCAAGATACCTCTGGTCAATCTACATGTTGTTTTGTACACTTCAGCTGCTGATATTTTCTAAAAAAGTTGGTTTTCTGTTTTCCCATTCCACACCCCAATGCTCCCACTACAATTCTCCCTCCTTTAAAACAGTTTGCTCTGTCTCTTGGTCTGAGAACAAGCAGACGGAATGAGCTATACACAAACAAAATTTATCTCTCAATTAATATTCAGTTCTCTACTGACAAACTGAAGGACAACACCTGATTGATTATAGATACATAAGGCCCATTCAAACTGTCCCTAGATTTCCTTTTATAGATTGTCAAATATAAACCCAGGTACAAAATAAGTATATTTTAATGTAGTAGAAATGTGCTTTAATATCAGCAAGTATATTTAAAGCTCATTATTGTTTTGTGTGCTAAGTAGAAGTGCAATATATATATTGTATTTATAAATATTGAGGTGCAATACATATAAATACCTCAGTAATACTACAATGTTCTTAATATAATATACTAAGTAGGTATATAAGTATATTTTAATGTACTAAAAATGTACTTTAATATGTACTTAATTGTCTCAAAATACTACAGTTGCGCACAAGTAGTTCTATTTAAGTATATATTTAACAGCATTAATGGTATATATTTAGCACGCTAAGTACATAGTTAGTATATCAAAAATTGCACACTTTCATTACGTTAATCATGAGTGCAAGGAAGTATGCTAATTATACCTAACTGTACTTTTTATCTTCTAGGAAATACTATTTACATTGTAGCTTGGTTGAATATTTCATGGTTATTATTTACTGAGAGATATGCATCCAGATGGCTGAGAAAGCCTGGCTAATCAACATTTTAAATTCAATATTTATTCAGTAGTCAGTGTCCGTCTATCGCTTTCCATTTTGCATTAGTCCAGAGTGGTAACTAAAGTTTGACTGAGAGATTAAATAATCATTGTCTTGTTTTAAAATTATAATGATAGTCGTAATAAATTGTCATATTTAACTCTCACTTTTGTTGGGCACAAAGAACACAGCACTGGAAGACACAGACAGACCAAGAGATGTTTAGCTGTCCAGCTTGGTTAGCGAGACAGACAGGCTGGAGAGAGATGCACTGCTCAGCTAACACATCAACTTTTATTCCTTAAACGTAGTCGCTTCTTGCTGACAAAATCACACTTGGAGAGGAGAGAACACAAGTTTAACCAACCGCTTCTCCTGCAAGTCACTCTCATTGAAGTGGTAATTAATAAGCAGCTTTGGCATGAGGGGGAGGCGGGGCCCTTGCGTAATTTGCAGGGCCCTACGCAATTTGTGTAGTCAGTGTATAGGGCCAACCGGCTCTGCTTCCAATGATGTTTGTAGACTGGTGCACTGCCACTCCTGTGTCTGCTATACCTTTGTGTAGTTTCTTTGCTAAGATGTGGGGGTTTTGCTTTGCCTTTCTGGCCTGTATACAAGCAGTTCTATCTGTGAGTTTTCTTAGACTTCAAGATCTTTCTCTGACTTCCATACTTTCCCATGACCCCCATTTCTCAGTGACATTTCAGACAGTGGAAATTATGGGCTGGAAGCACTTTTGATATCTTTCTCTGCTTTGTAGGCATCAATTAGCTGAACATTCTGATAATGACAGTTCTCAGCCTACAGATCCAGCCCTACTGAGTCAGTTAAGTTAAAATTGTTTGCCCTGGAGCTTGTGTTTACTTCATGCCACGGATGAATAAAATATGCATTTTGCATGCAACTGTAAGTGTAAGGCTGCATCGATGACTCAGTGAGGCAGCATGAAGGCCAGAAGCTCGAAATTCCTTTGACCCTGCATAACCAAAACAGACACTGTCATTACGGGATCAATTTCCAGAGTAATGTATATAGCCATTATTTTTGGAGGCCTATTACATTGCACGAAACTCAATAGAGACATTAAGCCGAGGTCTGCATCTAACCAGTGCTGCTAACGAGGAAGGTTGTACAGTGAGGGCCATTACATTTGACGAGCTGAGGAAGGCCTAGATTAGTTAATTAGCCCCTTCCACTGTGTTCCTGCACATGCCTGGAAAACGCTGGGAGTTGAGAATCCCCTGCCCACCATAACGGCTTCACTAATGAGGGGTGCTAGAGCCAAATCAAACACAGGGCGGCCTGAGAAAACATGCATACATGCGCGCACACATGCTCGCCTTTCTCTCTAAAGGAATTATTGAATCTGATGTGGATCTGGTTGTCAGGCCTCTCTAGCTGTGCTTAGCACATGCCTGCTGTTTCTGTGTGTTTTCGTTTCATGTGGGGTTTTCGGTTTCAAAACGCCCTGTTATTTCCGAAAACAGAAATTAGAAATGATTGCAACTCACCCAGGACACACGTAACAGGATTCTGAGGCGCATGGTTTGTGTCTCTCCCGCCTTTTTTGGGAACCTCTGAAGAGAGGGAGTGTGATGAAGTTTGAACACCAGGGTGGGGTGTGTGTAGGATTACCAGACATTTTGGATGTCACTTCTTTGTAATGCATAATGTGCGATTTCCTCCAAGAAATATTTATTATATCATATATATTACAGACCATTTGTTGGATGCTTATGCAATCATCCACATATAACACAATGACCTAGTTTCTGTGTTAAGGAGAAACATAACATGCGATTCATGTAATGGCATTATATTCTGCTTCACTTTTTTATTTGCATATGTGTTTTCTGAATTATTGTACACTAATTGATCAGCAGAAATTCAGTGTTCCATGGCAGCAGAAATATGTTCAGGGTTTCTTAAACCCATGTTTCAAAATATCCTGCTTAATTTAATTGAGAGTGCTATGATGTGAATTTTACCAACTCTAATTTTCTCTACAGTTGTGGTGATGGGAATCTATGGCATTGATGTCTATAACACACATATGGCCATTTTGTTTACCAGTGGTGTATCAATGTTAGTGGAACCTTTTAAATATCTGCACATGACCTAAGACATCAGATCTTCACACCGAAATGCCAAAAATGTTATGCCTATTTATTTATTGAGGAAAATGATCCAATACATTATCTGTGAGTGGCATATGCATGCAAACCTTTAGGATTAGCAGTTGACTTGAAGGTCAAATTAGAGTCATCCAGTTATGGTTTCTATCAGATGAAAATCAGGTGTGAGTGGGTGCCCTGTTGTATTTAACGAACAGGTATCTGTAAAAGACAGGTCTTCACAACACATGGTTGTGGAAGTGTATCATGGCACAAACAAAGGAGATTTCTGAGGTTACACAGCCTTTTCTAAAGAGTTTGGACTCCACCATCCACTGACAGATGGTGTACAAACAGAGGACATTCAAGACCATTGTTACCCTCCCCAGGAGTGGGTGACCAACAAAGATCACTCCAAGGCATGAGAGGTCACAAAGGAACCCAGGGTATCTAAAGGCTTTTCTCAGAGTGGATAATGGTAAAATTCATGAGTCCACCATCAGGAGAACACTGAACAACAATGATGTGCATGGCAGGTTTGCAAGGCGAAACTCACTGCTCTCCAAAATAAAAAAAAACATTGCTGCTCGTCTGCAGTGTGTTAAAGATCACATAGACAAGCCAGAAGGCAACTGGAAAAATGATTCATGGATGAATGAGACCAAATCAAAATTAGAATCATTATATTTGGACAAAGGGAAAAAATGCTTTCCAGTAGATGAACCTTATCCCATCTGTGAAACATGGTGGTGGTAGCATCATGGTTAATGTTTTGCAATGGCCAAGTCAGAATCTTGACCTTAAGGCTGTAGAAATGTTGTGGAAGGACCAAAATTCCTCCAAGCTGTTTGCAGGACTGATCAACAGTAACTGGAAACGTTTAGCTGTAGTTATTGCTGGACAAGGAAGTCACGCCAAATACCGGAGGCAAAGGTTCACATACTTTTGCCTCTCACAGATAAGGGATTCACAAACGTTCAAGTACCACTATATATAACACATAATGGTAAAATTGTGATAAATCTGGAAGCTGAACCTTTGGGTGCTATTTTGCCTCTGTCATGAACAGATTTAATTTCAGATTGATTTCATAAGTTTCTATAGAACAGTGTGCTTCATGCCAAACCAATTCTGAATAGCTCTATATACATTTTTAATAACTCAGCCATGCAGAAATCTTGGAAAAAACCCTCCTTCAAATGATAAATTAATATGTAATGCAAAATATACCAGCAACTGAATAATCAGTTGTTTTTCCAGGCTCGCTCTGTTGAGAAAGTGCTAACGATCAGTAGGCAAAGCAAAAGACTACCCCTAATTGGGTACAGTGCAGTGTGGGAGTGTTTTAACAAATCGCCTACACCTGCTGCCATCTAACCCCTACACTGGATTCCTCCATGGGCCTGAGAAAAAACTGCAGAACTGATGAAAATAACATAAATAATAAATAAATAATGAATAACATGAATGAAAACATGTCTTCTATTTCTCCTTTCACATCATGCTTTGCCCCGTGGTTGGAGGCGTGTTGTGTAGGGTAGGCAGAGTAAGAGCTAAAGATATAGCACCTTGCTATATGTCTCCTTTATGTCAAGGTCAAGAGATCATACAGCAGAAACGCACAGCATGCACTCAACCACATACCTGTCTCTCCTCCCTTCACTTCCCTCACTTTTTTTCTTCTCTTCCATGTCCATCACAGAGGATAACCCTACAGAGCTTAATTGGAAAGGTCTGAGAGGTTCTCCACTTGAACATTTGCTGGATTGGTAGAAGACAAATCAGTTCATAGACTGTTTGAAGAAGGCTGGTATAATTGCCAATTAGGGAAGTTGCCGGGCTAGATTGGTCTGCTGAATTTACAGTTGGTGAAGTGTTAAAAAGTTGGGCCAGCTGTTGCCATGCAATTCAAGAGCTACACAACCAAAACGTGTGAAATGTAAAAAAAAGAGAAAGTTTTAAGATTTAAAGTTCTTTTAAAGTTGGGGGCCAAAAAAGTAGAATTGCTCATTTTCTTGCCTCTACACAGATGTAAACAGAGCCCTATATCAAACTGAATTAAGCTGTGGATCATTTCAGCACAGCTGCTATACATGTACAGTCTCCAGCTTGCTTTCCCAAGAGCATTTGGCTTTTGAACGCAGTACAGGATTTGTTTTTATAAGCATTTTAAAACTGTATCTTTAAGGTTTGCAAGAGTGTGTGAGACCATGGCAGCTGGAAATGGAGCATGTAAGGGAAGCTCCTAATCTGACAGCACCTCAAAAAATGCCCTTCTGGCAAAGCTTTGTTTGTCTGTCATGTATTGGATTAAGCAATGAGGAGGGCAGCAGTATTGCATTAAGCCTTGGAGGCCAAGTCTTGTGGTTTTTGTATTTATAGGGCTGCACTAGAAAATAGGTACATATAGGTCGGTCAAGCTGCTGCAGGGCACTATAAATCAGGCTAATGCAGCTATCAGTTGTGTCTTGTCTGTACAAATATGATTTTCTTATTTCGTTTACTTTTTTTTGTTTTGTATTTTTAGTCATTTGTGTTTCATATGGGCATGATGTAGATCAGTTTTGAAGCAACTGGTGCATCTGTCAGAACATCTGGTGCTGAATAAACCGTGAAACAAATTCACTGACTTAGAAATGACAGTAACTGGTTTAGCTATTATTTAAGGTGTCTCTTATTTAGACACTTTAATTGCAAGACTTTGTCAGTGTTCTAAACACATCTGTGTCTCCAGACAGAACTGTGTGACTGCTAACATGACAAGACCTTCACTGCATCTGGCACTGCATACTGTACAAAGTACAAATATGTAGGTACCTATACAGTCACCTCAGAACATTCTGGAGCCGATCTTGCCAGGTTACGTATTTGTGTAGCTCAGTGGCTTTAAACTTATTCGCAAAGTTCTGGTGTGGCTGCAGGCTTTCATTCCAACAAAACAGGAGCACATGTAATCAATGCTTAAGACAGACTGAATTAACCAGTAGGTGTTAGGGCTGGGCGGATCAATACTTAAATATCGATACTTCTGATCCTGGCATTCACTTTAAGAATCAATTCTGGCACAAAAGTACGGATATCATTTGTTTATTCATTTAGTAGGACGGATGTGTATTCTATCTCTCAAACAACATAGTCACAATAAGAATTAATAGTAATTAAATTTCAGAGATTTAATATCAGACATAATTAAATATCAGACATTATTCACATTGTTACCATTGTTGAAAATCACATACTTTAAAGTACTGGAATCGCTATCGGGAAATTAGCCTTGGAATTACTTGGTATTGACTAAACTGGAAAGTCAGTGATATGGCCCATCCCTAGTAGATGTGCTCCTGCATCCTTTGTGGATAAGACTGTCGGTTAGGTCACTGTATATCGAATCATATACAACTCATTCTCCATCAATCGATCAAACCTTTTTGCCATGCAAAGAACCAATGAAGCACGAAATGGTTCTATATAGAACTCGTTATTCTAAATAGAATCCCTGCCTTTAAATAAAGAACCCTTGAAGAACCATAGCTGTGTCCAAAACTGTGCCCTTTTCACATACAGTGCAGTATTTTGGCCTTCCGCCAACATAGTGTAGAAGATCCAGTAGATAAATAATGAGCAAACTTGTATAATGGTAGTGTCTTAAAAGATGGTTCTTCAGAGGTTCCTTAGCAAAAACAAAATGATTCTGTACAGAACTATAAACACTCGAAGAACCTTTGCATGATTAAAGTGTTCTTTGTCTCGTGAAAGTGTTCTTCAGATTGATGGAAAGGAGCCATAGGTAGTTCCATAAAGAACCTTTTTTAAAAAAAATGGTTTTACTCTGGATTGCACCAAAAAGCGTTATTCAACTGTTACAAGCTTAATAGTATAATGACAGAAGAACCCTTTTTGGTGTTATATAGAACTCTTTTTAAAAAATGGTTCTATATAGAACCTTTTATATTTGGGGTTCTATATAGCACCAAAAACATTTATTTAATTGCTACAAGCTTGACAGCATAACGATAGAAGAATCTTTCTGGTGCTATTTAGAGCCCTTTTTAAAATGGTTTTATATGGAACCATATAGAACCATCTACAGCACAATTTTCTCAGGAACCATTTCACAAGGCAAAGAACCCTTTAACCATGCAAATGGTTCTTTGGCTGTTTGTCCTATATAGAAGCACTTTCATTGCTAAGGAAGAACCCTTGAAGAACCATCTTTTTTTAAGTGTGTAACATCACAAATTTTGATACCCGTAACAGTGTTCTATATAGTGTTCTAGATTGCAGTAGTACAGTTATATTTATTCTCTTCACTTTCTTCACTCAGGTTATCACTTTTTCCAGTTTGATTTTCATGACAGGAACAGTAAATGGGCCTTTCACTGTTGCTCTTTTCCTTCAGTCATGAATGATTTCTTCTCAGTCATAGTCGTACTTCGTGTTTTAACCTTTAAACATGCTTCTCTAGTTAAAGGAACCCTGAGCTGAAGCTGTTTAGGCAGACATGGTCACCTCACAGAGGAGTTTAGCCTGTAGGAAGTTAGTCTGTCTGCTGAGGAGGAGACTTCTAACCTCCAGGTCCGAATCTGAGCCACTGCCCCCAAGCATTTTATGAACGAAAGGGGTGGGCGAGCGAGTCAGTCACGGGAGGAAAGGGAAATGATTGTAAATCCATTCAGATCCCCGTGAATTTAGTCCCTCTCTCTTTTTTTAACCGGGAAAAAGTCTCCCCATTTTCTCCTGCTCGTCGTCCTGTAGCTCGCTCTCGGTTCCCCGCGCTGATGAGAGAGAGAGGCGCGCGAGCCACCTGAAGACTCTGAGGACTTAACTTACTGCTGCCGCTCAGCGAGTAAATGACACCAGGAACCCAACGAGTCCGGCACCACATTTAAAACCTTCGAGGACTGGAACGCTGGAGATGAAGAGAGAGTGCACACTTTTCTGTGGGATTTGGATCGGGATAGCCTCTTTCTCAGGTGAGGTGCCGTGTTTGGAGTGAGTGCTGCTTGGAAAGTTGAGAAAAGAGTCTATGCTGAATGTGTGGGTGGGAGTTCATGGTCCATGTGTGTCTTTTTAGTTGGAGTTTCAGCCTAATATGGCTCCTTCCATGAGCTGCTTTTCAAATGTTTACCTGTACATTTAGACAGGCCTCTTGTTGAATAGCTTTTCCTTTAGTCAGTCCTGTTCGAACAACAAGCATAGACCAGCATGGCAGTTCACCAACCACACCAGCATAAACTGTGTTTTGGATGCTGATATGTGAGTCAGCAGCAATGGAAGTTGAGTGCTGGTCACCAGCAAAACCAGCATATCTGTCCAAAGAGAAGAATGTATTTACCAAAATGGCATCTTTACAGGAGAGGGGCAAACCCAAATGTAATTTTAATATCAGTCATTGGAACCAGACTTTTTCCAGTTGACTTTGGGCCATTTGGTCCATGCAGATCACCAAAAATGGAGATACAAGTTATTCATTTTACTTTTGACAGCAACAATATGTTGTGTTTTGGATGCTGGTAAGATGGTCAGCAGCAATGGAAGTTAAAATGATGGTCACCAGCAAACCGCTGTCCAAACAAAAACAAGTATCTCCAAAATGGCAACTTTACAGAAGAGGGCAAAACCAAATTTAATTTTAATGTAAGTCAATGGAACCAGACTTTTTTTCAAGTGATTTTGGGCCATTTCTGTCAGTCCATTTATCATCAAATTTCCGCAGCATCTAAACAGCAACTGACATGTCATGACCTGATGCCTAAAAGTAAAAATCACCTCAGATGTGAGACACATGTTTTTTTGGACAGCAATGACATGTTGGGTTTTGAATGCTGGTTAGCAGCAATAGAAGTTCACATGCTGGTCATCAGCAAAATCAGCATATCATTACTGTCCAAAAAAAAAAACCCCAAGTATACACCAGAATGGCAACTTTACGGGAGAGGGCAGAAGCAAATTTAATCTTAATGTAGGTCAATGGAACCAGACTTTTTTCCAGTTGATTTTGGGCCGTTTTTGTTGGTCCACAAAAAAAAAGCAGATGGTGTTTTCACATGATGCATAAGTCAACATTGTCAAAAATGGAGATACTTTTTTTTTTTTGACAGTGACGATATTTTGGGTTTTGAATGCTGGTCAGCAACAATGGAAGTTGTTAATATGCTAGTCACCAGCAAAACCAGCATTTGATCTGTTTGAATGCTGGTATGCTGGTCAATCGGCATGACCATGCTGGGTGACCGGTTAAACCAGCACCAAACCGTCAAGGTTTCTATCTCACAAAATAAGAATGTATTGAAGCAGCTGGCCTACATTATAATGTACTGCAGTTGCACAGTAACACAGACAGTTTGTTGTAATTGTACATTGGTCACAGATTATAAGATGTCACTGGGAGTAATTTGGGTTTGAAGACAGCTCATACACTCCAGCTGTCACAAATAATGTATTGCTTCATAGACCACAATCTTTGCCTGCATCATTGCTGACACTCTTATTATCAAAGTCAGGGAGCCTAGCAATGTGGGATGGTTTCGAGAAGAAGATCAATCAAGGCCACAGAGCATCTTCTCACTCTCTCAGTGTCACTAGAGGGACCCTGGGCTTTAATTTAGCCTATCAATGATGATAGTTGGTAACAACTGCATTAAGATGATAAATGATGTTGGACTTGATTTCTTCAGAATACACAGATTTAACAGTGAAAGCATGGGATGTAAAGCACTGCCTGAAATGCCCGTCTCAAAGTCCATATGACGATCAGTTTTGGCATTCCTGCTTGCGCTTTAACTTAGGGTCACTTTTTCAGCTGAAATTGGATTGATGGTCTGTTAAAGCCATCAGGTTCCAACAACAGGAAAGTGTTTGGCAGCTGCTTTACATGTGGCCTTTGCTCACTTGTTGTCCATTTAGTGGCTTTATTGTTCTCTCATGAAATGGTAATTAACTTTAGGTATAGAAAGGTCACCCTATTTAAGCTGACTTCCCAATAGATGCCTCTTTTGTGGATTATGATAATCATGCTTGAGTCTTTTCATGCTGCGGAATTTCCTCTGTCCACAACTCTGCTCCAGTAACCCAGCTTTGAAATCAGATTCTCAGTAAAGGGATATGCTGTTCGCCAGTCATAATATCTAGTGGACCATTTAAGACAATAAGAGCCCTGGATCTGAGGAATCGGATCATGCTCTTAAGGAAATGCTCCCCTAGCGCACTGGCTTTCACTGACCAAAACTGTGGAGAATTCAGAGCAGTGTTGAGCTCCAGCGTTGGGTATGAAAGGTCCTGCTCATTGAATTCCAAATAAAGAGTGAATCGAGAGAATGTCTGTCATCGCAGGTGTCAGTTAGTGAGACCCAGGAGGAGGACTTGCTGTTGAAATGTTTGCCAGGTTCTACACATCGTTCCCTGAACCTTGGGTGGAGGCATCTGCGGAAAGATGGCCTCTCTCAACATCAGGAATCCACAGCCATAAGAAACCCAGATATATGTGTCTCCCTTAAATATCTTCACAAATGAGAACCACATGGAGGCTTGGTGGCCCGGGGAATTTGGCTGTTTTGTGTAGCAAAGACTGGGTCCAATTATTAGAAGTGGTCCCCAATTACTTATCTGAACACTAACCTTAACTGAAGCAAAAATGGGAAAATTGGGCACTTTTAGGCCCAAAAGAGACGGCTGTTATTTAATCAGAAACAAAGCTTGTTCAACAGACAAGCGCCGGAGGCAGCAGACGAAGCTGTCTGCTTTTATTGATTTCAAGTGAGCGTCTGTTGGCTGTTAATGTAATTCCCCTTGAACTGGCTGATTTAACATTACCACCATTTCAGTTTCGAAGAACTGCGGAATGATCTGTAGAATGTCCCTTAAAGTCCAAATGACAGGGCAGTGATGCTGTGAGCACATTACTCCAAAAAGATGTTTAGAAACACTCCCGGCAATAAAGCACTTGCTTGTATCTCTCCCACGCGAAAGCCGGAGTAGACATTCATCTTGAAACCTCCGAGGTAAAGTCTCCACTTGTCCCCTTTATCGGACAGCTCACTCACTGCAATGTGTTTCATGTTACCATTGTGATGATTAAAAGCAGCTTGAGACTTACTCAGTGATGTTTCGCTTGACTTACAGGGCAGTGTTTGAAGTGAGAATGTCGTTATCAGCCTGGAAAGCTCTGGAATCTTCTAGTGTTATAATGTAATCCACTGTAATGTGGTAGGAGAAGTAAGTTGATGGCCATTTCTGCCTTAATTACCTCCAGCAGAGAGGCACTCCAGCACATACCCACAGACATGCAACCTCCAACCCCCACAGAGTCTTTTCCCTTCTCTAAACTTTATTCAAATTTGGAATGCTTTTATTGCAATTATGTTTAGATTCCTTTCTCTTGCAGCTGTAGGTGGGCATGAAAAAGCTCTCCTTGGAGGCCTGACATAATAGGGATGTAGTCATTGTGGTGATCAGCAAAAGCTGATAGACACAGAATGTTGCCTTTCTCACTGTGGGGGGAACAGTGGAAGTTTTGCCTCTTGTTTAAAAAATGCTCTGCGTTCAGGGCATTGAATTCTCAGTGCAATTACATTTGATTACTTAATGGCCGAAGACCGCCGTTCTAATTATTTAATGACTGAGGACCATTCTTAATTTGTTCTTTTTGTATTTCCTCAATAGCATTAAGCATTAAAGTCTGATTCAATAAGCACGGTGCTAATGTTTGCTTTGAAATAGCCTGATTTGTATGCGTCCAGCTTTGCAAAGCACAAGTGTTGATAGAGATTTGTGTTGGTATTTCTTGTTCTAATTAATTAACTGCAAGGCTATGAGTACTGCAAGTATGCGTTGATCTCAAACGAGCATGCTTTTTTGGGAACAATGCAAATGGGCCCAATAAAAAAACTCCATCCTTTCCATTTCTTCTGACTGACGTCCACTCTAAGGGTCCCTAGGCATAGCTGTTTGTTTTGCATGGGTATTTACCTAAGAGAACAGCAGTACTTTGTCTACAATTACTGTTTGTTTATTAGTTTGTGTATTGTAATCACAGTGTTTTCTATTCAGAACTCACTAACTGAAGCCTATTAGTTTGAATCTAAATGGCCCACAGCAAAAAAGTCACGGTGCGGTATGAGGCATCACAAGTGTTAGGTTTCTCAAGTCACTGATACGACGTGCCCTGTCATTGAGGTCAATGAGGGTTCATGGGAAAGAGAGTATTTAGTGGGCTCTGAGGAAACTGCCAGCTTCCTACTGGCCTCCCACGCCCATTCTATTATCCAACCCCCTTACCTCCTTCCGACCTTTCTGTCTGTTTTCTATGGCTGCATCAGCACCGCCATGCCTCATCAGATTTATTTGCTCCACGGGGAAACCCTCGTTATCTGAAATGTGAGGCAATGACTTGGAACTCTGCCATTTTAAATGTCTACTCAATTAATGGGAGTGTCGGCGCAGTATATTTCTCCAGAGTTTTCCCAGTGTAAGGATGACAGGACATCGGCATTGGTTCGCACAAAGGAATTATCACTGCTCTAGGTCAGCAGGAGACCTGCGTGCAAATCGGACTTAGGCGCGTGTATCTGGTTTCGGCCCGTGACCCGAAGTGCATGAGAATGCCGCAGTCGTCAGTGGAAAACGCTCTTCCTTCTAACCTCGCAGGGGGAAGTAATTTCGGGCTCAACGTGATGACAATTGAAACGGCGCAGTGGAAAGCGCAGCGCGTCCTGTGTGGCCGCCGGCACAGGTACAGGAAACTGTAGTCAGGGGACAAGTGCGGCACGTAGGAAACACACGCTGATGCCTCCCTCCCCTTGTCCCCCCACCACCCCCAAAACATCCTCACTTCAAGTCAAGCCAGGAAATAGGAAGGGCACTAGCAAGCAGATAAATGTGCACCAAAAAGGACGTACAGTTTCTCTTTGGCTCCCATCCTTCATGCATAACAAAGGAATCAAAGTCAGTGCTGGCCTTGTGTGGAGAGGAAAGAGGAATTAGGCCCAAAAAGCTTTACTCTCTGTTTTTCTTCTGTGAAGTGTGTGTTGCACATCCCCGCCCCAGTGTTGACTAAGCTCCTCCACAGGGAGCAGGGGATGCTGACTCTTCAGTCCGGGGAGGAGGTCTGTTCCATGGCCTGGCTGGCCCTCTTGCCGGCCGGACACAGTGCTATTTCAGTGCATGGCAGTGCTGGCCCTGGACCCCGCTGTCTGACTGGAAAGGTAGGCTTTGGCCTTGTCAGAGCGCGTCCTCACTTTATAAAAAGCACAGTGCTAGTCCATTTGTGAACTCCTGATGCCTACTTCTCCAGAGCTTTTGTGTGAAGTGGGTCTCATTCATAGCCTAATTTTGGCTATTCATGTTTGGCCAAATTCATTTTTGCTGCTGCAAGAGATGTTCTGCTGAGCTCCTCAAAAGTCTAAGCACGTGGTAAGAGTATGGTTGTCCATAGCACACTCACCACTCCTAAGAAGAAGTTGTCCTAAGTGTTGATTTAGGCACAATCAAACTGGACGTATGCACTGAAGAAGGTTTTGTCTGACTGAAGCGTTTGCACAGATTATCTAAAAGAGCATAGTTACAGCACTGCCATTTCTTATATTAAGGCTTGTCTTTTCCCATTTCCTTCATCATTCCTTCAGAATGTCCTTAGAATGTATTCTGTGAGTAAATGGCATTTCTTGAGACATTTGCGCTGACCTTCAAAGTTCAAAGCTAACTGAAATACATTGAGCTCAATAAGGAACTTTGCCCCAACTTGTCAAGTAAAGGGGTAAAGCTGGGAACATGAAATTCTGAAAAACTGGTGAGTCTTGCATTGACAGTGAGGGCAAAAAAATTGCAGAGAGCAAAGGAAAAGCTAATCGAAAAAATGTCACTGTCTCTCTCAAAAGGAAATTGTGAGGCAAGAACGAGGCAGGAAAACAGGAAATTTACTGGAAATGACAAAAAAAATCAGTGCCAATCAAACCTGCCACGTATCCGTTCATGTAGCACACGAAAAGGTCCTTTCTCTTTGTGTTCTTGTAAAACCCTAAGATCCTATTGCTGTATATTTTTGCAGATAAGTAGTGCGTACATGTCTTCAAAGGGTATAAGAAGACAAGCTATCCATTGCTGAGGAGTGCATCTGATTTATCGACTTTCCACAGGACTGCTAGTTGTCAAAATAGACGGCAGCTTGACGTAGGTTTTTCTTGACTGTGACAAATTGATGCCGCCAGCCGTTTGTTTTAGTCAGCAAAAAGAATGATGGGCAAGCCACACATCTGTTTCATGACCAGTTCTGTCTGGGGCAAGGTTGGTGAAACCTCTAGGCATGTAGTCAATTTAAAGAGACAGAGCTCCTGCTCCATGTAACTTAATAGATACTAGTTATAGATTTAATCAGGCAAAGCATATCCATGACCATCCAGCGCTGTTGCCTCTTCTATTTTGCTGCTTTCTTGAAGATTTGGCTCAAATTAGGGCAGCATGCGTGGTACACCTTGGAAAAGAGCTCAGTGAGTCATTTGCTTCATCCTAATGAAATATATCCTCATCTGTGTCAGGCTCTTATTGAGCATTAAATAAACACTCATCTCCGGAGTGAAATGCTTAGTGTCTGTGCAGCCCACATGTCTTGCTAAACAGCCATTACGATTAGCTGAGGGAGTATTGCACACTCGTATTCAAATACAACAAGTTTTGGGCCTCGCAGCAGTGGGGCTATCATGTTCGGCATGTTCTGATTTTGACAGACGTGTAGTGATCATGATGAGGAATTCTCTGTTTTTTTAAAAAGGAAAGCTGTGCAAACCATATGTCTACCCACATATAAATATGAACATATTCCAAACTTGGCATCCAAAAAAGTGTTAAAGTGTTAAAGCCAACAGCTATTAGCTTGTGCCTTGTGTAATGTTGTAGGTGTCACGCTGTGAATCCATTTGGATTTGCCTAAGGCTTAGCTCAGACGAAACCTAAAACACTGCTTATGAATAGTCTCTAGGCCAGAATAAATTAAAGGCTTCACAACCTTTAAACATTTATACTCCAATTTTAGAAATGTCATTACTGAGAAAAGGCTTCAGGCCTACGCTTGTATTGTAAAACATAATATATATACATTTGGAATCCCTCCAGTGCTGACATATATATACACACACACACACTCATATTTATATGCAGTGTAATGTATGTATCAATCAGGACTGGAGGGATTCCAAAGGGATAATGGTTCTTTCGTCTTATGCTTTCAGTATTTGTCACTACCTGTCAGTTAAATTGCTTATTCAAGTTTGTATTAGTTTAGTTATTTGCCACATTCAAAGCCATTGTAAATGTGCTTCAGGCTCAAAACACATATAGCGTGTTGAGGTTGTGGGGGCGTGGATACGTAGTCATATGGAAAAGATTGACATCTGGCACACAAGGATTCCATGACTGTCCCACACCAAGACTAAAATACGATTCCTAATGGAGGATTCTAAGTATGCTAAGCCCCATCTGAATCTGGGCTGAGATATCCCACGTTTCCCAAATGCCTGCGATTTGCTGCATGCCTCACTAGAGTCCAAATGTATCTATAGTCCTTGTTTTGGCACTAGACAAACTTCCATGATGTCTGAAATTCTTTGAGAATCAGCAATGAGTTCACCCTCAATATGCATATCTGGAGCCAAGACACCAACCCAACATGTCTGCACTTCTGCAAGTTAGACTGTTTTTTTTTTTCCTGTGCAACCTACACATCTGGGAGGAATACTATGACGGAGATCTGCAGGGAAGGAGATGTGACAGTTCGCACTGGGAGCTTCTTATTGTTCGCCATAAATCATCTCCAGCCACCATACTGGGCCAGGCACAAGCCCCTCTTTCACAGCATGGGCTGTATGTGGATATAGATCATTCTAAATCACATAGAACTAAAGGAGTGCAATGCAAGATGGCAAAATGCCCACTCTTTCTTTATCCTGGGCGACATCATAACATAATGTATGAGGCATGGGTTTGCATTAACGCATAGTTCCACCGTACCTCATGCCCGGGCACATGTGTCAAATAGAGGCACATTGTAAGATATATAATGGCCTATGGCTTATATGGAGGGTGATGCGTGCACACGTGCGTGTTATTTATAATGCGTACACAGTATTTCCATCAAGGTAACACCACCACCTCTGTTGGGAAAGGATATGCTGGATTTCCTGTGCTCCTCTCTGACCAGAAACTTGGCTTTTAACCATCCCTGGTCAGAGAACCAGTGAGGAGAAAACCTGGTATGTCAGTAAAGCAGTTGTGCTATTTGAAAAATCCATCAGCAGTCTTTGGCTCTTGCCTGCTCTACAGTATCAGCCATCAGTCAACTCTGGCGTACTAGTACCCCACCCCCCTGCCCCCCCCCAAAAAACTGGGGAGCAAAATCTCATTCCATTCATTTTCCCACTCCTCTTAATCCTCACTTATTCGTAGTTTTCATTATCTTTTATTTCTGTGCTCGCAACATTTGCGGACAGTGTCTGAGTAATGTGGGCTGCGGTTTTACGGTAGTGTGAGCCTGCTGAGAAGGTAAATAGCCTTTAATGAGAATTCATAAATGGAGAGTGCATAGTCGCAAACATCTGTAGTGCTCCTCAGCGTGCTATAATGACCTATACCTAAGCCTCTGGCTTGTGTTCTTCACATGGAGTGTTTGGTTCAAATTAACTCAGTTTGAGTCAGTTTGTGAATTAAGAATGAAAAACTGTGGTTATTACAGGCTAAGTAGTCAACTTTGTTTGCTGCATACACTGTGGAGCTGTGCAAAGAGGATATTCCTGGATATTATTGTATGAGACAGTGTAGCTTCCACACCCTGTATGTTGTGCAGAAAAATAGCAACTATGAGTTTAATAATTCATAACAATTCTGCACGGACTTGAAAATCCTCATTGTGCAGGCACACTCCTCTAAACTTGGCATGGTTCCAACTAATGCGCACCCTTGGAGAACCGCTTCCTGCCCATGCTTTATAAAAATCAATTAGAGAGCTCCGGGCTGGAGAAAGGTCCTGGCTTCCACTGCGAGCGCTTTGGTGTTTGGACAATCGAAAGGAAGATGTGAACCCTGAGGGGTCAAGGTGGTGACTGCAGGCTGCGGGCCTGTACTTTTCTCTGCAGGAATGTTGTCCTCTGTCTGTCTTTTTGTTAAGGTTTGGAAGTTGTCTGTTCCCGAAATAGTGGGGGCGAGAGACGCAGTGCAGCAGGTTTCCTCTTGACTTGTTGGCCTCTGTATGGCGCTGTTTGTTTGAACAACCACAAATGAGTGAAAAGTCCCAGAGACCGAAGGAGACCCTCGGGTCCTATATTGCAGCCCCAGGACAGCTACAGCTCGACTTTCTGCAGCGAGGCACGTCGCTAGGCCTTTTGAAAAGGCAAAACTGGCAGCGTGCGCCTGCTGGGAGCGAGACTAGGACTCAGCAGGCCTTTGTCGCATTTGCAGCTTGCATAGTGCATAGTGTCAATAAGCGGATCGCAGATGGAACATCTTGTTATTTTCAAACATAACGTCCCCACATGGTCTCACGTGTTGGCTAAAATTCATCTGCTGAAGAGGAAAATCGCATTTTCTGGGGCATATTTTGAAAGAAATCTCAAACGAACCTTTCCCTGCCTCCCTCTAGTGTGATGGTAGGTAAAATTTTTTAGGCCTCTGTGTTACTACACTGCACATTTGGGTTCACCATATCTTGTTACTGTTTTGCCACACTGACGTGCTCAGTGATTCAGTACATTCCAAAGAGCATACCAACAATCATAATGTTTTAGACAATGAAGACTGCAGCCTTAGGTTGGGTGGTAATGATGAGAGAGAAAGAACCATCTGTCTTTCCTACCAGTGAGTCCCTTCTTAGGCAAAGAGTTTACACTGTAATCTTCATCATCATTCTAGCGTATGATTATATGGATGTATCATTAGCATACAGTTTAGAATAAAACGTGTACTTTGTGCAAAAGTCTGTGAACAAACCCTCACACTGATTGATGAAAAACGCTTGAGTAAACCATTCTGTCGGTATTGTTTTCACTCAGTTGATGGTCAAGAATAAAACTGCAGAGCTTGAAATACCGGCAACAAGAAAAATCTCCCCAACTCTATAAACAGGTCATGGGCCTGCTGTCGAATATTTACAAAATCCTATTGTGGTCTGCGGAGGCAGGATGCATCTGAAGCACTTGGATTGTGTACATGAAACGCAGCACTAAACGCAGCAAATTTAACTTCTGATTGGCATGTGTGCTGCTGGCCTGTCAGGAAGTGGGCCATGGTGGAGCCTTTGCTTTGTGCAGCATAGAGAGAAGCTCTTGTCTTTGTTTTTCTCACTCCTCTCACTCATGACTTTCAATTTCAGCCGCCATTCCAACTTCCAGAAAAATGTTAGCTATTTTAATGTCCCGTATGTCTTAACACTCAGGGCCAGATGTATGTACAGGCACAGGCGCACTGCAAAATGTGCCATAATGATCCCACAATATGTGCCCAAAATATGCCTGAATTTAACAGCCAGTTTACTACGACTGCAGCTTATCACGCAAACTACTCTTCCATTAACTGCATGCTCTTGAGGCGCAGGGTTTAACAGAGGCAGCTGATATCATGGTGTTAATCAACGTCTTCCACACCAAAACCATTATAGAGTTTGTGTTTGTAGAGTTTTGTAATATAAGAGTTTGTGAATCTCCTGGTCAGATTCCATGTTTCAGTACGTAAGATTTATTTATGAAGCACTCGTTGCACAACCTGCATTGACCAAGGTGCTGTACATACAGTCAGCATAATGACTACACAGAAGAACAGAAACATGAACACAAAAAATAAGATGAGATTTAAGAATAAGGTAACAAGATATAAATCACAAAAAATAAAACTGTTACCAGGAACAATAAATGATGATATAATAGACTGATATGGGTAATATTTATTGAGCTACACATACAGAAGTAGTGTCTCTCTGTATGGTGTTGGGCTAACGCAACATGCCAGACATCTCGACATGGAGTTATAATGGTGTCCTGTGATAATCCATCTCTTGCAGCTTGAATATTCTCACACAGTTTCTGCAGATTTTGCGGTAGAGATGGAGGTGGACCAACACCAGGCCTTCTGGACATGTGACGCGTGATAACAAAGTGCCCATCTTGGCGCTGACCACGGTGCCTCCACACGCAGATTCATTGGTTGTCAAAACTACAACAGTGGGACTCATCACCGAAGATGACCCACTGCCGTTCTGGCATGACAACTTTGCAGTCTTTGGCGATGTTGATGTGGTGTTAAGGGCAGTCGTCGTGACAGTCTGCATGCATGTAGTCCTGGGCCATGCATCCGTCTGCCAATGGTGCTGGCGCTAACAGGATGACTCAAGAAGGGCGTCATATGGCAATTGAATATGGCAACATGTTCATTTTGGACTGGCCACATTTTTCTAATATGTTCAATTCAGCAAAGAACATGTAATGTGATCAGGGGTCGCAGATTTTCCTGTACAACTGTGTGTTGGCTGGATGCTGTTTGACAATGAACAAGGCCCATACATTGTATGTTTGGTGCTTGCGCTCTATACATAGGACGCAGAGTGCTTACAGCTGTTTGCCTGAAATGGGCTCAGAAGGATTAGTACATCAGTTTTCCAGTGTTTAAGGAAGGAATTCAGTGAATGAACATCCTTTGAAGAAAAGTTATGCTTTGTGAATCAATTTAGCTTATTAAGTGGAACTTCACAAGAAATCTTTAGTTTTCCTTATTCCTGTTGGGTTTAGTTGAAGAGGCTGTGGATGATAGTCTAGATCTGGGTGATATCTAAAAGTAACCAGCATGATATTTTGTAGTTATATCTGAAGAACATAAACAACTGCTTTTCCAAGTTACAGCTAGCTATGTAAAATAAAATAACTAGATGGAGAGGCCAAGTGGAAAAGCCAGCATTACAGTGCATGACAGAGATAACTGAAAGGCAGCTTCCTAAAGGAGCATTATTTTCAAGATATTCAGTTTAAATTATTGAACTGATAAGAATAAGAACTGATAGGAACCGACAGAATGTGAAGAAATAACAGTTAAGACATCTTTGTATAGTGTTGCAGAGATAGCTACTGAAGTGAGCATGCTAACCAGCTAGCCTCGCCCTGTCCTGTCTTGTAATACCACTTTGTACCGCAAGATGCAATAATGAGTCACTGTAGCGTTAAGTCAGATCAGTCCAGCATGAGAGGATGAGGTATCATTGCCCGATGGCATATTCTAACCTCCTATCAATCATGTTAAAGGTCCTGCTCTGAGTTACATCGATTAGGGACAGGTAGCCAATGAAAGGACCAGCAATGCTGAAGCTCTTGGCAAGTGACCGTTATCACTACCGCTGCTTATTCTTACTAACGAACAAGCACAATATTCACATCGCAGGACGTGCAGTATTAGAGAAGACAAATTAAATAAAACATGTTGTGCTACAACTTTTTTGCTGCTTGATGTAAAAGAACAAACTTACCTGGTTCCTTTACTCTGATCTAAGGCTTCACGGATACACAGAGAAGAGTAGTCAAAGCGCTCACCTGCTTTTGTGGTTGATGCACTGAAACCTATTATAGAGCGTTAATCCAGAAAAGATATTTCACACTCTCAACAGTATTAAAAAGTAATTTCTCAGCCTTTTTATTATTTTTATTTTAACTCACCAATCATTTTACAATTAATTGCAATATATATATTTCATTCCATATATAATTTCAGTTTTTTTCCAATATCATGCAGACCTAAAACCAACCACATTTGACAGAAAAGTTTAATGAAGTTTGCTGTTGAACTTGCAGTGTTTCTTCCAGACTGGTAAGTTAACAGTTCTTAAAGCAAACATTGAGGAGGATGAACTGTGTGTTTCTCACGATAAGGGTGAACACTGTAACTCCCTGGTGATATGTTGCCCGCAATTGTTTGGAGTGTGAATTAGACTGGGTTATCTTATACATTGATCTTTTAACCGGTCTCTCCTCCTCTCTCTGTTTAACAGTAATTTAGTCCTGTCTGATTATTGCCTTTTACACGTTGCCATTGGGTTACTTATCCAACACTGAGGATATCAGATTACATCACCTTATGGGCCTATGATAGTCATTACTGAGATGGAAGCCTCTTTGGTCTGGAGTTCTACAGTATCACAGTGAAATTAAAGAGCATAGTGCTTTATGGTACTAAACGGATGGAGTATCTGCCGTCCTCACCTACAGTGTCTTCAGTTACTATTTTTACTCTTATAAAACTGCCATTTAAAGCGAGAGCTCTAATTCATTTTAAGGTGATGCATGTTCATGCTCTCATCTCTAACTGTTTCCAGATGTGCCGCATGTCACCCGTGACATTTTCATCGGCTTTATGCCCTTAGAGTGCAACTGTGAACGTGCTAATAATGGGCAAAGATCATTTGACATGTGTGCGATGACCTTTTGCCTTGTCCTTCTAACCCATCTGAGAAACGCCTGCCAGTAGAAAAAAGCCTTAATGGGCTCTTGGAACATCAAGCACTACCAGCAGGACATAGATCAAAATCACTCAGACTTGATTTAAACCCAGTACTACATCTGTTCATGTTTGCTCAGGTAATCCCACAGATTACTGAGGATTACCTAACGGATTGATAGCAAATCTCCAGTAATGAATACCGGCATCTAAACCTTTGTCACGTCTGCTGATGAGTGCCAGTAACATTTAGCAGTTTTGACTGCTCCTGGAGAAGCTGTGGTCAGAAGCTTTTAGTCCAAGAAGGTAAACCCTGTCCTCTCTTCCCCCCAGGTCTGGTGGCGGGGTTTTCTATGACCCCACCTTCCCTTGACAGCACCAAAGACCAGTTCGTGATTGACGCCAATGACACACTGAGCATTACATGCAGGTAAGATCAAAGTTATCACACAACGCAGAGGCCATTTCTAATTGTGTTTGTGTAGTGTGAGGAAATACTTTGAGCAAAAACATTAAGAGGTCATGTTGATTAATTGGATCATAAAGCCTGAAGGTTTTTTGCACATACAGGGAATGTTATTTTTGGATGGGAATAGCGGAGAAGAAATAAGCCCTTTTTCAGAAAGCGCCACTGCCAGTATGTCTTTGAACATATGGGAAGAAAAAGGCAGTCCAACTCCATTTATCTCTGGTCCTTCTTCAGCTGCCTTGGCAGGGAATCCAATGGATAAATTGTTTTTTAGCAGTAGCAAACATGCGCCTTGGGAAGGAAAATATCTATTTTGGCCATATCCTAGCATGATTAATGAGCAGAATTATGTATTTTATATAGCCATGGCTCAAGTTCAGAACATCATTGTTCTTCACAATCTTGTTAGGGAGGAAATCAATGTTATTTCTTTGGCTTTTACCATATGCAGTCCAACAGTCAGTGCCTGCGCCAGGGGAGTGTAAGATAAGGGAATGAAGCCGCAATGTACATTATGGGTCTGGAATTGTGTCATTTGAGAATTATTACTCTGGGGTGCTGATATTTACTGGGTATTTATGTTGCATGGAGGTATAGTTCAGGTAACCTATACGTACATTGTCTTTGGAAAGACAGAACTGTGCTCAAGGGACTTGCCATGAAGTGTATTATACTGCAGAATTATGGAGCAAGTTTAAACATAGAACAGAATTTCAACGAGTGCTGCACAAACGGAGATGCAAGGGTGTCAATAGGTCAGTAGGTCATTGTCATGCATGCTTAAAGTCTGAAGCAGATCCGTCTCATGTGGCTTGCTTTGACTAAACTTTCTGGATGTCAGTGACCTGTGCATGACCTTTGCTGATCTTTTGACCCAGGGGACAGCTCATACTGGACTGGGCCTGGCCAGCGCAGTCTCTCAGCAAAGTAGAGCTTAGCAAGCGAGAAGGGCAGCAGCCAACCACCCGTGCCGACGACCAGAGAGTGTTGTGGGTGAGAGAGTGCCAGGGAGAGCCTGCGAAACCTTACTGCAAGACCCTTGTGTTGCCCAAAAGCCACAGCGATGACACTGGCTACTACCGCTGCTTCTACCGGGACGTTAAAGCCGTCATTGATGGGATCACAGCCACCAGCGTATACGTATTTGTACGAGGTAAACTGTGCGAGGCTTTATGAATATTCTTGCTGAATGTATTTTTGAATACTGACAATCAATGGTGTCATTTTCTAATAGTCATTTGAATGTTGAGCTCATTGTGTTCATGAGTTAATGGGTTCAGGCAATGATCACGTACTGTATATTTTTGTCTTTTCAAACCAGTCACATTAGAACACATTTAATGGTTCAGTGGCCAGTTGTCATACCGAGCCCATTTCCGATCGAAAACACTTTGCCAAGTGAAGTAATTTGCACTCATTTCAGATGTAACCGAAGGCCCATTTCTGGTCCCTTGAGAAATCTATGGCTCCATCCTAGAACAAACATCATCACCAGGGCATGCAGATCACAAACTCAAAGTCAAAGTTTTTATTTGTCTTACCCCCATCAAGTCAATTTTTCTGTGCTTGAATACCATCTCATCCTACGGTTTCTCTTTTCTTTGGGAGTCGGACAAGGACGCAAAAGACTTTCATTCTAAAGTCCTGCCCTAATTCAAACGATCAAAGAAAACTGTATGGTATTACAGCTTGGAATTGTTTGCTTTGCCTCAGAGGTTGCTCCAAAAGAGACCTAATATTGAATAAACCAAAAGATAAGAATGTAATAAAGTAAAGCAAGTCGCAGCCAAATCGGCTGAAATGGCCATAACACAGACAGTGCCATTCTTTGTTTTTGGCTTTGTGAAGGAATTAAGAACTGTTTTCTTTATTTCTAAGTTTTCCCTCATCGCACAAGCATGCTTTTCCTCGATTTCCTTTGGTTATAAAGACAATTCCCATCTATGTTGATTTGGCAGGCTTCATGAATTAAACATTTGAGGATATAGTTTAAATGTTTGATTGAGATTAAGTGTTTTTGCCCAACGTTTTTTGACCTAAACTGAAGCTGACTTGCTCTAGCAGACTGTATATACATGTATCTGCTGGGGAACGGTACAAAGTTTTAAAGGAACAGCACCAACGTGGTGTACAATACAAACTTTTGAAGGCCCACTGCAAATGCATATGGTGCTAATTTGACTTATGTTGAACCAATTCGGGCCAACATTTGTAACCAAGTTTGTAACCAAGCTGATCCAAGTGTTGCCCTGAGTTCAGGCGACACCCTCAGAGGTCTGTCTGGTTCTGCGCTCTTGCCTGCGGTCAGTGTTTTAAAAACGTGGGTGAAAAGGAGCCGGGGAGAGTCGTATAAAGACGCCCCGCTGACTTGTCCACTTGTGTGAAATGCTCAGTGATTTCTCCTGACAAGGTGCCGAAACACTTTCCATAGATCTTACCAGGGGGCTGATTAGAAGCAGCTGAAATCGCAGCTATAAATTAGGAAGGAGCGTGAAGCAGGTCGGGCCGAGCCGCATGTGGCTTTGGTTAACTCCCCGTACCTCCCTGCATGCTCCCTTCATACCCCGCACACACTGCCTCCATCGTTTATGCCATCGGGGGACATACGAGTGCCCGTGCTTAGTCAGAAGAGTCCTCGAAAAGGCACTCCCCCTGCTAAGCCCTAATTTATTGTGAAGCACCATAGAGCGGCAGATTTGTGTATTTTTTCTATTATGCCTGCGTATGGGGTCCACCAGCGGGCAGAAACATAAGCTGCCAAATAAGACCTTTTGCTTGGACCCCAACAGATTGGACTGATTGCCTTGAATGGTATGAGGACAAAGTAGCTCTCTCTAAGAATAATAGAGCCTTTTAGAGAAGCGTACACCAGGTGATATTCAAATAACAGTCTACCAACTCCAGGGCGAACCCCTCTGTGGAATACAAAGGCTGGGTCGTTTTTTTTAGCTGTCTGCCACATATGGCCTCTGACTAACACAAAACCATGTTACTAAGAGGTTTTGAAATGGTGATGTAAAATGTTGACAGAGCTGTAATAAGCCCTCCTCTTTGATATTTAATAAAAGAATGAGTCACAAGTTAATCTTCACCAGGAGTCAACAGCACTGTACAAGAACACTGTATATACAGCTGGGGAAAGATGAGATGGGGGCTGATGAATACTTCTTTATAATTCCTGAAGTCTTCTTGTTGCAGAAACAGTAACAGTGACATTATGATGCCTCAGAGATAGATGCATTATGTTAGGTTTTATTAGTCTGTAAAACTTTATTCTTTACTTTTTTATTGCTGTTACTGTACACTATGTGTGCAAAACTATTCAGACACCCCTTCTATTTAGCGAATTAGTGACAGACACAGGCCTTTAACTGCATGCATATAGCGTGTATAATATAGTTAGCGAAGCATTACCAGTAGAATGGAACAATCTGGAGCAGCTGCACTTGAGCTTGAAGACACCATACCCAGTGCCAAGTGTCAACTAGAGGGCATAAAGCCCCAACCAGTGCACTGGGGAAAAAGTGAAGCAACATCAAATACATTTGGGAATGGTTCGGAGTAAAGTTAGGAATCCAGCGCATCCAGCGTCAGTACCTGACTTCACTTATGCTCTTGTGACTAAATACAATTAAATCCTTACAACAGTGTTCCAACATCTAGTGTAAAGCTTTGTCTGAAGGGTGGAAGCTGTTATTGCACCAAATGAGAGGGGCAAGTCAGCAAACTAACTATTAATACCTTTAATTTCATACGAATTGTTGGATGAGTGGTTGTCTTCTTTGCTCATTGACATCTGTAATTTCTCTGGTTTGAGAACTATTGATAGTAATCAAACTATTGTACTATTGTAGTAATCAAACACCACCAGTGTTGTTATCATGGAGGTACATGGAGGACTTATATGCATAATGCTAAGCAGTATTAAAACTTTGGTAACCTTGTTAGATAATATAGGCATGACAATGCCATCAGCATGATATACTATGCTGTCCTGAGTTGTCATGACCGTTTTTGTCAAATAACATAACAGTGTCATGTTACCATAGCCAGTAATTATTAGCCTGTAATTAGCCTGTAACACAAGCTGTCATAACATCAAACATTATGTCGTTAGTCATGACAAATACTTGCGACAGTAACAAAACACTGTTAAATTATGATCATGAAAAATCTTTGTGCTTATGACATGAACAGCATTCAGCAATTACTGAGAATTCAGGTAAAAGTGTTACTGAGTGTTTTAATGGGACAGTTACAGATTGTGGTGATTTTATTTGTGGTGACGTCAGGACACAAACTCATTTGCCAGAAAATGGTTCAAAGCATGGAAAATATTAATGCTGTTATTTGTGAGAATGACCTTCAGAACTAACATTTCTTTCTCTGATAGATCCTAATAAACCATTCGTCAAAAGAAATGAAGACCTGCAGACCATTTTTCTAAGACCTTCAGACACACATATTGAGGTGCCCTGTCTGGTCTCTGATCCCGAGCTGAATGTCACCATCTTCTCAGTAAGTATGGCTACATGCTACTCAGCAAACAGAGCTTAGGGGGTGCTGTGTTAAGTTCTGTATTTTGTTGATTTTCCAAGAAGGAAGAGCAACGCCATCTGGGGCGGTGAGGGGTTAAGTGCCTAGCCCAAATGCACAACCAGGTATTCAAAGTAAGGGCTGGGATTTGAACCCACAACCCTCTGGCTGCTGGCTAACCTACTAGGCTAACAGCCACACCAGTAGTTGTTGAACAAGGACCAGATCTGTTTTTTCTTGTTCCTTTAGCATGTTGTGGCTTTTTGTGTATGTAAACAGTCTGCAAAGTTATAAAACCCAAAGTACATGTCAGAGGGAGAAACTCTCTCCCACAGAAACCACTTTTCTTCATCTCGTAACACAATATTTATTGCCTGTTGCACACCAGCAAGCTTGGCATGCCCTCAGACAACGCACAGAGAACTAAAACAGTAAAAACATACCACTCGTCCTGCTTGTCCTGGAACGTCCGGCTTTAGTCTGGCTTGCAAAGGTGGATCAGGCCTACCAATTTGTTCCAACTGATTTTCAGGACTCAGGTTCATTGGGGGGCAGGGCATAAAGACTCAGGAGCTTTCCAGAGTGTGATAACAGAGGGACAGTAAGAGAGCTTTAAACTTAACAAATAAATATTCCCCCCTAAATGTTGGAACTCCTAAAATGAAACCTGAAAAGTTAGGAGAAAGAAGTGATTTCTTTTATTTACATTTATTTGAATGAAAATTACTTGCTGCGTTACATTGTGATTGTAAAATCGTGGACTGTGGAAAATAATTGAAGTTAGATTGAATAATAGCAATATCATATGATTATGTTATGACTATGTCAGGTCTAGTCATAAGATGACCTTGAACTAGATTTTTTAACCTTTTTTAACCTTAATATGAAATCGAAATTAAGTCTTTGTGACACCTGACACTTGTTGGTTTTGTCTTGAAAGGCTTATGTAGGTAGGCTTCACTGTTACCAGAGAAAATGTTAGTCTGCAAAAACAGTGACTCAAGATCATATCACCACTTACAAACCCCCACAAAAGATGGTAGAGGCGACATCCAGCTATAAGGCGATATCCAGTTATTTATGAAAGTTGCTCCGCATAAATGAGATCAGTCTGTTTGGGCAACTTTCCATTGTGCTGAATAAGTGGCCAATTCAAATGAGGGTGTCAGTGCAGATTTAATTAGCTACAGTGTACAGATCATTACGCATCCTTGTATCCATGCATCTTCTTAGGGTTAAGGCGCTCCTGCTAAAGGAGACGCAGTGTGTGGCTATTCGATTATTTCAGTGTCCTCCATCAAACCAGACATTTAGGAAGTCTGTGGCTGCATGCTATTCTCACCCTTTGTCTCCCGAGGACATGCAGTCAGATATGAAAAATGTAATAAAATCCATGGCACCAGAAATCTTTGTCCTGAGGCAAAGTCTGTCCCCCGCCGTTGCACGGCCATCTGACAGACTTTTTTAGCTGAAACCTTTTTTGAGGTCCCACATTTAGAGCAACACGTGTCAGTTTCTTTCAATTTGCGTGATCAGTATTGTTGTTGGGTGATGTTGAAACCTTAATGCCATGGATTTTTCATTTCTCTGGGTGTCAAGTATGTGCTAAAACAGGCTGTTGCAACAAGCAGGTGCATAAGCACCATTTTAACAATATGTCCTTTCACTAGAAGATATGTGTTTATCCTCTTGTGTTTGGTTCCGTAGTTACAACAAACCCCTATACCTTTGGAAGGTAAAGACATCACATGGAGCAACAGGAGAGGTTGGTCTGTCCCCAGATATTTCATGGACCGCTCAGACATGTTCTTTGGCTTCTTCTGTACTCTGACCTCATACGGCATAGAGTACACGTCCAACGTCTACTTTGTCGTGGAAACTGGTGAGAGTCCATTCACTCTTGTACAGGCTTCTCTCCAAGAAGATACAGGGGCTGCTTCTTGTTAATTAGGAGGAATTATTTGTGTAACATGGCATTATTTCATACCACTCACTAATTCAAAGACGATATAAGATAAGTATATGGATAAGAATGTGAACCTTTTTGGTCTGTTTTTGAGAGTTGGCAAAGGAATTTTCCCATCCCCATTCATGTCATCATGTTGTTGAATGAAGTCAGCTCTAACTCTCGTTTGGTCTAAACAGTGATACATACCGTATGCCAAGATCAATAGTCTTATCTTATCTGAAGGGGGAAAATTAAATTGGCCCTCGGCTGACATGATTGAGTGGAGTATAATACTAAAAACTGACTCACCCCAATCACAAATGTTGAATCAAACACATCAGACATTTTAAAGTCTAGCTTAAGTTATGCAGTATGGTTTCAGACTCAAACAAGCAAATTACCTTGGACCAAAATATTGTCTTAACGGGTTTTTATTCAGTTCAGCGTGATTACCAAATTGGCTTGACTTGTAGAGCATCACTGGCAGACAGACCATGTAATTAAACTCATCAGTCACTGCCAGCTCTCAGCAATTAGCCATAATTAGAATATCCTTTGCAAATGTAGTTATTTGGGTCCATGCCTTGGGATGATCTAATGACACGTAGCCCTGTGAAAAGCAAAAAGCCCACACTGAATGCCTCTGTGACTCCACTGTCTACACTAAAATGCTGATTGTCCATGTGATGGTTGCATTGCCCTGCAGGAGCAAAGTTTTATGAGCTCAAGCTGTTCCCTGAAGACTCCCCCCTTGAGCTGATGCGAGGTGATGTCCTGGTCCTCAACTGCACAGCACTGGTGGAGTTCGATACGGGTGTGGAATTCAAATGGGTCTATCCAGGCCAAAAGGTAAATGAGTGACTATTGCGAAATTCATATTACTGTGAAATCTCTTTTATGTGTATTGCAAGAAATGGAGTCGTATCGACCAGTGCGTGATGAATTAGCCTCACGTAAGAGGAAGAAGGAGAGAAAGGTGTTTGATTAATACAAAGTATAATAGTGGGTATCGATCTTTTAGTAATACACAACCAGAGGCCACGTTGCAATAGCAGCCATCATCAGTCAGCAATGTGATGATATTTATGTCCCTTTTTCTGTGCCGGGTCAGAATGATGGCTTCAGTATATCTTAAAAATACTGTTCGAGTTATTTTTCTTCTGTATCTGTCTTCAAAATGACAGATAGAAAGATAGAAAAGATGGAAACAGAAAAAAAGAAGTGAATACATGGTTGTTTACTCATCACAGAGGACCACATCTATGCCGTGACCACACTGACTGAAGAAAACAGTAAATTTCTTAATTTAACGAGCAGTTGAGGCTCTGTTCAGACTTGGTATTTACATCCATCTCAAGTAATCTGATTTCTGAGTGTCTCCAATGCGTCTCCAGTGATCACATTTCATAGCTAGAGGAAGTGCACCGCACACATATATGACAGTCTCTTGCCGTGTTTGTTGTCAGACAGAAATGTCTTTCTTCTTGTAAGGGCTGTTACAAACAATCTCATAAATTGCTAATGCAACTTATAAACAAACAGAAGAGAAGACAAAGGAGAAAGCAACTCATAGCAGCTGCCTCTGCCTCTTCAGTGATGACATAGTTCTTTGGGTGGTCCTTCATTGCTGTCGGGGACTCATGAAGTTCACACTGGCAGTATTGTGTGGTCATATGTGTCCTTGAAGACCGAAGATGTTTTAAGTGGGTTTCTAAGACACACTGAACCCTGTTAACACAGGTACTTAGTGTTGTCCACTTATGATCAGATCACACAGGATGTATATTAATGACAGGTGTGAAAGGGGCCAGAATGGACAGTTAGCCGACTTTTGTATTAAGAATAAATAAAGTGTCTTTCACGTTTAAATAGTTAGTACAATTTTTCCCTAAAGCCATAGCAAAAATACCTATTATAGACCTATAAGAAGAAAAAGAAGTAACAATGCTCTTCATTTTCAGAGGTGGTAGCTTCCAAACCCACCCAACCTTAATGATAAGAACAACTTAGATTCATCGAAAGAATAGTTGCACACATAGTTGCACCCAGAAGAAATCAATGTGTATGATTCAAGTTTTATGCTCAGCTGCGCATTTGACGTAAGCAAGGACAGGTCTTATCACTGTACCTGACTGACCAAACAGCCACTATTGCGGACATTCAGTGAGGGGTGATGCCCTCCATGAGTCATCATGTTAATGCCAGCACCATTGGCAGATGACTGCACGATGCAGGACTACATCTGTGCAGAGCGTTACGATGTCTGCCCTTAACATCACGTTAACGTCACCAAAGACTGCAATGGTGTCATGCCAGACTGTCATGAAGTGACTCAGAATGGCAGCGGGTCATCTTCAGTCACGAGTCCCTCTTTCGACCAATGACTACCTGTGTGGAGGCACCATGGTCAGCGCCAAGATGAACAGTTTGTTGTCATGTGTCACACGTCCAGAAAGCCTGGTGTCACTCCACCACCACCCCTACCACAAAATCAGCAGGAATTGTGTGGAAGTATTCAAGATGCATGGGATGGAATATCACAGGACACCATTATGTCGAGACGGCTGGCATGCTGAGTTAGCCCAACGCCATACTGAGAGACACTACTTCTGTGTGTGTGTAGCTCATTAAATATTGCCCATATCAGCCTAATATCAGCCTTCCTTCCCAATAGCATTGCAATCCCACACTTCATGGTAACTTTTCTGGTAATTTTAAGTAAACGAATTTCCACTGTTGTTTTGTATTGTTAGTTCAACACATTCGTAAAAAACATAGATGTGCATTTTAGCATAGGTCACATATTATAATGTACTGTGTATGTATTTAGCGACTAAACAATACATTTACATTAAAATGCACAAAAGTATGTTCTCCATACAGGTTGTGTAATTTTGCATATGACTACATGTCCGAGAAGTGTCATACCGCTTATCATTTCACTACCAAAGTTAGTGTTATAAACGTGTTATGTTTGTTTCATTATTCCCTCTCAAAAATGTCATCTGAGATCATTGTTAATCAGCAGATGACAAGACTTAGTTAAGTAATGCGAAGTACTGTGTGATTTACAATACCCACATGCACTGTTCCCGACTCACCATATGGCTATCACTGTGCTTACAGGAGAACAGGGTAGTGAGCTTGCAGTCTGTGCGCCAAGTCATGTACCAAGCCACAGAGGCCACCAGCATCCTAACCATCCGCAACGTCAATGTCGACGACTCTGGTTTCTACTCCTGCACTGCTAACAGTGTGGAAAGGAGTGTGGAACGCTCCACGTTGGTCATAGTGCATGGTAAGTCTACAGGATCCCAAAAATACGGATAAAATAATAATTTCAGGGACAAATAACAGTAACCAACAATTAACAGCTTGTTGTGTTACTGACATCAATAACTAATTATTTCAAATAATTTAAAACAAGTTCATTCTATAAATCAGGAAGTTGATGATGATTAAATGCACATGGCACAGCTAAGTTCAGAGCCATTTATAACATCACAGTAAGAGCGTGATTGAGATCAATATTTGTTAGCTGTAATTCCAAAATCGCACCAGTTTTAATGAAATCATTCATTTTTAGTGCTACTCAATCTCTTCCCTCAAATTTCAGAAAAGCCATTCATTAGTTTGGACTACAGGAATGGTTCCATGGTGGAAGCTACAGTTGGACAGAAGTCAGTCAAGCTGTCTGTGAAAGTGTCTGCATACCCCACTCCGGTCACACACTGGTAAGCTCATGCTGCATTTGAGAGTCATTATGTACCTGTATTGTGCATAGATCATGCCCGCTGATATCAGTAGGGACAAATTGTTTGCACAGGTCAATGTGAGTTAATATCACAGCATGTGTGCAGGTATAAAAACATGACGCTGATAACAAGGCGGCCGGAGTTCAGCAGATTTAAGTCTCAGGATCACCACCTAGAGATCAGGGATGTGCGTAAAGAAGATGCAGGAGACTACACCGTGGTTTTGAAGAACAGTGCTGCTGGCATAGAGAAAAAACTGCACTTCATTCTCACTGTTAATGGTAACTCTCTCTTTTTACCCTATTGTACAGTCAGCAATTACACTAACTCACCATTGCCCCGTATGTGCCAAAGCATCCTGACACTCCTTATAATTAGGGAATTCAGCCACTTTAAGATGCCTTCATTGCTAACAAATGCTTTTAATAGTGGTCAGGCAGTACAGTTGTGTGATGGAGGTCCATTTCATACCTTGGGGATGAATTTGAGTAATCACAACATTAGTATCGGAAGTCCCTAATGCTCATGTGGCTGAAAGCAGTCAAATACTCACAGCAACATTCCAGCATCTAGTGTAAAGCCTTCCCAAGAATGTTAGAAGCTGTTACTGCAGCGGACATACAGCGTACAGGCAAACTGATTATAAATGATGGCATACAATATGTCTGTGCCCTTGTCATGATGGTTCTCCACATGGACTCTCCCTGGCTCCACCCACTCTCCCCCACTGCTCACACCTGCAAGTGATTAAGGACTATTCAAAACTGCTACGTAAATCCCTTTGTTTGTTTCAGTCTTTGCAAAGTCTGTTGCTGCATCTCAGTTGTGTACTACACACGAATGCTATGCAGTATATGCTATGTGCTAATTTTTAGGTCTGCAGGCTAGTACACCAACTATTGGCATACTGCATTGCTAACAGAAGTGATGAAGCTTACATCATTCCAAGCTGGACTCTGAAGGCTTGGAGTCTTTTTTTTTTACAAAGTACAAACAAATAAATGCATTATTTACTAGAATGCATTTATTTTACTGGCTTTTAGAAACAGAATTGGGCAGAATTTCTGGTCCTGCCACATTTTTTCCAAATTTTCCACACATGAGAAGCTCCTCCCTTTCCATTTCCAGCTTCACTGTGGGACAATATTGTCCATCATTACCATACTCAAAAATTGACTTGTTCTGAATGTGCATTGTGGATTTTTGAGGACGGCCTGAGTTTCTGAGCTGTTTCCTTTGTGTTATTTCCGTGTTTTAGACCCTTGCTTTGTTTCTTGGTTCTGTGATTATGGATCTTCCTTTGATATTGCCTGCCTGTGCTGAGAGATGTACAATTTTTATGCCTTTAAAAGGCATTTATCATATTTTTCACTTTCTTCTGTAAAGTGCCACCTCAGATACATGAAAAAGAGGCAGCAGCACCTACCAATCCCTACAGGAGGGGTAGTCGTCAGACTCTTACCTGTACCGCCACTGGAAACCCCCCACCAACAACCATCTCCTGGCAGTGGAGACCATGGAGCCCTTGCGGCCTTAACTCCACTGACAAAACAACGTAAGTAGCAAGGTTTAACTGATATGATCAGGGACAAATAATGGTAATCAATAATTAACTGCTTATTGTGTTACTGAGATCAATAACTAATTATTTCAAACTATTTAAAAAAAAAGTTCACATTATAATTTAAAGAATTGAAGGTGAATAAATGCACATAACCATGACACAGCTAAGTCCAAAGTCATTTATAACATCACAGTAAGAGCGAGATTGAGATCAGTATTTATTAGCTGTAATTCCAAAATTCTAAGTAGCAAGGTTTAACTGATGCCCAATAATACTGGTTGATATTGAGGTACTGCAGACTTATCTTATTGGCACATTTCACCAAATACCTCGGGCTTGGGCTTATATTAAGACCCTCATTTAAAGAAAGCTGTCAGAAAACCACCTACTGAAGTTAAGAGTTATAGGTTTCTTGTGCGCATGCCATTGTTATCACAGCAATAGAGGAAACATGGAAAATACAGATACCAAAACTGCAAAGAATACCAGAATGCTCTTCTTCCTCTGCTACAGTATTTATTTTATTTAGTGGTTACTCTTGTCTACAAACCTGAATATCGCTTGTCACCCACATTGCTTTGAGTCGATGTGAAGCTTTACTTTGGAAACCTCGGTCAAAGACAGCTGCAGCCTTCGGCACGTTGTGGACGTCTTATGTGCTGAACATCATGATTCTTCACTTCTGCTGCTCTTTCCTGAACACATGTGTCTGTCAAGACCGAAACACCTGGAGGTTAGGATGTACTCAAAACAAGTCTTAGTCTCAGGATATTGCAGCACTGAAGGGATTTTCGCCCTCCACCTCAGGCCTGTGTCGATGGGAGTATTAAGTTTGTTCACAAAGTTGTCGAAATCATTCGAACATTAAGTGCAAGACCTTGGCAGTTCACTCCGAGTTCAGGGCAGATAGTCTTTGTCCCTTTTGGAGCTTTGCCAGCCGTCACCGACCCAGAGGGGATGCTCTCCCTCCTACATATTTTGGAGTGGAACGTTTATTTGCTCTGTAGTGAGAGAAGAGAGGCCTACACTGCCTCTCACACTTTCGCTGGAGATGCAGTAGCCACAGACAGCGGAAAAAAAGCTTGGCGGGGTGTATTATGTGCAGTACTCCACCCACCTCACTCAACATCGTGGAGCCATGGAGTCAATGGGCCATGGACCGCAGTACTCGACCCAGAGACTGACCTATTTTTTGAATACAGGCCGACAGACTTTCAGTATTGGATTAAATACAGATTTCGATTAAATACAGATTTACTCATATATTCTGTGCATATTCTGCACATGTCTCCTGCACATTCTGTTGCATGAAACTACAAACACTAAGAACCACTTCACACTCCTAAAACTACATACCTTACATAGAAGTGGCATAGTAGTTACTGGATAATAAGCCTAGTAACCGAATAATTAGCATATAGTTTAATAGCTTTGTGTAGCTTATTAGTCTGCTTGGTCATTGCAATAAAAATAACCTTTACTTGACCCTGACTTCATTATGACTTACATAGTTAGAGTAGTGAGGAATGAAAGCCTACATCCACCAGCAGGTTCCTAGCCACTTAAACAGATTGTTGTGATAGTTGAGTAGGCTGCAGTAAGTGCTGTGAAATAAAAGAATGATGGAGTATTTAAAAAAAAGTCAAAGAGGTGATTGTGGCAAGCAGCGATGAGGGTCACCTAAACTGTTGACCCTCCTGGATCTAGTGGGCTCCACTTGGCAAAAACACATTCCCAGTCCAAACAAGTAGCGATAAGTCATCCAAACAATAAGAACATGGTGAACAGGGACATGGTAACATTATTTGTAATCCATGTCTCACATGTCTACACTTTGGCAGCCTGACAGGGAAATTTTCCTAATAATTCCAAGAGAAGCAGGCTGCTTCCTAATCAGCGGAACTGTTTGAATCTGTCATCTGTGGCTGATTCCTGTACATTGTAGCTTGTTAACATGTTGCCTAGACTGCTGACTAGCTTTCACCCAGGTAGCAAGCATATTTAGGTCTGCTGGCTTAATAGGGTCACCACCCCACTGTTTTCCACTGCTGGTGCGTCCTCGGACCAGCCATATTATTGTCTAGAGTATAAGATGTAAATAGTATCTCCTAAAACAGATTTAAAATGCACAGAGACTTCTAAATAAACCAAGATCAATATTGCAAACAACTGAGAGTAAAAACAATAATGACTAGGTCCAATTTAAAGTGATTTTGTGAAAATGCTGTTGACACTGAAAACAATTTACTAAACTAATTTATAAAGAAAAAGAAAAGAACAAAATGAAGGATAAGTAAGTAAATTGGACTGTGAGTGGAAAAGGAGTGATGAAAAGTGGCATTTTGTTTAATACTCCTCCCCCTCCAGTGGGCCACCCAGAAAACACTGATCAAAGCACTAGTGGACTGGCAGTTTAGCCATCAGCGTGCCAACAGTGGGCCACTATCCTGTTGCTATCAGGATAGCTGGCAAACAAAAGAACATTATGGGATTAAACTACTACACAACTACAGGATGACAACTACTACACAATATGTCTTACATATTGAAATTCTCTGAACATTTTTACTTATTAAATTACCTGTTGAGCAAATTGGTACACATGGGCGCTGATACAGCGCAATCAGTTACTATGCTAACCTGGTAGTTAGCAAGCAAAAGGCTACTCAGCAAAAATAAGGCAGTAAACCCCGGTTTTTTAAGTGTTTAGCCAGACACAACTGTTATTAGCAAATTATACATATATTATGTTCAAAATCTCTTAAAAAACATATTGTTGAAAGTTTGCCTAGTTGTCCTAGCTGAGGGCGAAAGCATTCAGACTGAAAAATCTGCCCTGCTGCAAGTGGCTTGTGCAACAGGTGTGACGCATTTCCGAGTGCTGAAGTGGGCAAGTGCATGTTCAAAAAAAAGCATTTAAACATGGAAAGATTGATGGATGCCACTCCTTTCTTTAGAAGTTTCACCTTGCTAACCCACATAGCAAATTAGTGTTCTTTGAATATATCTCATATAGTAGCTATATCATATATAGCTGAAAAAGTGACGCAGTTTTTAAAACTCCCTGCCTCTTTCTGTGTCACACACACTCACAATGGTCATGGCGGATGTAGGGATCATCACCAGACACCCACTTTTCCTCTCCTTGGCCTAGAAATCCACAAATCTTTCTGCTTATGACTAGGACTTTAAAAGCTATATTCTTAGATTTCCTTTCTAATGGTTACCATCTGGGAGATGTGTATAAATAGAACAAGCATTTAATATCATGGGAGTCTGAATAATCCCTCTATCCCAGGTTAGCACCATCTCAATTACAAAAATGTTATTATATAATATTAATGCATATATGTTTTATACACTCATCATCAAAAGAATAGTTGCACCCAGAAGGACGTTTTGGATTACAATGCTGTTTAGAAGGAAGATGAAAGTTACCAGGAACAATAAATTATGTTACATCTAGGTGCCTTGCGATAATCCATCCCATGCATCTTGAATATTCTCGCACAGTTCCTGCAGATTTTGCACTAGGGGTGGAGGTGGAGTGACACTGGGCCTTCTGGACATGTGACCCATGATCTTGGCGCTGACCATGGTGCCTCCACACATAGATTTGTTCCCTGTCTTCACCAAGACAAAAGCGGGACTCGTCACTGAAGATGACCCGCTGCCATTCTGAGTCACTTCATGTCTGGCATGACACCCTTGCACCCTCTTTGGCGACGTTGATGTGGTGTTAAGGGCAGTCGTCGTAGCGGTCTGTGTGCATGTAGTCCTGTGTTGTGCAGCCGTTTGCCAATGGTGCTGGCGCTAACAGGATGGCTCATGGAGGGCATTTGTGCAACTATTCCTTTGATGATGTGTGTATAATATATGAAATTATACTTACAGTGCTGTGCAAAAGTAAGAGACCATCCTTCATTAATTTAATTTCTAGTCAAAACAACCGTTACAAGGTGTTCTAATAGATGTTTCCAAAACTGAAGTTCAGAACAATAAAATAGATTGTGCACAAAAATGGGACCCCTGATAACCGTGCAAGACCTCGCAGACCATCAAAACTGTCACTATCAGATAAACAGCGCTTCAGTCTTTCAAAGAAGATCAAGGTCCACTCTTTCTTCATATCCTAAAAAAATCCACAAGGGTTTTCTCAATTATCTGCTGTGAGAAGACAACTTAACAGGCACTGTGAGCCTGAAAGGATATGTGCTGTCAAGAAGTCATTATTGAGAAAATGAAATTATGCTAATCAAACAAAGAAGCCACATTCAGTTACTGAATGTGTTTTTAATTACTTACAGCATAAAAAAACAGAAAATGCAACAAACTTCTCTGACTGAACATTTGTGGTGTTAATATTGCAGATTTCTTTGAAAAAGAAAAGATAAGGAGAAAAGTAAGGCAAAATGTGGACACACTAAATACTGAGTAGTCTCAGACTTTCGCATGGTTCTGTATAAGGTTTTGTCCTTTTTGCCTTAAATAAATATAAGTGCATTTAGAATTATGATCTGTGCTCAACCTCATATCTTAACCTGATATAGGATTATCCCCTTGCTATACAATATTATGAGACGTTTGAGAGGATGAGCCTACTTCAGAAATGATATCCAGTTGAGCTAGACTAATAAAGCTCTGATTTCACAAGATGCTATTGCATAGTACTTTGTAGCCAGCCAAATATGGAAGCTGACCACACACTGTTCCAGTGACTAACTGAGTTTCAAATCTTTCAAATGTTTCCAGAGCTCGTAGAGGACAACGAGACAAGGTTCCTCTGTGTCAGGACTGGCTCGATCTGGACCTTGAACACACCGTGAACGTAATCGAAAGCATGGACACTTGGCTCGAGCCAGTCGATGGCAAACAAAAGGTTTGTGTTCATGGTTTCATGTCCACTGTCTTAATGTTACACAACAGTAACTCATTGACAGGGACCGAGCCCACAAATGTCTGAGTCTGACCGTTTATATAAGTGCCCCCCTTGCAAACCTGAACCCTCAGCCTTTCTTTTTATATAAGTGACCCAAATATCTGAACCCTGACAACGTTTTTCAGTCACGAGGAGTGAGTGAGGGGGCAAACGTTGCTGTTTCCACATTCGAAATATTTAAACCCTTCTTCCTGTCCACACTTCCTGGAAGGAGTGGGAATAAACATGCATGCTCGGAGCACTCACTTCCTGTTTTCTGTCACACGTGTGAGGTCATCTCCTGTGTTTTGGGGTGAGAAAAAGAGCGGTGGAAGGGCGCGAAGGAGTCATGGAGGATAGAGCTCATCAGCATGTTTGATTCCAGCATCTGGTGAAGGAGAAAAGTCAATCCTGAGTTAACGCAGTTTCTGTTTCTCCCTGCAGACAGTGGGCCGCATGGTCATCCGGAACGCGAATGTGTCGGCCATGTACAAATGTTCGGCAGAGAACAAAGTGGGGAAAGATGAACGGCTCATTTACTTCTATGTGACCAGTGAGTCTCGCCTACGCTGTGGGCAAGCACTTGTACCTACATCAAACGTGCATCTTTCATCACTCTATTGCAGTCATTGACAATAAGGTCGTTGATCCTGGTTCTGAAGTGCCCCCTTCACTGCACACCTGATTCTACTCATCAGTCAGTTATTAAACCCTTCATAAGTGTGTTGGAACAGGAAAAAAGTCTACACTATGCAGTGCTGAGCCCTCCAGTGCCAGGATTAGAACATGCTGATGTAAAACATTATGTAAGGTTATTACAGAAAGCACTTCCTTTTGTATGTAGTACTTCCCTTTGTAATCCCCCTACCCTAACCTGTCCAAACCCAGTATAACAGGCAGAAAAGAAGAGATTAAGGGTTGCAGATTTTCAGCGCACTCTAATTCACTCAAGCTAAACTCTCTCAAATTGCTCAAAATTGCACTGACCTCATGAACTTACGTCTTTATACCAAACCCTCTCTCTTCTGGCTCAGCTTTGCTTTCAATTCTCTTTTTTTGTCTAGCCATTCCAGAAGGTTTTGGGATTGAAATGGAGCCCACAGAGGAGCCCCTGGAGCAAGAGCCAGTAAGCCTGAAATGCAGCGCTGACAATTACACCTATGAAAACCTGCGCTGGTACCGGCTGGACCCTCAGGCTGCGCCCCCTGAAGACTGCAAGAGCCTGCATCAGTATGCCGAGGCCCTGGGTGGAGAGCTCTCCTTCCAGGCTTCCAGCAACAACTGGGTCTTGGAACTCACCTTCCCCAGCCTGCAGCTCCAGGATGAGGGCAACTACGTGTGTGAGGTGCAAAACCGGCGCAGCGGGGAGAAGCATTGCCATCGCAAATACGTCCCTGTGAAGGGTGAGGGGACTTTCATGCAGCTAGACCAGTTGTTCCTATCTGTGGTCCTGTAGTCCCTGCATGTTTTAGCATGTATCTACATACTAGGGCTGCACAATATATCATTTGTTAACTGTTGTGTTAATATTGGCCTGTGCAGTACTGATATCACAAGCCTGTGATATCCAGATGAGTTCTCTAAACACCCAACCACCCAAATTGGGGGCTCTGAGCATTTTGATGAATTTAGGCATTTGGATGATCCAGTAATGGTACATAATTTTGCCAAGACAATGCAGGCCAGTCTCATCCAACATTTCTTATGAAATTAGAGGTATTAGTGAGGAATTTGTCCTCCTTTTGCTGCAGCAACAGCCTCTGCACTTCTGGGAAGGCTTTACACTAGATGTTGGAACATTCCTGTGAATATTTGGTTGGATGTTGATTACTGATGTTAGGTGATCAGTTCAGGATAACAAATGCCACTAAAACCTCTACCAAAGGATTATGAGCTCCATCCCTCCTGAGTATGCAATTCCATTATCTCACAGCCAAGTGCTGGAAGGGCTTTATATCCCTCTAGCCAGCACATAACATTGTGCATGGCACTCTTGGGCTTGTGAGTTGGAATTCAAATAATAAAGTCTGGACCTACAGTTGTTAGTGGCGTGGACTCATGAGCTCACAAACTAGTTGAACTTAAGCCTCTAGGCACATTTTTTACATGAGCTGATGTGTAATACTCATAACAGCTTTTTCAGTGTTGTGAACCTAAACGTGTTTATCTCTTCATCTCTTATCTTGTTTTCATCTACTGTATTGAAATTAATTTCCGCTCCCTGCTCCAAGAATATTATTCATGCACATAGCTCACTCATTCTTCATGTATGTCAGCATGTCAGTGATTTTGACAGTTTCCCAGCTTTGCCAAGATACTTTTGATGTAAGTGGAACTTTTCATGCTCTTTTAATCCCATGAGGCAACACATGGAGAACCACAGGTCTAAGACATTAACTGTGCTGTGAATGCAAAATCGATTTCCTGTAAACGCTGACCAAAGTGTGATGACCCTTTCTCACTGCCTGTCTGCCTCCATCTCTTTGTCTGTCTGTCACTCACTCTCTCTTGCTCTCTCCCCCAATCCCTCCTTTCTCCTACCAGCCCTGGAGGCCCCAAGGTACCGGCACAACCCCACCAACCAGACAGTGAATGTCAGTGCCTCTCTGCAAATGGAGTGCGATGTGGAGGGCACGCCTTCTCCAAAGCTTTCCTGGTTCAAAGACAACCAGCCTCTCCACCAAGTATCAGGTTGGCCTCCCCTTTTTCCACTTATGTGGGATATAAGACCATGATGTAAGGATTTTATGCAAAAATAAGTCTCACTGGTGGTGTATATTGTATACTGTTTCTGCCTCAGAAACGACTTACAGATTTTGATGACAGTAATTTCGCTTAAGAAATGTACTCTCTTTTGCCATTTCCTTTTTCCACTCTCCTTCCCTTATACTATACAGCAGTGTTCAAATGATCACGAACATTACTATTTTCCAGTCTAAAAAATTACTCCATTAGAGCTCTCCACACTTGAATTCCATCAGCTCTAGCAAACAAGCTTGCACACTCATTCACCGTCCAAAGACTCATACGCCATTCAGTCTAATGTAGCTCTACTTCATATTCAAGTGGATTGGCAACTTGATTGGCAGATGTTAGACAGGCCATTGGAGCGAAGCATTGAAGGCTGTGGCTTTGCAATCAAGCAGAAATTAAAGGTTGCTGTGCATGAGCGATGGCTGGCAGCTCTCAGAATGAACGCGGGTGCTTGTGAAAGTCGACCCTGCTGAACAATGTTTCAGAATTTTTAATACTGTGAATTTAGGCTGCTGTTTGTTTGTATAAATGGTATCTCTATGTGTGTATGTGGGTATTTGTGTGTTCTACCAGGACCAAATGGGGTTCAATAAGTGAGGGAGGCTGCTATGCTTCCAGGGTGGACGGTGGTAATGTGTAGTGAACCAGAATGGCTTCTGATTAATTATACTGCATAGTGGGATCATAGGGATTTTTATAGACTTTCGATCTAGTGAAACTTCCCTGACCTTATGTTTCTCATTAACCTAATTGGACACATAAACACATAAACATTTTGGAATGGTAGTCATTAAAATTGTCTCGTATTTTTAGGTGAATGGTTAGGCTACTCCAGAGGTCAGGGAGTACCCATGCCCTGCATATTTTAGTGTAGTGTTTCGTGTTAGTGTTTACTGACCAGCTAATTAGGTAAATAACAAGCCTTTCCTGAGTTGAAGTGGATGTGTGAGAGCAGTAAAAATGCTAAAGTGAACAGAGCAGGGGTACTACAGAACCAGGCTTGTGGTGCTCTAATGCTGTTCAGCTGGAAGTTACAGTTAGTTACAGTTGTCTGGACCCTGGGGTGTTCAGTCTAGTGTCTTGAGAACACAAGCAGCTTCTTTGTTTAGTGTGTCTGTCTCCTTTTTATCAATACTGGGTTATTAACAGCTACACATCCTGTTAGACCCATAGTGTTGAATTGACTCAGAGTAGTAGGATGGATTTGATGCAAAAGTGGCACTACATTTTCTCCTTTCTCTCATGATGAATTTTTTGCTCTATTTATCTAATGCTGGCAGATTTGGTGGTCTACCAGGTCTTGTTTTCTCTGCTTACTTTAAATACTTATTAAAGAACTACAGTATTTTCCTTATTCTCCTATGACCTTCATCTTCCCTTTGCAAGTGAGTTCTCATATGATGTAAAAAATAATGCAGCTTTTAAACTTAAAAATATACTGATAAATATTAAAAAATATACTGATAAATCAAAGGTCATGGGATATCAGTATATAAATTATACTGATTAAATAGAGATTATGAAGTGGCGTTGCCTCTGGGCACAGCTTGGAAACACCCATCCCTGTATAGGTTTTGAGGTGTTATCTTGTGAGTGATGGGACATTCCATTTCCTAAATTGTGCGGGCATTTAACATTCCTCGATCCACAGTGTCATGTGTGTACGGTGAATATGTCATTGAAAGCATTATCACCCACAGCGGACAGTGCAGTGGCCTCCCATGGGTGCTTAATGATCATGATCATTGGCATCTGGCTAGAACAGACAAGTGACTCTGGCAGAAACCACATCTACATTTAATGCAGGAGGGCCCACCTGACACAGGGCCTCATCTCAGCTTGTGAAGTTGCTAACTGGACCCTAGAGGACTGTGGTATGGTCAGATGAGTCATGGTACCAGTTGTTTCTGGTTGATTGTAGGATTCGTTTTTGGCCAGACCCCATGAAGCCTTAGACCTTAGTTCTCAACAAGGCATTCTGCAGGCTGGTGGTGGTTCTATGCCAATCGAGGCATTCTGCATTCATGCCACACTTGATAATTTATGTCGCCTTGCCATGAGTACGATAGCCAGTATTCAACCTCACTTAAGAGATAACACCTCACAACTTATACAGGTGTGGGCATTCCCAAGCCATCCCTTGGGGTAACACCACTTTATAATCAATTTACATACTGCTTTCCCATGACTTCTGATATGTCAGTGTAAGTAAACTACTTATTCAATTAAAGTTAATTGAATCTTATATATTTAATAAGTTAACAGATTCAATAATCTGTGTTTTACATTTGTTACATTTGTTCAGTGAACTCAAAGGTTAATTTCAGCTTAATCTGGTTACTTTATTAAGTTTAAAAGATGCATTAGTTGTTTACAGTGTATAGAAGCTCAGACACCTCCTGAAAAATTGATAACTTGTACTTAATGACCATTTTGACTGGGAATTAAATAAAGAAGGATGGCAGTCCGATCATGGAAGTCATGATATCTTCAAAAGTTGTTTTTGTGTCACTAAAATGCTTCTGTGAAGATGCCTAAAATGATCAATTGGACTAGTAGAAGAGAATTCAAGGTGATAATTATGATAACTAGATTGTCTGGACCATTGATCTTTATTTATAATGAACACTGGGGCATTTCTCAGATCTAGTCATCATAGACAGCTCTCTTGACAAAGACAAATTGGCTGATGCATGTAAGCGGTTGTTTGTAATCATGCTTTTCTGTCATGTTTATGGCCCTTGTGAAACAGTGATGCACAAAATCCAAGTGGGGCAGTTCAGAACTGACTGGCACTTCTCTAAATACACACCAAGACTAACCCCTGGGGTTAGGAATTAAAGATAGCATTGCAAGTGCTGTGAGTTGAACAAGAGAAAGATTAACACAAGGGTGTCAAATCTTGTCCACAAAGGGCTGGTGTGGCCGCGGGTTTTCATTCCAACAAAACAGGAGCCTGCATAATCAATAGTTTGAGACCAATCAATTGAGCAAACAGATGTAGCTGTGCTCCTGCTTGACTGGAATAAAAGATTTCAGCCGCACTGATTCTTGGCGGATAAGACTGAACGCCCCTGGACTGACAGTGGCTTCTGAGTCCCACTGTTTTTTCGAGGAGTGTAAAGAGTGAACTGATGCCTCCTGGTGGCAGACCTGTGTCTTGCACTTGTCAGACTGTCGATGCAAACCAGGGTTATAAGTCTGTTTACCACTTCCTAACAGTTGGCTGAATTATCAGTTTAACATGACCCTGATATTTAAATATGTGTTGTGGCTAAAGTTGTGTTTATAGTGACGTACTGATATATTCTAAACAGTCTGTGGCAGCTCAGTGATCTGGACTGAGAGCCGGCTCATTAGCAGGTTGGCGACTAGTCAAAGTGCCACAGCAAATTGGCAGTGCAGTGTTGTCTAGTGTACAAATATGACTGACAGCTTTATGGATGTGCACAGGGATCCTGCTGCAGGACTCCAACCGGACGCTTAGCATCCAGCGTGTTCGCGAGGAAGATGCCGGCCTTTACACATGTACCGCCTGCAACCAGAGAGGCTGCATCCACTCCTCAGCAACTGTGTCTGTTATTGGTGAGAGTCTTTTGCACAGGGAGTAATGTTACACATGGTGCACTCCTTCTGCTGTTTGTTTTCCTCTCCATTCTTTGCTGGGTGAGATTGTTGCTCCATGCAGCAAAAGGTCACATAATGCCTCGGATTGATATATAAGCCTTTGTAAGGTTGACATGGCAATCATACCTTCTAGCCACACACCCACATGCTGCCTCTGCCACTTTCCTGCTATTATTTCATGCTATTTCATAAACTATGTAAGCATTCAAGGTAACCATTATAAGTTAGTCATTGTAAGATTACAAAAAGACCTGTTTCTTTTCATTTGCACGTTCAAGATAATTCCAAAGTTCAAAGTTACAAACTACCAGAGAATTCAACATACACAGTCGAGTCACATTATTATGACCACTTCCTGTTTTCAAAGGCGGCATTGATCTCTCTGGGCCCACTTATCCATGTGGAAGGCGCTGTCAGCCGATTTGAGTGTAAATCCTTCCTTGCCGATCATGTACACCCATACATATGGATTGTCTAAGCCGTCTAGCTGCTGTCCGTGCTGCACACAGCGGTTATTAATTATTAGGTCATAATAATATGACTCGACTGTGTATCTTCACTGTCTAAAAAAAACAATTCCATGTTACTTTGGAGCACTTCTATTGGTCCATCATTGGTGCAGCTTTTTACAGAATACAAGTCAACAGTACAAAACACCAGTTAACAGAAAATGGAGATATTTTTTAAGGCTCTTTTTTTAGCTTTTTTAGTTTTTCTTGATATTCAGTTTGCAGGATCTATATAGCTGTATTGAATGTTGAGGACCCCTGGTGAAATTCTGTTTGTTGAACACTCTACAGAGAACACATTTCTTCACATTTTAATGCACAGCTGCTCTTTCCGTGCTGAACTTAACATATTGGCCTTTGTTCAATTGTGTTTTATGTTTTTTTCCTATGTGTTAAACTCAAAGCAAATAAATAGAACAAATGCATAAATAAGTAAATGAACAAATACTCTAATATAGCATCTGGTAAAATGTAGAAAGTTACAACATCTAGGTTTCTACCCTGTAGAGGTTTTGTCAACTTATTTTATTTTACAAAATCCACAAAAACTGTCATTTGCACAACTGTATAATACATATATAATACATAATATTGTGAGTTGTGTTATCAGGTATAGCTGCTCAAACATCAATAATGGTGAAGGACACTGTCCTTTCAGACACAGATTGGCCAGATTTTAGGACACAGGCTCTTGCGTGTTTGGTGGAGTCTGGAACAGGGAAGGACAGTGTTTTGGAGGCTGAGAGAATGTTCTGCACTGTACATAGACATAGATGACAGGAACTAAATTCAAAAACAATGTTACAAAAAATGTTTCTTTTCCTGCATTAGGTTCTGACGACAGCACAAATGTGGAGATAGTGATCCTCATTGGCACCGGTGTTATTGCCATCTTCTTCTGGGTTCTCCTCATACTCATCTTCTGCAATGTGAAACGGGTCAGTACAGATTTGCATTCTACTCGCTGACTCATACTGTATTTGTGTCTCCATCACTGATCCTTTCATTGCACTCCACTGCTTCTCCATCACCGCTGTGAACTGACCTGTGGCTGCCAACAAATGGCCAGAGCCCTGACTTTAGACCAGTCCAAGCTGGTTCCAGCTTCAAGCTGTCCAGAACTTTTACAGAAATACACTATTGATAGCCAGACTCAGGTGGAGATACCATGCCTTAAGCAAAATGAATCAGCAGCCCAGTTCGACAGATTTCAGGTGAATGCTGCTGTTTGACATACAGACTCTGTCAGCAGTTCCTTAAGAAGCAGCTGCTAAGGAACTCATCCTGTTGCTGCTTGGCCTCAGGCTGGCTGTTTTTGTGCTGGGATAAGCCCTCTGGTAATGGCTTTGTATTGCTGTCTTGCAGGTGAACCCGGCTGATATTAAGACAAGCTACCTATCCATCATCATGGACCCAGGGGAGGTGCCTCTTGAGGACCAGTGTGAATACCTACCCTATGATTCCAACCAGTGGGAAATCCCACGGGACCGACTGCGACTAGGTATGGCCAGAAAAAATCAATTGATTGATATTTCAGTACAGCCGACTGATGTGGTATAAATAAAAGGGATACTGAAAAAATACAGTAAAAAATACAGTACTGAAATGGCCAGAATACTGTTTAGATACCAAGATAGAAGCTAGAGGGCAGAATAACTTTTGTCTCAAGCCACCTATGGCAAAAATAGCACAAATCATAAAACATAAAAGCATATACACTGAAACAGTGAAAACATCTTAAATCTAGTCAGTGTATGTAATGTTTGTTGTGGTTATATCAAGATTGCTGTAAGAACATTATAAGGTTTTCTAGGTTAATTTTATCAGATGGTAATGACTTATTCTTTTGGCAGATGCAATCGTTTGCTGAAGTTTGGGCAAACCTGGACAAATGTCATTGTGTTAATTTACTCAGAAAATATAATATATTTTATATACATATACATACAATATACATATCCTCTACAGGAAACACATATCTGCAAATTTCAATGCACTGTTATTGTTTATTTTCTGAATTTAAATAAAATTAATGTTTTATTTCCTGAAAAAATAAAACATTAATTGTAGTATGTGCAAAAGTTATAGTTTGTTTTATTTTTTCCAATTTGCTAAACTCAGTAAACACATAGCAACTGCATGCTAAATTTAGCAGAAAATGATATTTTTAAGTTTGTTTCTTGGTATTTTCATTTAGAAAATTAATAAAAGAGGTAATTTGATCAGGGGTGTTTGAACTTACTGTGTATTTCTTGAAAGATGTAAAATGATCTATCAGCAATTAATAAATATCAATAAGATATTTTGGTGAAAAAGACAGAATATTTTTTAACATTGTACATTTTGAGCAGTAACATCATGTAGTGCACATGAATACTATTACCTTAATGTGTCAGTTGTGTTCTTTTTCTGCAGGGAAGGTGCTTGGTCACGGTGCTTTTGGGAAGGTGGTAGAGGCCTCCATTTATGGGAATGACAAGAAGAGCAGTTTAGGCACTGTGGCTGTCAAGATGCTTAAAGGTTAGATCTTAATCATATGCTTATCCCTGCAGGCAGAGATTGTAAAGATGTTGGCATTCACTGGAAGTGTTTTAAATTGTGTGTGTGTGTACATTACAGAGGGAGCCACAGCCAGTGAACACAAGGCCCTGATGTCAGAGCTAAAAATTCTCATTCATATTGGAAACCACCTCAATGTGGTCAACTTGCTGGGAGCTTGCACTAAACCCAATGGTTAGTACAGCTGCTGCTTTAAAACTATCTGTCTTACCAGCAGTAGATTAAGAGGCTTTGACCTAGTCTAAATGCATGTCCTCTTTGTCCACAGTAAAAGGTTGCAGCATGTGGAATTGGAGCTCTTGGTCTTTAATCTGTGTTTTGGATCACTAAATAAAAGAAGCAGTAGTGCATTTCTTGTTGAGTAGACTGAGATAAACACATCAACTGTGAAATTCAGATCACTCACTTCTTGTTGATAAACAACAAAAGATGAAAACTTGGATGATTTTGATTCCTCTTTACATGTTTGTTCAAAATTGTAGTTTTTGATACAAGCAAAACAAAGACCTTCATGTTTTCAGCTTTGTTAGATTATGTTATTTACATCTCATTTCAGCACTGAATAATCACATTGTTAACAGAGAATAATAAAAGGCATATATTACCATTTGTCTGGCTCCACATTTATACAGCCAGGATTTATCATTATAAGAGTGTATTGTGTTCTATAAGAGAATTGCTTGTGGTTATTTTTTTTTACTTTCCTTATTCAGCCAGCTCTAATTTTGTTCAGGTCCTCTCATGGTGGTGGTGGAGTATTGCAAATATGGAAATCTGTCCAACTACCTACGGGCTAAAAGGGAATTCTTTTTGCCATACAGGGTAAGTTGAATGTGTTCTACTACCTCCTCTTAGCCAAGTTAGCCATGACGCTGATATACAAACGTGTCATTTCCAGTCTCGTAATTGCCAAGGCCCAATGCAGTCAACCATTCCCCTGTTATTCTCTGTAGAAACATATGACCAATATTTAACTGTACTACTTAGAGGAAAACGTCCCCTGTGTCATGGAGAATGCAGAACTTTATATACCAAGCTCGGAAACTCATGGAAATGAGAGCTTGTATCACCCTGGAAATAGGGTTAAAGTGCCCTGTAACATTGTGAATGGTCATGGAAAATGTTGCACGCACACTGTCCTGTATTTTCTACCATTCATCGTAACAATGCAATGATTTAATGAATGAATGTAAAGTAGTTGCTGTCAGCAAGATGCTGTGCACACAACACAACATAGAGTATGTTTAGACTCCTGCTAGTTAGTGAAGGATTGCTGTCAGTTCATGTAAGGTCAGATGCGCGCTTGGTAAATGTACTGGACAAGGTGATTATGTAGTCGTCCTCGAGATATCAAAAACAAATCCATTTATCACCCTAATAAAGTCACCCAGATATGTAACATTTAGAAGTGCATTAGGTTGTATCCGCTATCTAACAGACTGCTAACCTAATAAAACTTGCTGCAGTGTTCAGTGTCAGCCAGACAGCTGACTAAACACTAAAAAAAAACTTTTTTGTACATGAAAGTGTGTTCAGCCTTTCCTTTTGGCAGGACGTATGTAGTCTGATTCCAGGGAAATGAACTAGAAAGCTGGTCAAGGGTTAAAAATGCAGTTTCTGGCCTAATTAGTGCGACACACTTCTCAGTGGCTGTGTTATAACTGTGTGGGCAGTGCCCAGCATGTTGGTACATATACATCTATTTCTGTCTGTAACAGTGTATGAGAGACTTGGGTTTTATGGTGCTATAAAACAAATTGGATGTATCTGATATACGTATTTGGTAATATACTGTTTTAAATTTATTGTGAAGCCCTGCTGAGGGTTGCAGTATTTTATAACCTCACTGTTGTGTTGTAATGAATTAAAACATGGCAATACGATATTTTATACAGCGCTGTTAGAGACCACCCTTCATTAATTTCATTTGCAGTAAAAATGTCCTTTAAGTACCAATGGTAATAAGGAATGGCAAAGTCAATGAAAAAACAAGTGATAAAACTGGATTTTCCAAAACTGGATTTCAAAAAATGATTAAAAGATGGGAAAATATGGGACTTTTAACAAAGCTTTAATGTTTGAGAGAGAAGAAAATCTAGCTTTACTCTTGGGTTTGAAAGGGTGTAGTTGTCAAGAAGATGTTACTGGGAAAAAAAGAAAATAGACATCTAAACCTGGGTATCTGAGATATGGTGTGAGTTTCTATGAAACGATGAGTCTAAACTTATAATCGGGAAAGTAGAAAATGCAGCTTCTAAGCCTGAACTTTAAAGGTGTGGAAAAATATAAATACTAAAAGATGAGAAATTATATTTAGTTGTTGAGGCTTTTATGCAGTAATCTCATAGTTATACATTTTCTGCTTATTTTCCTTGATGGTAAAAACAAATAACTTACATGTAATGGCTGTTTGGACTGGAAATGAAATGAGTGAAACGGGTCTAATTGAAAAAAGTTGAAAATGGATTTGAAATGAGGGAATCCAAACAGGTCTGGTAATGGCTAGAGGTATTTTAGTAATCTGTGTCATGCATGTTCATTTGCTCATTGGGTTAGCATTGTTTTGTGAGACTGAACAAGATGGCCTAGATGCCTAGAGGAAGCCAGTGTGTTATGGCTCAGTGTGGAGTCTTTCTCCCTATTCCGCAGGATCGTTCCCCTAAAACACAGAGCCAGGTGAGGAGAATGATGGAGGCTGGGCAGGTGGAGCAGAGAGGCTGCCAACCTTCGAGTCAGTCTCCTCCTGTCAACATTAGCTCTCCATCCCAGCTTCGGGGGAAAACCAATCCAGATAGCACCCCCCCAGGGGAGAAACGTATGTTTATGCCGTCCTCTGTTTGTGATTTAGAACTACCTAGTGCTTATATAGAAAATGTCTGACTGATTTACGTGAACTGCTCGGATTATGCTTAGCTGCAATATATCATCCTAAAGTCGTATTGGTTAACCTGAATGTCTGTATAATTCCTGCTGTCCCTGTTTCTTTCCATTAAGTGGATGACCTCTGGAAGACCCCTCTTACAATAGAAGATCTCATATGTTACAGCTTCCAGGTGGCACGAGGGATGGAGTTCCTAGCATCTCGTAAGGTGAGCCCTAGGCTGCTTTCTGAAAAACCTGCCTTTGCTTTGGCCTTGATTCAAGCAGACAAACTCCTAGATCTCACGGTGATTCTGTTGTCCCATAATGAGAGTTATAAGTTACTGACAAGTGAAGTAATCTCTGTCCTGACCATTGTGGCCCATGAGGATTAAAGCTGGGAGCTGGAACACAATACAAAGCTCAGTCTTCAGGCCGTTTGCCGATCTAAGACAGAGATAAAGGAGCAATAAAGCAAATTTGTAGCTTTGCAGTGCAAACGCATAACTCAAACAGCGCAAACATCTGCTGTTCTTCTCCCTTTCCAGTGCATTCATCGAGACTTGGCAGCCCGAAACATTCTACTGTCTGAGAACAACGTGGTGAAGATCTGTGATTTTGGTCTGGCTCGTGATATCTACAAGGACCCAGACTATGTGCGGAAAGGAAATGTAAGAGGAAAAAAGCGACACCATTAGCTTTTAACAGTACTTTTCATTGGCAGGGGAGCAGACTAAATCAACTAAGGCAAAATCCCTTACAAATCATAATGGTGCTCCAAATGGAGCTAATGATATAGGAGAAGGAAGAGGATCATCAACCTTTGACATGATGTGTCATGCTGTTCCTTGTCAGATAAAAAAGGCTGTTGGCTTCAGGCTCTGTGATTAATCTTTGTGTAATGTGTCCTTGCTTTTCCAGGCCAGACTGCCACTCAAGTGGATGGCTCCTGAGAGCATTTTCGACAAAGTGTACACCAGCCAGAGTGATGTCTGGTCTTTTGGCGTGCTGCTGTGGGAGATTTTCTCACTAGGTAAGCCGAATGTTGTTTAGATGTAAAGGCCTTTACTCGTCAAAGTTGTGTAAAAACAAGTGCAGATTTGTGTAGGAGTTACTCAGCATCTGATTCATACAACTGTCATGACTTTGGCGCAAGCTGTGATGTTAGCGCAGTTGATCAATCAGCGTCAACTGCACGGTTATTTTATGTCGTTCCTGCCCCAACCGCCCACACAACCTAGTGCTGTTCTTGCCCACATTCGCCCACTTAAACCACACAACAAAAAGTGGCTGTCGCCGCATACTTTGAGCTATGATCCTTGTCCACACTCACCCATGTTTAACCTTTGTAATCCCTGACATAGAGCATGCCTGCGCAACCCTCTGGGATCTTAAAGAAACAGCTTTGTCAAGCCAACAAGTTTTGCAGATCACATGGAACCCATGAGGTGAACTAGGTGAACTCATCTTGTGTAGACCTCTGCCCGAATTCACTCATTATGCGTGTATAGTTTATATGAAACAAGCCTTTATTCATGCATGTATGAAACAAGAGAAGCATTTAGCAAGCTCAGGAGCTCTTCATGAAAACAAGCAGTCATGGAATACTTGTTCCTGTGCGAGTGCAGCATCCAGGTGTTCGAGGACTGCTGAATGTGCTATGGTTGTGTGACTGATCCTCAAACATTTTTCTGATTTGGCTTAATACTCAATTGTAAAGCTAATAAGCTATTGAAGTTCCAAGTCCTCAAATTGCAGTTCACAGTTTACCAAATGCAACTTTGGTGAATAGGAGCCCTTGTCCTTTTTATCCCTTCTTGAATGGCACATACTGTGACTAAATAGCCACAAAAGCATCATTGTATATGTTTCTTCGCCACAGGTGCTTCCCCTTACCCCGGCATTCAGATCGATGAGGACTTCTGTAAACGGCTGAAGGACGGCACCAGGATGAGGGCTCCTGACACTGCCTCCCCTGAAGTGTATGCATTTTTATACACGTTTTTATCACTCGCTCTCAACATTAGATATTTTCAGTAGAGATGACAGCTTAAAAGTGTAATCGGACTAAGTGCATTTCTGCCTCCTCCTGCTGGTAGATATGGGATCATGCTGGCCTGCTGGCAGGGCGAGCCCAGGGAGAGGCCCACATTTCCTGCGCTGGTAGAGATACTGGGAGACCTTCTGCAGGACAACAGCTTACCGGTGAGAGATTTTGCTTCCTTTCATACCTCTAAAAAGGGTTCCACTGGTACTCTATGTATATTTTTACTTATTCCCATTGTAGTGCTGAAATTAAGTTTTCTATTTTGGTCACAATGGTACAGAAAGGATGTATAGAGTTTGTACTCATTTAAACTGTTGAGTGATTCTGTTGACGAGATTTTCCATCTCACACGGACACTTGATGATTATTGTAACCTCAGGGGATCAGTATTGTAAATCCCCACATTACATATAATGGTACTTTTACTCTAATATTTCCTACCTACAAGTACCGCTTTCTTGTCCAAATATTAGTGCTAGAGTCCTTTTATTTCTTTTGTAAGGATTCTAGCTATTAATAGGTTAAGTAGTAAAAATACTAATGTTTAAATCAGACTGTCATTATATCTTCTGAGCAAATCCTGGCATCTTGAAACTAGTGAGATACTGAGATTTAAATAGGATTTTATATTTCCTTTGCAGGACATTCCCTTTAATGTATCTCAAAGCTCCTCAGATGATGGCTTCTCACAAGCTTCTTCAAGACCCCCATCACAGGAGGAGCTGAGACTGGCCTGCAACACGATGCCGGCCAGGTACTGCACTCACACATTAAGATGAGCTGCTTCGGAGTGTAATTAGAATGAGAAACAAAGTACATGTGTCTAAAAGTATGACCCCAAATGGCTAGATATGAAATAAAAACAAAATTGTAATATAACTCCAAAAGATACGTCCGTGCCTGACCTAGGACAATAGAATCGGTCACTCTGGAATAGCCGCACATGAGGCCACCATATTTAAGGTCACCGTGCCCAGTGCCATGTGTTTGCTAGAAGTGTATTAAGCCCGGCATTGGGCTGTGTTAGGCAGTGGAACAGAGAGTTACAGAGATCCATCCGATACCGTTGGGATGAACTGGAGTGGCATGTGTTATCCAGAACTAATCATCCTGTACTTTGAGAGTGTATGATTCTGTTCAAGTAGAAATACCGAGGTGCTCTTAATGATTACATTATTAATATGTACATTAATAATACACACGTCAGCCATTACATTAAAACCACCTACCTTGTATCTACACTCATCTACACTCATTGTGTGATTTGTTAGCCCCTTTTTGCACTCTGTTCTTTAACAGTCAGGACCCCTACAGGACCTGACCGTTGAGCAGGTATTATGTGGGTGGTGGATCATTCTCAGCACTGCAGTGACACTGACGCAGCAGTATCTCTTGTCTGTACTATTATATATTATGTATAATATTATTGGCTAATATTATTGTTCCCTGCCTGCTGGTGTAAGGTGAAAAAGTACATTCCAGTTGAATATTACACTTAAAATAAGCAACCTGTTGGACTTAAAAATTGAGTTTAACTTCTAATATGAATAGAACAACAATTGGTATTTTACATTTACCAACTTCTTGGTAGTCAAATAAACTCAAAGGTGCATGAAAACAAGAAAAAAGATATTCATTAAAATTAAATTTAAATGTCATATTAACTTTAGAATTTAGAGTTAATCAAATCTGCAATTATAAGTTAACAGAACAACAATCTGTGTCTTATATTCCTTATATAACTTACTTAAAGTTCAGAATTTTAAGCCAGGCTAGATCATTTTTAAGTTTTGGTCTATTTCTGATGCAACCATCTCTGTCTCAGATACTACAACTGTGTGCCTTTCTCTGGGTGTGTGATGGCGAGTCCATCAAAGACATGTCACTCTCGAGTGAAGACGTTCGAGGAGCTACCGATGGAGATGACCTCCCACAAGTCACATCATGTAAGAACCTTTCGTTAACCACATAAAGAAACACATAACTCTGAGCTGCTAATGTTGCATGAAAGTAAATAGTGGGCGAGTTCAATTATGCTAATTGGTCTCCACTTGCTTTCAGTCGGTTATTAGCAATATTAGCATATTTAAGTGAATTATTTCTTTAGAGGTTCTAAGACTTTCATGTCATTAACACATGCACGCATACAGCATACACTCAGTGCCCACTTTTTTCACTTCACTACTGTACTTAAAGGGGAATTCAGGCAATTTTTTAGAATTTCTGTGCAAGTCACTTTTTAGGTGTTCACATACATGTTTTGTTTAATGTTTGTTGAATGATTGTTAGAGACATTTATACATAGATAGATAGATAGATAGATAGATAGATAGATAGATAGATAGATAGATACTTTATTGATCCTGAAGGAAATTTAGCAGCCAGTACCAGTTTCACAATACAGCACAGTAATGCAAGGCAATAATAAGGGTGGTACAGTATGAACAGAAGTAAGTACATACACAGCAAAAATCATTAACTGTAAATAATGCCGTCAGTTATAGATAAATCTATCTCACTTATTAAAATGAGGCAAAAATATACACAAAGAAATCTATATACAAAAATACAAATATCACTGTAGATGACAAGTAGAAAATATTTATAAATATGCATTAAGATACCAGAGATAAAAATGCAGTGCAATAAGAAAAAATGTGCAGGTCGCAGGTATCAGCAGATAACGACAATACTGAATAAACATGTGCATATATTGGTATTTGTGTAAAGTGTCTAGAGTGTCCAGGAGTGCAGATGGACAGGACATACAGTAAAGTGTCAACAGTGCAGATAAATAAACCTATGATTTAACATAAGAGGTTCAGTCCTCATCTGTCCTCTTCCCTCTTCCGGGAAGAGTGATTTACCAACTCAGATATCTTTACAGTGGTGGTGATAGGAACCAGGGGTCCCAGTGTCTACAATGCAAATATAGTCCTTTTCTTTACTACCCGAAGGACTGACCATTAAACACGTAGTGGTTAAACGTATTTAAATGTGATTAATGTTAATACTGGTGAACATGTTGATTGAAGTTTTCTTTGGAACGATTTTGCCTTATAATGCAGGGCATGTACCTCTCCACCATAAATCGCTTTTAAACATATGCTTTAGCTGATGTTTCCCACTGTGACCAGTTCTGACTAGGCAACAGAGCATTACACACCAAACCAATCTGAATGGCTTTGTTTCGTTCTTAATTGTTTAACTAGGCAGGCATGATGAAAAATGAGTGGAATTCTCCTTTAAAAGCCAGATGACAGACTGCAGCAGAGTCTTCTAAATTTAAGAACACAGCTAAAGCGTGTTAGGGCCTTATTAGGTACGCCTCCCCTTAGACTGCTTAGTCTTATACCCCACACTCAGTGCCTTCTTGCGAAAGTGTTCAACTGTTTGCCATTTCAAGGGGGAGAATATAGCTTTATTTATTTGACAGGGTTTTAATTTGATTATCTTATCTGATTATGGATGACACTGACAGAAGGCAGAAGCATCATGAGCTTTAGTTTTGCACATACACTGTAAATGTTTTTGTGCATTTACATCCTCATAAACAAAATACCCAGCTCGCACCTGACCTCTTGTCAGAAACGGGTCATTTATGAAGGAGGCCAATGGAAACACAGCCCAATTTGAGCACAGTGAAAGACATGCATACCTCACAAAGTGGCCACTGAGTGTATACTGTTTACAGTGGGTCTAATGCACTCCCATGTCCCTGCAGGACAGCCAAACGGACAGTGGGATGGTTTTGGCTTCCGAAGAACTGGAAAGGCTTGAGCACAAGCACAGGGGAGCTATACTAAAGAGGTGAGCTCTTTTTTGGTGTCTGGAATTAAGACTTAAGAACTTAGTTAAATGTATTGCCTCAGTAAGGACGGCGCCACAAATCCAAACTGCAGAGTGCCGCCGTGGCTACAGGTTTTTGTTCTAACCAAGCAGGAGCACATCTCACATCACTTCACTCATCAGTTGAAAAATTCTCTGCCTCAGTCCTAAGCAAACAATTCGCCATTTCCCCAACAACAAAATCTTGCGAATTGACTATAGAGTGAGTTTGTGATTTTTGGTTAATGACGTATAAAATGCATGCAGCAGAATAACACTGATACTAAACGTGTTCACGACTGAGGAGACTGTTCAGTTCTGTGTTCCCTTAAAACATAGGAGTAAAACTGAGGTTCATAACTGGCTCACCACAGGAGCTGCAGTGTTTGTAAAGAAACATTTGATAAAGTATTTTATGGCCTTTCTTACATGTATCTTGATATAAAGTGTAAGCTTCTTTTTTGGTGTCTGGAAATAGAACTGAAGTACATGGTTAAATTTATTGCTCTACTAAGACCAGCACCACAAATCCGATCTGCAAAGTGGCAGTGTGACTACAGGTTTTTGTTCCAACCAAGCAGGAGCACATATAAGTTTGACTATGATGTGAGTAGCTATGTGGTTTTTGGTTAATGATGTATAGATGTGTAAATGCATGCAGCAGTATAACACCGATACCTTTTAAAGACTGAGGAGACTGTTCAGTTCTGCCATCCCTCAAAAGAGTTCAGTAACACTAAGATTCATAACTGGCTCGCCACAGGAACTGCAGTGTTTGTAAAGAAACTGTTTTTCTTCTTTAGAGTACATTACTTATAGCTAATAAGCATTCAAAGTGAGTAAGTATTCTCCTAAAAACTTTAACTGTATCCTGAACACTGTCTCTTACAAATGTAGCTTTGACAGAATATTTCTGCATTCTGAATATATATACACTGTTACATCTTAACCCTGTATGCAAATTAAGGATTAATTAGGATGCATTAAGGATTTCTAATGACAAAAAGCAACCGAGTCGCCTCTGCCCCTGTACTAGTGCTTATTAATATCTATGTAGTATGATTGGTTACCTTGACTGAAAAGGGAAAACTGAGCACATAGAATAAAGTGAACTGAAAACTGTCTGAAGACTGTTCCTGATTGGTCCAAGAGCTGTTTAAGTCTTCAGTCCCAAATTTGACCCGTTCTAGACCAGTGTAGATCGACCTAAGCTTAAAGCTAGCTGGTTCCTCAATTGTTGAGCTGCCACCTTCAGATTAAAGCAATGCATTTTTATAATCCTACCTACTCTCTCTCACTCGCGCTCTCTCTCACTCTCTCTCTCTCTCTCTGCAGTTCAGCAGCAGGCACCAGCACAGAGCGCCTCATCGGCAGCCCAGGCAGCAGCAGCTGCAGCAGCAGACACCGGCCGGCCTTCTTCAGTCAGCTATCCGGCCAGACCTTCTACAACAACGAGTACGGCCAGCTCTCTGAAGAAGGCGTGTGCGACTTCTTCTCCACCCCAGACTTGGCCTTGACTGAGGAATCATGCCCAGCAACTTCCAACCTGTAACATCGGGCTGATCAGGCCAGAGCAGATCCATCATGGCCATCAGCCCCTTAACCCCACCCCTTAACCCTGCCTCACAAACTGAACTGACCTTCCTTCTTTTTTTACCACCTCCATGTTCTCTCTGCTGCCACTGGGTGGCACCATTACGTCAGTTGCAAATCAAAAAGTATTTTATCGCCTTTGTTACATTTATCTTGATATGAAGTGTAAGCTTCTTATGTTTATTTGTACAAAATTAACCCAGAATGGGGAAAAATAAAGCAATATATCTTCTTTTACATTGCCTTACTTTTTGAGACTACAGACAGAAGCAAGAAACCAAACAGTAAATAAGTGAAAAGCAGAACAGCATCGGCACAAACTAGTCAAGAGATTTCGACAAATGTGTAAGCAACAGAACCAACCCATTTTATTGTATCTGTTTTACATGTTCTTGTTATATGCACAATGTTTGTCAAAAAGGAATGAAAAAGAGGATTTGAGGAACACCAATGACCTGACAAAATTAAAGTCAAGTTGATCAAATATAAACTGGCACAACACAATCAGGCTGTTTGTGTCATTTTATCTGACCAAAGTAAACAAAGCAGTTGCAGACACCGGGGCAAAAGTCCACATGGCAACATAACAAGCCAGTATAAGTTAGTCATGGTGCGAACTCATCTGAATGATTGTTTGGCATATTTAGTTTTTACTGTTTATTTCCTGTTTTCAAGTATCCAGCATTTGTGTTTCTGCCTGCATCTTTCAGTGATTCAGTTTGGCTGTTTTATAGGAAAGCTACTGGTTAAAACCAAATACCGGTAGTGGTTTTCCGAGTTAAGATGCATCTATGTTGCCATGTGTACTTGAGGCAAATACTGCAACACATCATTTGGAACGCACAGCTCCACACGAGTAAAATCCTTATGCTTCAACAAGTTCCACTGGAATCTTTACCGTCAGTAAGCGTGATTGGACACGATTTGTCCTGATTACAGGTTGATGAGGGTACAACCTTGACTGTCAGTAAACAAAACACACAAGCTACTTCTCAAATACACCACTTTATACTGCATGGTCTGAGCAAATAAAATAGCTACACCAAATCAACCAGCGAAAGAATGCCTTCACAAAGTAAAATACTTAAAAAAAAAAACCAAACAAACAAAAAAAAAACAATACCCTTCATTCAAAAATGTGGCTCTCACAATCATAATTCCCATTGAAACAATGTCAAATATACCATTTTTACCAACCTAAAAAAAGACGAAAGCTAGCATCAAAATAAAAAACCTGCCAAGCTAGTATTACCCTCTTTATATTACCTTCACAGACTTGTGAACCTGTCATTTGAAAACACTTAAGGCACGTTAGGCCAGTTTTCAGACTAAGTAGACAGTAAACTAATTCTTGACAGAGTATTTTATGTAAGTCAAAATCATTTTCCTTATTGAATACAGAATGACACATTGTCTTTGTGCAAATAATCAAACTCCTATTAACCGTTTTACGCAATCAGGGATGCTACATACAGCAGTCTTCGTTGTAGAATAAGTTCCTTGCTAGACAATATGTGTATCTTCAGGAAACCATTAATATACTGGCAAGTCATAGCAAAGTGGACAAATCCAAAATACTTTACAAGAAGGAACTGCCAAGACGTGGTGCTTCAGATGACCTTTTGTGACATCTGTACTGAAGGGAAGGAACTGTGAACTGCATATATTGGGAAATGTACAAAAATGCAGCGCAACACAATTATTTTAGAAATGATGCAAAAGTGTGGCAACATGTTCAAATGCAATCTCTTCATCCGAGTAACCTTTCTGTTCAGACATCTTGAGAATCTACAAATGGCCAATCGGATAGAACGACTAAATAAAACTGAATTAATAAAGAGAGGACTGGGCCTGTAGTGTGGTACAGTGGAGCATGTGGACAGTCATCGTGGTATAAATAAGATGCGTCTTGGCAAATGAGGCATGACTCAGGACATCTTGCCGATTTGGATTTTCTTCCAAGCCTCAGAGGCTGTGAATATACAGGAGTCAATAATGCCAGCCACTGTAAACGTCCCACCGATAATGGCACAGATCTACGAACAACAAGAAGACAGAAAAAAAGAAATCAATAAAGACGATCAGTAAAACGAGTTCAAGCTTAATTTACAGTACTTCAATCATATCAAATTTTTCCACGTTGAAATTTTATTATTTAGAATAATACTACAGGAAGTTCTCAAGCATGTTTTTCAGGATATATAAAATAAACTATACACTATTTAAATAAAAAAATCAGAGTATGTAAATATTGTCAAAGTTTTAAAAAGTACTATTCATTCTGTCCACTCAGTCTACAGAATAAAAACAGTGTTTCATCACAACAACAAAAAACTAGCTTCTGGGTGGATAACGCTGGTAGCACTGCACCAATAGTGTTTTCTACCAATCCTGACACATACTTGTTATTGAACCAAGAAATCAGAACATCTCTAATTTATGTAGTTAGTTAGAGTTAGAGTGCATACATCTACATATTCATTATTAAATGCCGGTAATCTAGATGCTCCTGATATCATTGTTATTGGTACCGGTAAACCTGTGTGCTACTAAAGCTGAACTTCTGTTTTAAACTGACCTTCCACTCTGATAACTTCACCAGTAACTGGACTGCATAGCTTTTTATAAAATTGTCATTTAATCATGAGCATGCACAGTAATTCATTTCCACTGCAGCATTTAATTTAAAAAAACTTTAAGTAACCATTAAGAAAAATAACTTTTTAAGTAACCATTATTTTATCTGCTATGATAATGTTAATGGATGTTATCGCCAAGCTAATGATGCACTCACTGGGCTTCAAATGACTTTTTGCTCTTTTAAAGCTGGAACACTTAAACACTTGTTTTCCTCATTCTCTGATCCTTTTATTTCCGTAGATGGGGATGAGGGGAATTATTATTATTATTATTTTTTTTTTTTTTTACACTAAAACGTCTCAGAGTCAGGGCAAGCTGGTCTGAGGTGATACCCAATCACATTAGTGGCCTTTTTCAGTGCAGCAAAAGTCACACCGAAGCATGACATTTATGCAGTTTCTAATTTTAAACTTAAGATTAAATATGAATAATTGGGGAAGCTGTGAGGATAAAACAAAGCAAATGGCATTTTTCCTAACATACTTTTTCCACTCACTCACTCACTCTCACTCTCCCTCACTTTCTCAGCACTGATTTTCTAATTTCACCCTAAAAATATCTGATATTGCAGCTTTTACAGAACGTTTTACAGATGTCTTCAAATCTAAATCTTGAATCCAGTTTCTGGACCTTAATTTTGCCATCACTGTTAGGTATGACACAAGGTGGCCAATCGTTGACATCAAAAGATCAGTTCGCTTCCAACCATTACAGAATCCGGGACCAAGAACTGAATTCAAGGTCCTGATTTTGTAGACTTCTGGTTTGGAATACTAAGAGTAAATACTTTACAGTACACTCAATAACTCCAGTGTGAAAAAGTGTGTGTGTGTGTGTGTGTGTGTGTGTGTGTGTGTGTGTGTGTGTGTGTGTGTGTGACTCACCGTTGTAATGAAGCGGTAGATAGGCTGTCTCCTCTCTGTGTATTTCACCGTGATTGGACTCAGATCATAGCGAAACCAAATGGCTGGGATGATTCGTCCCGTGTGACTGTAGGCCACATATTCCTGCCATGAAAAACAACCAAAGGATGAAAGGTTCTCATATGAGCTGCAAATCTGGATTCAGTCTGAAACTTGACACATTACTGACGCTGGTGGAATCAAGCTGTGATTCAGGCTTCAGGCCCATTCACCTTATCCGGCTGTTTCATTCTAAGAACAAGCGTGCTTTTATGGCAGGCCACAGCTAACGCTTTTCCAGTCACGTATTCATGGCAGAGCCACCAGCTGTCACTGGAGTGTGTGTCCTCTAGGATTCCCAGAGGCCAGTGACAAATGTTTGTCACCACTTCATAAACTCCGAGCCGTAATTCCAAACCACTCTCAGCGAACAGGTTGTGTCTATAGTAACCACGGGCCAATTTAGGAGCCCATAACTCAGCACACTCGAGTTGAAAACACACATATGTTTATAGACCCACGTTTTACAACAGTGTTATATAAGGCTTTTCAGTAACATGGAAGGCTAAATGCCTTGGCTTACCTTGTTGGCGACAGTGTACTGGTAGGAAAACCTCTGCTTTCCGGACAAGTCCTCATACACTGTAGGAACAATCTTGAGGATGTAATCATGGGAGGCCAGAGCTGAGAGAAAGAGAGAGAGAGAAACAGTTTAAGAGTCAAAATGAAGGTTGGCCAATGTGATATGCTACCATTATTGTACTATAATTTCACAATAAGCTTTGGTAAATACATGATATACTGTCAGTACTATAATAAATACATATTAACAAACAACATTAACCAATGAATAGTAATAACACAGACCACATGGTAACAAAAAGCTGATTAGATGTCAGCCCATTATGACCCTGTATTATTTACCAATAGTTTGACTTTATCTTGTTTAAAAAGTTACGTTTAACAAACGCTAAATAATAAAGAAATACACAGTTTTGTGCAAAAACTCTTCAGCACCTCAGCACATTATTTAAAACCATGTATCTTATCTCTACATATCATTACAATTCTTGCAAATACAAAAAAGTAAACAATAATTTCTTGTTTTCACAGTATCTGATATTGTGGTTCAAGATTACTCCCGGAAGCTCCCATCCATTTCACGCACTTGTTAAATACCATTACCAGCACACTGGTTGCGATATCACAGAATCTTCTTTTCTATATATGAACTGAATAACTGAAAGGTTCATGAGCCAAAACTAGTATTTGGAGGCTAATATAATATCTAATATTATCTAATCTAATAATATAATATATTTTGTGCATTCCACCTTGTTCCCAAAAAAAAATGGAATATTGTAATGCATTTTGTGTATTGGGAAAATGTATTATTGCCATATGTCCCACCCATAGCTACAACCATTCACCACTGCTGCCATCACATAAGAACCCATTACAACTATGGGGACAAAACGTTCCCAGCTCTTCACACAGAACTGCCACACTGAGTGTAAATGAGCTAAGCTGTGTTGAAGTCAGGATGCTGACAGGGCACTGTAATAGGACCTTGCTCTGGGGTCACAAAACTATGAAGAGCTATAATCTCTGCTTCAAACTCTGCACATAAAGATAATGATCTGCAAGAGTGCATTACCTACAGCTGGGTATGTAAGTCTGTTTCCTTATATGAATATATGAGAACAATGAGCAATAACTAACATATTAGAGAAAGAATATATGTTCCTGTTTGGCAATGAGTGACCACTAGATGGCTCACAATCACACATTTTGTATTGTAGTGCACCGGCGCATTACTGAACTGGGGAGTGTTTCCTCTCTATGCTAACCTACACAAATTGAGCTGTTGATTGTTTATCACTGTGGCCTCGTTACTGTTCCGTAAAGGAAGATAGTACTTTTGGAAAAGGCCACGTAAGCCACTGTAAGTGTAGCAATGCCTCTGGCTGCTGACATTTAGCACTTTTGCTTTAATGTCATTGTGGTTTGTGGCACATAACACAGTGTGAGAGTTGTTGGCAAACTATTACATCACTGAACCTCAGTCTTTTATAGAAAATAAATATGTAAATTAAATTCAGAAATATGTTTCGTCATAATATTCTAAAAGGAGATATAATCTTATATTGGTTTTCTAAAGGACACATGGAGTGAATGCCTCTAGAGTGTCAAGATTACACAAAGGAAAAGTGAAACACTTTCTCTACTACTTGGATACTGTCCAGGAACACAGCATGTATAAAAACCCATCACTCTCTGTCATCATTTACGGTCAGCTGATACAGACATACAGTTCTGGTCAAAGGTTTGGGCACACCTCACTGAACAAACGTTTCTCAAAATCTAAAAGACAATTTAATATTGGGGCTAATGATTAAATCTTTGAAATATTTCATAAACTGCGATGAAGTATATCATACATTTTTTGTTTCTTTCTTTTGAAAACAGCAGCTGTCTTTTAGGTTAAAGGGGACCCATCATATTCATTTTCAATGTTCATAATTTTATTTTGGGGGTCTACTAGAATAGATTTACATACATACATACATTTTCCCAAAACACAATATTTTCTCATACTGTACATTTGTATTAACCCTCTGTCAGCCCTAACTGGTCAGCTCACCCACTCTGTTCTGACTGGCAGACCACCAGAGTGGCTTTCTGGTACAAGTTCTACCCTCACGTCACTGTGTCTATTCTTATAACGGCATTGGTTCTGCTGCACCAGTTTGAGGTAGAGTCTGATCCTGGAAGTCACGGAAAATCAGTTGGTAGATCCACCTTCACAAGCTAGACTCAGCTTTCTGCATGCCATGTGAGGGCATGCAAAGCTGGCTTGTAGGGGAAGGAGGGAATGAGGATGTTGTTAAAGGATGAGGTCACCTTGTAACAGAAAACAGCACCGAAAAAGGTGTTTCAGGAAGCTGAGAAAAGTGGTTTCTGTGGGAGAAAGTTTCTCCCTCTGGTCTGTACTTTGGGCTTTATAACTCCCGTTTACATGCACAAAAAAAAAAAATAAATAAATAACCGCTGCTCTTTCATTGAAAATTTCATGATGACCAATAAAAAGGCTTTAAAAAATTCTTATTTTAAAAGCTAAGAAATATTTCGTCTTCTCCTAGAAAGTCACTACTAGGACACATGCTTGTTTTTGACTGTGATGATATTTATTAAAAAAAAGACTGAATTTTTTTCCTCAATAAATACCTTTCATTTCAAATTTTTGTAAAAACCAAAAAATAAATAAATAAATAAATTATCCCAATTATTATGTGCACCTCATTAAAAGTTCATAATGGATGTGTTACTTTGTAAATGTACCTGCGTTAACAAGCTGTGTTGTGAGGTAGGGTGGGCTAAGATTTGGCAGAAGGCCAATATTCCTGACTACAGTACATCTTCCTTACGTATAATTTAACGGTTTTGACGTTTTTTTCCTCATCCTGAAAAGTGGAAAAATGTAAACATATGGAAAACCCTTCTTCAAGCTTGGCTATGGACTGTAAATAATTCTTTTCCATACTCCAGCAAATCAAACACTGGGGTAACGTACCATTGGACTCAAGTTTGTTGGCTCCAGCGAGGGCGTTGAATGCTCCTTGGACGTGTCGGACCTGCAATATCAATATGCCTTCTGAATGAGGTGAACGGTATATTTAACACCATCTGTGGGCTCATAAAGGATTATGTAACAGATGAAAGAGCAACCTGAAGCTTCTCCCCAAAGGCGAGCTTATGAATGATGTGGGTCATGTCAGGGTTCTGTGGCTGCGCTGTAGCACTGTGTGTGGAGACATGGAAGTTTCCAGGGACCTGGGGGAAAAAAAGCAGAACAAATACACAAACGACCATCAGATAAACTGATAATTATTTAACAAAGCCTTCCTTTCAAGTGCTGAATAGGGCAGCACTCTTTGTAAATGTTTAACTTGATTTTAAAAGTTCAATGTGCAATTTGAGCCGTTCTTCCCTATCTCCCCGTTATAAGACAGTGTGACGTCGAGACAAATCAACAAAACAATGAGTCTTTGAGAGGCTGTTTAGAACACTCCATTTTAGCACGGAACCACTGTCAGCAAGACGCTCTTTGCGGAATAATGAGATTCGGGATGGGCCATGACTGGCAAAAGGACTTCCTTTCCCCCCAATTACAGCTGAATCCAATCTTTAGTTATTTGCCAAATGCGGTCTGCACAGTGATTAAATGAATTTGAGAGAAGGTTTTCAATTTAAAGGGTCATTACTACATTGCCCCGTGATGACGCCATTTCCTTCCATTTCATCAAAACCATTATTTCTTCATGCGTCACGTCCAATGCTGCGGTCTCAATGAACTCAGCTGAGAGGGAAGTATAGTGTTCTATGCCTGCACAGTATAAGACCTGCCACTTTCTTACTTTATTAATATTGAATTCTCCCTCGAAGCGGCAGCCGTAACCATTGTTGAGCGGCACCTTCATAGAATTGTCTATGTGGCCCACTTCATGTCGCCCCATCTCATCTTGGATGTCCAAGCCCACCACTGATAGTAGGAGAGGCAGAGGAAAAGTGAGAGGAGAGGGAGACAGAATGAGAGCGAAATAGAGAGAGAGGAAGAGGACCACTGCTTAGTTATAATCAATTATACATTATTACAAAATTTAAACCTAATAACTACTTTTTCCCTCTCTGGAAAATTCCAGGTGGCTTGACATTATCATTTCATGCATGACGAATGGATCAACAGAAATGGTACAAATGACCTGGAAACAAATCTGATTACGTTAAGACACATTCGAGTTGGGGATGTTTTTCCTTTCGCCTGTAAAGTTCTCATTAAGAAAGTATGAGATTATGACAGTAATTTATATGCATGGAGAATTTCATATTTGTTGGCACTTCAGAACCCAAACACAGTCACATCACAGTGGGGAGAAACGTCTTCATGTTCTGCAGGAGAACAACCAGCACCCCTCATGCAGTACAGTCTCCCTGGGTTGATGTCAGAATGCTGACAGGACACTGTAATATAACCTCGTTAAGGGTCTATGATTGATCAACATTGACCTTTCGCTCTGGTGATGACATGTTCCAACACAACGTTTCAGCTAGTGAGAGGAAGAAAGACTGAGGGGAACTTTCTCAGTCCTCCATAAAAACATTTCCATGGAATAGAGTTGTTTCCATTGCATCAAGAGCACTCCGAGCTGAAAGAACACTTGTTGCCCATACAAAGCAAAAATGAAGAGATTTTAAATTGACTAAATATTGTATAATTCCACATCCACTTCACACGTTGACTTATTTTGACCCTAAGTATGCTGGATCCAAACCCAAAACCTCAGTTTCCACAGAAGGGTTAACAGCATAGTGGAAAGCAACCACTTTCTGCTATGTTTATGTTCAGTCAGATGTGTGCCCAGAATATCAAATCTTTGTCCAAAGCATTCATGGCAAGTGCACAGAGGGGAAAAAGCTCTTTGCTGCACTTTTTCCTTTCAAGCATAAACCAAGTGGCAAAGCCTTTTTAGAAAGGTCGCTACCGGCGGAAATGTGTACGTCACGTCAAACAGCAGAATTAGAGCTTCTTCATTAAAATACTGTGGAGGGGGAAACAATGATGGAATATAGAAGGCAGCAGTGTACTTAAAAGGTAAAGAAGAGACAAATACTTAAAGGAGTAAGATCACCATTATCAGGTGATGTTCAGATTGTACGATCACTTCAGTCTCATTTACTGATGATGCTACTAAACCTCTTAACCTTGAATTCAAAAACCAAGTAGGCACTGTAACATGGGATTAACAACTGCAAACAAACCATAGAGTCATTATTCATAGTTTTTGATTTAGGCCAACACATGCTACATGATGATAAATGTCACTTTGTCCTGTAAACAACATACAGCATATCCGTACCATTAATGGTGTACAGCCATGTAACGAAGCCAATCTTTAAGGCTGTCAGCTATATTCAGAGCATATCTCATCAAGACAACTGAAATTCTTTAGACTGAAATCTTCAGAATGTCATCAAGATTTTTCACTAATGTCATCAAGATTGACATTAGCTAACATGCTTTTTCAGGATTCTATTACCGAACATGAGGTCATTCTTGCACAGCGCATTGTGCGTTTTGTGATTATGACTCACCAAAATGGCGAAAAGGCCAAAAGTCACACATTGTAGTCTTTAAAAAAAAAAAGAAAAAGGAAAAGGAAAAAAGAAACGTGTTTATGTACCGTATTTGGTATAAGCACTTTTTTACTTTTAGAAGCCTGTCCAACTCGCTGTACAGACTTGTCCCATACAGACTAGTCATAGTTTTTGTACTGTGTAATGTGTGAGAAATAGGCAGTTACTCTCTGTTCTGGCAAGACGCAGAAGACCTGGCCTACAGGGACAGCAGGGAGCAGTCTAGTTTTCATCCTGGATTTAGAAATAGAACCAGCATCCAGAGTATTTTATTCACTCTTTTCCCCCATTTTGACATCTGAAGTATGGCCCTAGAGCCCAGATGTGCTAGCTCAGTGTGAGAGGATTTGGACTAGTACACAGATTTCAGTTCCTGAGGACAGGCTATCTGAGGTTGTAGGGTTGGGCAGTAAGACCATATTTCATACACTCCTGTGAAAAGGTTTTTGTTTGCATATTTGTCACACTTGAATGTTTCAGATTATCATACTAATTTCAATATCATATGTAGAGCGCAAGTAAACACAAAATGCTGTTTTTAAATGATGATTTTCGTTACTGAAAGAAAAATTAACTGTGCTGCATGTCAGGTTATATGATTAGGAATAAAGATTTTGTTGTAATAGATGTACAGTGCAAGAAAAGGTTTGGCTGCAGCAGCTTTATCATGATGATAAAAATGATCACAGTGCAAACCTGCCTAAAGACTGATATATGTCCTCTCTTTATAACTTCAGCTGTCATAGGTAGAGCTAAACTATTACAGGGTGATTTTCACAGTAGCTACTGTTTTGCTGGTGCATTTTGTTTGTTCAAACTTGTCTGCAAACCTTAGAAAACCTTGTTCAGGCCTGGGTATCAAAATTAAATATATTAAAGACTTCCAGAACCCGAATGCTGCTCAATATACTACTATCGCATCCAGATTGGTCTCCTCTCTTCATTTTGAAGAATACATTACAACGCAAGTATCAAAACAAATCATTTCAAAATCTCAGCTTCATTCATTCTCAGAGTCATTCAAAAACCAATTTTAATAGTCTTTAGACTCCTATAAAGCACACTCGTCCCAAATATTAGACTCGTGACAGGCTGTCTAAACTCTTTTCTGTACGCATGTTATTAATGTCAGCACTTCTTCATTAGACTGTAATCTAATAAACATACCCACTTCCAGAACCTCATAGCCATATGCCCACTTTTGAGTACTTTTGAGTGTTGGGGTATCTGTAATGAAATATTTATGAAACCATGACCTAACCTTCCTACCTATCGTGAATCATACAAACCCATTGAAGAGTCTATAACTGGTAAACAACAGTATGGACAGCAGCTAATGACATGACACTTCATAAAAAACAAAACACTATTGTTCAAGCGCAAGCTGAACCCGGACTGTTAGTGACAACATTTCCATGAAGAAATGTAAAAGGTCCACACTCTGAGGGAAATGCTCAGGCATGCACAACATAAGCACTGAGAAAATTCACATAACATGCCGGTAAATTAAACCACTCATGCTTTTGGGCAGGAAACTTTGGTCTAGTCATCTGTGCACAACACATCTTGGTCTTTTAATGTTCAGAACAGATAAAAAAAGCTGCTGGTATTGTAATAGAGATTTTAACCAAGGCAAAAGAAGGAGAGTATTGATGTATGTTATATATATATACTCACAATCACAGTGCAAGTTTGGCAAACTGATGTTTAAACTCACTTCAATCTTCCCTCCACTGTCCTTATCTGGATCATCCACATAGAGCTCATTTACTCTGTAAACAAGGGGAAAAAAATGTCATCCACTGGAAACATCAGTAAACCAATATACCACTATTAAAACTGTAGCTCCTTTATTATTAGTATCATAACATTATTTGATATCATTATTTAGTATCATAACAGCAAATAATACAACAGACAGGCTTAAGAGAGTACAATGGTATTGTAAGACACTATTAAAGACACTTTTCTGCATCAAGGTTTATTCATCAGTGGCAAAGGCCAATTTAAAAATAATGTCTACCAGACAGAATTGCTAAATGACAGATGAGCACAAGATACTTCTGACACAAGAAGCCGAGTCAGTATCCTGTGTGAAACTCAGCTTGACTTAGGAGGTTACAACACCCTGATGACAGCAATGTCATAATATCCACACATTTTGCTACATGGACTATTATATTCTGCCTCCTCACAATCCATTTTAAAACACGGAAAACTCAAAGATCTATTTCAGTCCTGCTTACTGTTTGCATTATGGTCTACACTGCCGTGCAATATGTAAATGCTCTCAGAGGCCGTTTATGAGGCTATGGTGACCTGAATGACTCATAACTAACAGTTACATCTTGTCCCTATGCGCTTTTAACCGTCACATGAAGTAAGCTAGGACAAAATGGCAGCAATACGTACATTTCTGTGGCTATGAATCCCGTCAGCTCGGAGAGGAAGAGGAAGAGCATGAAAACACAGCAGCAGATTGAGACTGCAGGGAAAGGACAGCAAAAGGTCAGGAACACACTGCAGCAATAAAGGAATATGGTGTAATATTCAAGTCAAGTCACTTTATTTGCTATTACATTTGGAGACTCTTAGACATGTTCACAATCACAGCATCCTCTTACCTGCGAATATAAAGCTGGACTGTCACTATCGACTGTACAGTAAGCAACTAATCCAGCAATATTTTGACCATTTATGACAGAATAAAACAAATATCACAAAAGAGCAAATAATAAAAATGGGCCTAATAAACATAAAGCTGTTTAAAGATTGTAAAAAAACTGTC
>CM067485.1:24084395-24311961 GCA_034552555.1 Semaprochilodus insignis
TTTATGTTTATGTTTATGTAGACAACGTGACTCCTTGTTCCTATTATCACCTCAACAAAGAATCTACAAGTTGCTGAGTTTGTCTGCAATTAACCATTCAACAACAAACCACTCTGAATAACTTTACTGTTATATAAATAAATGTTTACATCACTACAATTGAAAGATGAAAGATTTTGGGAAAAATCAGATCTCCTCTTTGTCTCTGGGACAGTATACTTCATTCCTGCCTTTCTATTCACTTAACACTAGTTAGAGAACCCAAACTTCAGACTTTCTTTCTAAGCTTCATATTTCTAGATATATGATGACAGGCTGTTAGGAGCAGAATGGTCTTACAATATGAAGCTACATATAAACTAAAGAAACAGCATCAGACCAGCCAACATTTATATTTTAATGTATAGTTGTGAATTACACTGTGAGGAGTCTGACAACAATATCTTTCACTTCCTCCCCAAAGGAATCAATAATAATGACGGGACATTACTTTGACATAACAATAATGTAGCAAAGGTTATAGTACTCTCCAACTATACTGCTGCCTATGTAGGAAAGGAGTTCGAAATTTTACTTTCAGAAAAATAAAACTCTGGTTTATAAAGTTAAAAAAAATATCCATAAGACAGAGGTTCCAATTTGTGATGCAAAACTGCAAAGGTGCCATCTCTAAAAGAAACATCCTGACAGCTAAACTTTCTTGCTATTTTGTTACCATTAAGTGAATAGGTCCAACAATACTGGTCCAACATTCCTACAAGGCGTCTATAAGTTGATTCACAGTGTCAAAATCCAACCACAAGTTCTACCTGCCTCCTTCATAGGGTATGTACCCAAATCTAAACCCTTCTAAACTATTTAACATATCAGGATCAGCATGTACTACACACATAAGTAATGTCTGAGGTTGTCTGGATACCTAGCGAGGATCACACTTAACTGTCTAGACAAAACAACAGGATCAAAACAACTCAGCGCTAGCTAGATAAACTAACACGTTAGAAAGCTAATTGGCCATTTGAGGATGATAATCTACGGTTACCTTTGATGTACCATTTGCATCTGTCTAGCACACATTCCTCCACGAGGCTGTCAGATTTCCTTCAGACCAGGCTTCCCCCCTGAAACTCCTGGCTCAAATGCATTCATGATTGATCATCCCCTTTTCTCTCATTTTGTCCTGTTCAAGTTTTTTTTTGGTGTTATTTTTCTTGTTGTTATTTGGGGGTTTGCTGTTTGTTCTATCCATTCCTTCCTTTGTTTTCTTTTTAATTCCTCTGTGATATTCGGATGATTTATTGTCTGTGTTGTCACTCATGTTCTGTAAAGCAATTTTACCACTTTAAATACTTAAATATTAAAATACATTTAAATGTAAACAGTTTTTGCTGTTTATTTTACCTTCTGATTGCATGTATGTGAAAGAACTGCATTATATCAAAACAAATGTTGCAAGACATAGTAGACTATCAAGTGCATGTCCAGGCCACTTACTGCAGTAGAGAGGAGTCAGTGTCCAGTCTTTTACTGAGCATCCACAATAATGCTTTTGTGATAAGCTTTGATCTTAAAAGTTTTAAGAAAATTCGATCCACAGCTGACAAACACATGCAAGAATACGTAACCCAAATAAAACTTATTTATTTAGATGTTCTTTATTATATTAAGACCACAAGAGACCTGCATAAGGCCACTCATGAATCCAGACAGTAAATATAACTGCTGTATTTGTGTTGCAGACATTGCAAATCCCCAACACCATGATTATAAAGAAACCTGAGATGTTCTACAATGAAGTATTGAGCCTCTCTGAATGAATGACTTCAAAGACTGAACTATGCAGACATTTTGAACAACTGGTGGAATTTCCCTTTAAGAACTAGACAAAAAAACTGCACGTGTCCATACAAGCAGCCACAATCTGGCTTACTCATAATTCTATTAGAGAAGGCCAGTGAATGAGAGGACACAGCCTTTAGAAAGCAAACATTGTAGCATGAACTGGAGTACACAGGGAGTGGCTTCCCAGACCAGGTTAAAGGGGAACGCCGCTATGTTTATTTTTACTTCTAGTTAATTAAATTATTGAGATGTAAACAAAATTACTCAGAGTGGTTTAGGTTGAAATGCTATATTCTAGACAAACTGGCTGAGAAAGAGTTGTTCACAGTATTGGTGATAGGAACCAGACGTCTGAAGGGTTTAATGCCTCTGAAAGTTGCCTCACATAAAGACACTAGATGAAATGTCAGATATACGCTGCCTGATGTCTGACACATTGTTTTATGGTTTTTTGAGGTTGTGATAAAGTTCAGGCTTAAAACGTATTGTAATCCATTCATGACGGACACGTAGGGTGCTTTAAGGCAAAAAAAAAAAAGTTTTTAAAACCTTAATTATTTCATTATTATTTTTTCATATTATCCAATTCTCACGTGTGGGTTCATGAGTGGATTTGGACGGAAAATAAAACGGCTATATTCGTGTTATAGACATGTGCCCCCTGTTTCCTCTCACCAGCACTGTAAAGAATCAGGAGTCTGTTAGGTTCTCTACAATGAACCACTTCACATCAAACCTCTCTGAATGACTCTGTTTACACATCAAGGTCTGAATTATTCAGAAATGTGGAAATATTGGTGAAATTCCCCTTTAAGGACAGTCTAGATAGTCTTGACTTTCAACATTTCATTACCATGGGGTCATAAAACTTGTCCATAGCTAAGTTTGGTGTATATGTGCGGATGCTGAGGGCTGGTTAGCATGCAGGTGGACTCTCCAAACTGATGAACGTTAACACAGATGTTTAGCTTCATTTCAGCTCAGTTCTGCTCCTCACTGAGCAGGCTGAGTGTCAGCCAAGAAACGGGCCGGTCCCCGTTAAATATGCACTGAATATGTTTATTAAACAGTTTTAAATCGCTCTATGTTAGTAGTACTGAGCGACACAGTGGCACACTGCAGAGCTGCTGTAGCCTCAGCTCTCACGTCCAAAGTTAGCACAATGGCACAAAAACAACACTTCAGCCTCGCATTTCTACTCACCTCCGTACATCGAAAGTCATGGTGCACGTTTTAAAAGCAACGCTAAAACAGCTGAATGGTGTACCGGGGCGAAAGGGCCACGGCTCCGAGCTTCACTCCTACCGGTGGCGGAACTGACCGGAGATGACGAGTGCTAAGGACGCTTTGCACAATCCTATTGGTTCGAGTGGAGCACAACTGATGATTCTGTTTCCGCCGTATGAGAGCCTTGGAACTCTGGGATATGTAGTCCGTTCTGTTCAAATGCCATAGTGCATCAGTCAGAGAGATTTCCAATATTTTTTTTTGACACGTGTGGCTTCACATTTTCATTCCAACAAGTGGAAACGCAGATTATTAATCAGTTAGTCTCAGACAGCGTCTCTAAATAACAGGCCTATGTCAAAAATAGCACACAGCCATTAGCGGTTAGCATTGCATTTGTTAGTGTAGTATGTTTTGTACAGTAGCATGTGGTTTAAAATGCAGCCTCAGTCTTAAAACAATTGGGTATTCCATAGGTGTTCCTGCTTTGTTGAAACATATTGGCCCTATGTGAACAAGATTGGGAGTTTCTGGCCTAAGCCCTCCTCCAGGGATATTCAGTGTCCGGCACACTTGGCCACTTCTGTGCTCAGGCACACCCATATCTGTTAATGGCTGGGTTTGTGTGTGTTAGCACGTATAATATAACCCGATTGTGCTTGATACCAGCCCTCCTGCACCTGGAACTTTATGTTTCTGTCTTATTCCCTTCTAATCCATATTCCCTCTGGGTGGAAAAAGCACAGAGAAGCTATTGTGTGTAAGCTACATGAAGGTATAGGTACTGTGTCAAAACAGTCACAAGTCACAAAGTATGTATAAATGTATGTACATAAGACTAAAAACTAAATGCCTTCGCTAATAAATTTGGTGTTATTGCGATACTACTAGTCCTTATTGCACCAAGACGAATGAGCAAAGTTGTGAGCATAATGTCATTTTATATTGACATTAATTTAGTCGAAAGTCTCCTAGTTTTTGAGATTTCTAATGAGTACTTTGAAGATCTAAATGAAAATGTAAGGAGTCAAAGGTATATTTTGATGTAAGTACATTGGAGATATATTTGAATAATCGTGAAAGGATTTAATTTCAATAGTATTTGAGTATTATTTCAAAATCATATTTACAGATAATAACAGAATACACTCAAAATCATTTGAGTATTCTCTATCCCTGTTTCTTACTTACAGTCCTATTTAAAAGACTCCTATGACATTAGTGGCTCCTGAAACTCCTATGAAAACCAGAAAGGGTCCAGGGGTCAAAAATAACACCCTTTTTTGGTGCAGATGGAGCGGCTGCTACTTATCACACAACTGTTGACACTTTTTATACAAACATTTAGTACAAAATAGCCTTGAGAACAGATATACCAAATATACTACACATACTAAATGTGTGTTACTCTGTCATTTACATTTACTTTACCATAAAATCAGTTTGTTATAGTCTAGTTTGTGTTTCAGTTACAACTGATTTTAATGTTGTCTTAGTAGCTTCTCTAAATGCATGTCTTCAGGTACTAAATGAATAGGTGAACACAAAATGACTGCTTGCCACTACTCTTTTATATCATGCAGCCTAATAACACTGTAAAGCATTTGAGAGCAAAGTATCTATTGCTTGGTCCCTTGTATGCCGTCCCTTCTAAGGGCCCTTAGAAGAGGTCATTTTTTTTAACATTTCAGTTTGGAACTGCACTTTGGTTGCAGTCTTTCTTACTCTCCCACAGGAGTAAGGGAGCATTTCAAAAGAGATATGTAGATTTCCCTTCATTACATCTCCACCACAGTGCACAGGTCTGGATGAGTCCTGCTAGAAAGTCTGGAAAAATAATAGCAGTTTCTGGACAGGGAGGATCCCCTACCTGGCTTTGGGACACACAGGTGTAAACCAGCTTAGTGAGATTATTAGTGGATGCATTACAATTTCAAAAGAATCTTCCCACACAACTACACAAGTGCTAAGGAAATAGGCATTTAAGAAAAAGTGTTTTTAAAACAAAGGTGTTGTCTGATAGAGCTTGTGGAATGTCTCTGCTTTTGCATGCAAATAGGCCTGCGCAATACATGTCAGGGCTGGATTCTTTGCTGGTTGTTTCAGGTTCTGATCATTTCTATTTACTTACAGCTGGTCTGTGTATTGTGAATATACCTTTAGCAATGTGATAAATGTTGCAAGTAATACAAATGTACTGTTACCCAATGTAGTCTGATATTATTGAATAAGCTTGACTATTTAGACTATTTAGCTAGACGCCATTAAACATCGCCATAGGTGCCATAGTCAGGAACCAAACATGTTTTGTTCTACTTTCTTCTAAACAAGATATTAATTTTGTCTTGTTATGTTAAACTGTATTTATGTTTATTTGTATTCACATGTTATATAATATTTGTCACCTACTGACAAGATAAATAGTTAATTATATAGATGTATACATATATAGTTATAGTTAGTACATGTGTTATTAAATGGTTATGTGTGTATTACAGTTAAACAATGGTAAAATGCCTGTAACACGGATCATGTGGGTGCTGTATCCTTTTGTAGTTAAGGTTACACCACTAAGGCAAGGTGTAACTTCCTGAAACCCAGTGCTGCACTCTTTGGCTGGCAGGCATGTGAATCCCTTTGATCCCTATGAAATAGTTTCAGATGAAACTATGGATCCTTAAAGCTGTGTTTTTGTAGCAGTTGGTACGATTCCAATCTTTTTTGTGGGTGACCTCCATGATTCTTCCACAGAATCAGTGCACCAAAGACTGATGGACATGATTTCAAAATTCTGACACACACAAGGCTCACTGCATTACTTACCATGCCCAGCATATACACCTCTATTCCAAAAAAGTTGGTAGAGCATGTGAGATGCAAATAAATACAGAAAGCGGTGATCTGTAAATCTACTTTGACCTGTATTTGAATGTCAGTACAAAAGACAGTATATTTGATGCCAGTTGATGTAATCATGCTTGAGCATAAAAGAAGCATCCAGGAATGTCCTAGTGCTTTATAAGCAAGGGCGGGTCAAAGTTAACCATATAATATCATTCAAAGATTCAGGGAGTTCAGAGAAATCTCTTTGTGTGAAGGGCAAAGCCAAGAACCACAACTGAATGTCCATGACCTTTGGTTCCACAGATGGCACTGCATTTAAAACCAGCTCTCTCCTCTGAAGGATATCACCACATAGGCTTGAGAACACGTTTGTCACTGCACCCCAAAGTCATAGCACAGCAGAAGTCATAGGTTAGCAATGTCCAGAAATTCTGATGACTTCTCTGAATTATAGCTCATCTGACTTGTATTGATGCACACTATAAATGTGTATTTTGGTCTGATGAGTCAGCTTTACAGATTTCTTACGGCAAAAATGGACAGGTCGTATTTCTGGGCCAAAGAAGAAAAGAACCACCCAGATAAAAAGTTCAAACGTCAGGGTGTGCCATGATATGGGCTGTAGGAGTAATCTGCAAAGGCAACATTAACACTGCAGGACATAAACCCACAGGCCACTTCATAAGGTCAACCTCTACACTTCTTGCCCATTTTATCAGCTCCACTCAAGATATAGGCGCACTATGTAGTTCTACAATTGCAGAATGTAGTTCTTCTGTTTTGCTGCATACTTTGTTAACGGCCAGGACCCGCACAGGACCACCACAGAGCAGGTAGTATTTGGGTAGTGGATCGTTCTCAGCACAGCAGTGACACTAACATGGTGGTGATGTGTTGTGGTGGTGTGAGTGGTCAGACACAGCAGTGCTGCAGGAGTGTTTAAACACTGGTTTATGTTGGTGGACTATTCTCAGTCCAGCAGTGAGTTGTTTAAAAGCTCCAGCATCACTGCTGTGTCTGATCCACTCATACCACCACAACACATGCTAACACACCACTATCACATCAGTGTCACTGCAGTGCTGAGAAAGATCCACCACCCACATAATACCTGCTCTGTGGTGGGCCTGTAGGGGTCCTGACCATTGAAGAACAGAGTGAAAGAGGGATAACAAAGTATACAGAGAACCAGATGGATTATAACACCAAGCCACTTTCTGCATGGGTTGTGTAATCACACAACCCAGCATGGCTGTGTAATCAAAGAGCATCAGAGCTAAACTGACCAGTCCGCAATCCACAAAATTAAGAACTGGACAGACTGGTGTTTTTGGCCCTCAAATGATGATAACGGTTTGTTAAAGAGAAAGGTGAAATAACACAGCAGTAAACATGCTCCTGTCCCGACTTTCTTGGAACATGTAACAAGCATAGCATTTGCTATGAGTCTATTTATACCAACCAACCAACCAGACAGACAGACAGACAGCCAAATAAATAAATAAATAAATAAAGTTTTATAAAGTCAAATGTTAAATATAATATTTTATGCTGTTTTCTAATAACATGGGTGAAACAGAATTTTCTAATCACTGTTTTCTGTATTTATTAGCATTTCTTAGACTATCCCAACTTTTTGGAACTGAGGTTTGTACAAAGCAAATAATAAAAAAAAAACATTATGAACACATTGCTTAATGTAAGTGGATATTGTTTGTCATCATGCAGTTGTGAACTTCTTTAAATATAGACACAGAAACTCTGAAAGAACCTTTTGGAGTCAATAATGGAAAAGAAACAAGGATATACCCTGTAGTTTCCCACGACTTGCAGCAGTCATCCAGACACATTTCTGTCAGTAAATGACCAGTGACGATAAGGGTTCAGCCTTACTTCAACAGTATATACAGGAAATGTCTTACATATACCCTTCTTTCAGTTCCCTTTTATACCGAGAGCAAAAAGTGTGGTAAACAGAAATACGAAGGGAACGTTTGTGACTTTTGCCATAAAGATGACTCATTTAAGCAAGCCTGTCTGATTATTGGAAGTGAATAGTCACAGTTATCGTTGCTTTCTATATTCTTGTAGTCCACTTATCTCATAGTATCACCATTTCTTAGGTCTCTTTTACAGGCTATGGCAGTCAACCCTGTAAATTCCCAGATTTACTACATCTTACAGCTCATAAAGCAATGACTACTTGGACAACAATGTAAAGAAGCTGAGTTATTCATGATTATATAAGTTAAAGGATGAATTGACGCCTGGACCCATTGGCAGGTTCTGGATGTTTAAATGTTTTCTGGACTTAGTACTGTGGAAATATCAGATACCACGCTTTCATACCATCTTCAGTCAAAATACCTATTAAATATGTTATTAAGTAAGTTATTCATTTTTTCAGGAGACACTGTATTTCTGAGATTAGATATATGATAATAAACTTTCATAAGGAAGAGGAAGTCAAAAGAAAACAAGAAAAAAAAACAGGAGTTTCCAAAACTGGATACAGAAAAAAGGGACACCCAGCAACCGTAAAAGACCTGGTAGACCACAAAAACTGTCATCAGATAAACAGCACTTTAAGCTTTCATCTTTGACAGAGAGGAGATAATCACGTTCCACTGTTGCTTCAGATGTGAAAACATCCACAGGTGTTTCTGTCCAACCTCCAGTTGTGTCAAAAAGCCACAGTTATTGAGAAAAGGCAATAGACAAAGAAGAATTTGTTAAACAAATGAGATGCTGGTGTTCTCATTTCATTGGATTGGGATTACTTGGCATTACTTAGATTATAGGGACTTCTAAGACTAAACATTGGCGGAAAAATATCCCTGCATATTTCTTTGAACAACTAAAGGAAGTCTCCCAAAAAGAATGGAATGTGTTAGAAAGGCAAATAGTGGGCATTACTAAACACTGAAAAACTATTTATTATATGTAGTTGTTGAGGCATCTGTGTAATTTTCGGTTAAACATAGTTTCGTGAAATACTGATTTTTGAGGTTTCTTAATCGATACTCCCCCACAAAGAAACTTGTATTTACAGTAAGTGCGGGTACAGCACATTGTGTTTTCAGACCACCTCCTGCTACACACTCCGCAAAAATGAGTAACGTTCCCTTTGCATGGCTCACACTTCAGGCTTGAGTCATAGCAGTGGGGTTTGGACAGTAAAATCCAGCTCGGCAGGCAGATGTGCTGCATCTCGAGGCGTTACCAAGTTCCCCCTCTCTTGTTACTTTTTGTTTCTTCCTCTGTTATGGTCACACCGGCTTCGAGCGGCACTCTAGCAGTCCACCTTCCTGACTCAGGCGCCAGAAACGCAGGCCTGACGTCAGCAACTGTATTCTGTTGCTGTCCTACTTTCATTTTGGTATACACTCGCCTGTGAGAAGCAGGAAATGTGATAAACATTTCAGGGCAGTGTACAAGTTGGAATAAGCAAGCAATGTTTCTATGTGTGTGTAGCTCAGCAAAGCACCTTGCATTAGCCAGAGAGGCAATAACTCTCTAAACTTCAGGAGTACCATGTCGTCGAGTCATGAGCTATTTGGAGACACAACAGCTAAAAATGGGTCTTAATGGATTACAAGCAAACCAGTATACAGTATCAGTCAAAAGTCTGGATGCAGCTTCCTGTTAAAGAATTTCCCTTGTTTGTTCAACGTTTTGAATATTAATGAGGACAGTAAATTCTTCACAGTAGACCCCCTTTGACTTGAACACTCTTGCCATTCTCTCAAGCAGCTTTATGAGGAGACAACTGAGATGTTTTCCAGCAGGCTTGTTGCACATAACAGAGTAGTCCAAAGAAAAACAAGTACCTGCAAAATGGTATCTTTACAGCAGAGGACAAAAACATTCTTTGCTTTCAGTGTAGGTTAAAGTAAAGGCAAGGCAAGTCTATATAGCACCTTTCATGCACTGTGGTCATTCAGAGCGCTTTACACATGAGAAAATACAGTTCAGAGATAATTCAAATTAGAATCTAAACTGATGTAAAAGAATAGAAATGAAAACATCAAACATGTTTACAAGATGTAGGAGAAAAGAAATACAAATAAAACATGAGTTAAAGGTGGAATACAAATAGAAATAAAACATGATCAAAAAATATGTAGAGAAATAAAAATAACATGATTAAAAATTACTTTACAATTGGTCCAGTCTTCATGAACTTTTTCAGATAATGTAAGTTACACTGAAAACTAAAAACCACAAAAAATTAGAGATGCTTGTGGTTATTTTGTTTGGACAACATGCTGGAAAAAGGGCTAGTGAGCGCTAAAGATCTAACATCACAATACTTCTAGACTTTGTCACAATATGCATTAGGATATTTAGTTTTTATAATAAGCTAAACAAACAGAGGCGATATTGGCAGGTGAACAAAGTGCTATTTTGAAACCGTGTATGTTCAAAAAAAAGAAAAAACTATGTAAATGAATGTAAGTTAATGTAAAAAGAGCAGCACTAAATCCGAATAATCAGGGCTAATTTCGCTCTCTTTGAAACTGTGTTCTTTCAGTACTGCCGATATTCACAACATCCTATCACAGTAACGATAAATACCATGATATTGCCCGTCCCTACCCTGCAGCTTCTTATTTGGAGGGAATTGACCAAACATCAACCGCACCACTGTTATTTATTTTAGAAATAAATGATCAGCCTTTAAACACAAGCCTTTAGATCAGAGTATCTTAACCACTGTATGTCTCAGCATGCTTTAACCCAGAAGTAAGTCATGACCAAGAGGAAACAACTCACACATTTTAACCTAACCACATCCATGGCAACACGACCAGCCTTGTTATGAGGACGACTGCCATGACAGGCTACGCAACAAAACAGAACTGAAGATATGTCCGCATTGTTTTGGGAAACACAGCAAATGACCTGATAAAACCTGCCAAACAAGACTGCAATCCGGAGACAGTTACAGCAGTTGGTCAAATTGCTGCAAAGCTAGTGAAAGCTGCTCTCTACAACTGCTTATTCAGAGATCTCTGCATTTTTGAGTTTCTTGAAGCCCAAAACAGGTCTAACACCATAAACAAACAAACAGGCACGTCCCACTCTGTGATCCCATGCAGCCGAACCTGTGTAGTGTTTTTCAGCTGATGGAAATTTACCAGACCTCCAGTTTCTATACAGTGATTAACTTTTATGGTTTGCCTTTGCTCTCGCCGCATTGCACACTGCATAGGCCTGTACAATAAAAACAAAGTATAAACTTTTATGAGTGCAGCGACAGGTATTCCCTAATTATCTTGTTATTTGTTAGAACTCATCAAAGGAGGAGAGCAAAGATCACATCCACAAACAGTCACATCATGGAAAATTTGCCAAATTCCTCAACGGATACTAAACTGCTGCCTAAAAAGAAAGCCCTCAGACTGAATCTCTTCTTATCTCTTTCTCATCCTCTTCTAAAATAGGTCAACAACAATTGTTTTTGCAACTTACTTACTTTGGCTGCTAATTATTGCTGTTGATCAAATTGAATATTTTGATATATGTATGATTGTGAAATGTTTACAATTCAGACTGTATTTCATCTCGTCCACTAGCATTACGCCTAATATTACTATGGTTTCAGTATAGTTGTATGTTTATATTGTTGTATTTGTATTGTTGTTAATATTCAGAGGTGGGTTGAAGAGCCTAAACACATACTCAAGCACAAGACTTAGGTACAATAATGAGTAACCTTCCCCACAACTTGAGCAAAAGTACAAAGTATTATGATTCGAAACTTCTTAAGTACTGAGTAACTAAAGTGAACTGGGGTCTAGCCGGATAGCTCAGGTCGAAAGCTGAGGATTGACCAACAGGAATGCACCTTGGCTCTTTTTCTATTGGATGAGTTTGACTTTAGATGCTGGTTATCTGGGCAAACTGCAAAATCATGCTTTGTGAGATACAGTATCTGCATGCAGTGGAACTGCTCAGTAAATCCAGCATCTATCAGGATAAGAAATTCTGTTTGTTTTGGTTTAAAACACATCACCAACACAGAAGTAGTCAACAACAAAGCATAACAATGATAATCAACAGAAAAAGAAATTAGTATCTTAATTGATATGGCTAAAATGTAAAAACAGAGATTACTTAATGATGCACACTCAGAGGAGTACAAAGCCATAAATACTAAGTATGTGTATTTGAAGAAATGCAGTTAGTTACTATGCTTTATTATTATTATTATTATTAGTAGTAGTAGTAGTATCAGTAGTAGTAGTAGTAGTATCAGTAGCAGTAGTAGTAGTAGTAGTAGTATTACTAGTAATATTAAATCATGAAGATTTTGTGTGATACTTATAAATAATAAATTATTTATTATTTAATAAACAGGTCTATTAGTAAAATTTCATATAAAATTTCATTAAAAAAATCAGATTTCTTTTTTTCAAATAGTATTAGATCTATTGTTATTGTTGTTGTTTTGTTGTTGTTATTGTTGTTGTTGTTGTTAGTATTATTGTGAACAGTAGTTATAGTGTTATTACTGGTGTTGTATTCTATTTATGTATACGTTTATATTAATCACACTCTGATGGTTCTGATCATTTCCTGATTGTGGAACACCGAATTCTGATCTGTCTTGATTAAGTTAGGGTAAGTGTGGTGTGAACGGTCGACCTGTGATCTCTACAGTGCGAAGTTTGCGGTGCCTTCGCTACGCTGCTCATGACGTACGTGCAAATTCACCCGGGCAGCGCGCCAGACTGGGCGGGCCCGTGACGTCTCTATTCTGTCGGGGGAGCTATAAAAGGGCGCCCAAGAGAACCGGGGGCAGAACGGAAAACTGGAAGGAAGGACGTTAAGCTTCTGGACGAATTTCAAGATCGTCGACGGGATTTTTTTTGACACTGAACTTTTTTCCGTTGATCGCCTCAGACAGACAACTTTTCTTATTCCGCGAACAAAACCCCGAGCGGGACGCTTTGTTGTGAGTGGACTTATCTTTCCTAACTTTATGTACTTAGACTTGTCTCTTCCCGCGCTCCGCCCTACTATGGTCATTATGGAAGTTCCCAGCATCGACTGTGCCTCCCTCCGGGCGCTGTTGGACGGGAACGAGCCCGGTTGCCTCGTTCTGGACTGCCGCTCGTTCTTCTCCTTCAGCTCGTCTCACATACCCGGATCCACCAACGTCCGCTTCAGTACTATTGTGCGGCGGCGGGCGCGCGGTGGGCTCGGGCTCGAGCACATCGTGCCGAACGAGGACACGAGGAGCGGGCTTCTGTCTGGCCGGTACCGGACCGTGGTCCTACTCGATGAGCGGAGTTCGGACATCGCTCAGACCAAGAAAGACGGGACCCTGATGCTGGCCGTGACCGCGCTGTACCGAAACCCGTGCGGAGCTAACGTGGTCTTCCTGAAAGGTAAATAGGCTAAGCGCTAGCTCACGAAGCTAACACGACTTAAAGCCCGAGTTCGGAGGCGGATAGAGTAGCTTAAAACAAAACTCAAATTAATGTTGTTACTTCAATAGAATAATGGTTTATCTAAAGACTCTACAATTTATCAGATAACTTACTTCTCACGTACAACATCTAGTAACCCAGGAAGGAACGTTTGTTAGGCGCTATTATTATTATTTGGGGTGTCTTTATCTGAGGTAACGTTAGCTAAAATGCTAATGCTCGAATATGGTGAAACCCGAGGCAGTTCAGGTGCTGAACCAACACAACAGAATTAAATTAACCCCAACGAAATAATTGGGAGCTGAATATGAATGGCTAAAATTGATCAAAATAAAAAGCTAGCCTTATTTATTCACATGTGTGCTTATATTATGTATAAATAAAGCTATTATCATTTGGAAAAATACAAAACGTACACTGAACTGAGTAAACGTGAGTAGTAACTGCCCATCTCCGCTCATGTTAGCCTTCTTTATAGCCGCTTTGGTTATTTGTGGCTCTCTGGCCTTGTACGGTAATTCCACTCTAATGTTTACCTCAGCTGTCGCCCCTCTCAACTGTTCTCTCACTCTTTGTGTCACAACAACTGCCAGCTACAGTTGACGCTTGTAAATTATGATGTGTAATTAAACGGTGTCTTTTTCATTTCTCTATTTTTAGGTGGATTTGACACCTTTGCCTCTGAATTTCCTGAAATGTGTACCAAACCAGCCCCCCCACAAGGACTCAGTTTGCCTCTGAGTGCAAGCTGCCATCCTGGCAGTGCTGAATCCGGTTGTAACACATGCACTACCCCTCTGTATGATCAGGTAAGAGTGTAGTAAAAGTCTTATTAGGTCATTTGTTATGACTGGAAAACTTTTGTTTTTGTTTTTCAGTTGTGCTTCAGTTTAATGATGTTAATTATTTTCCTGGTTTAGGGTGGCCCTGTGGAAATCCTGCCCTTTCTCTACCTTGGCAGTGCCTACCATGCCTCTAGAAAAGACATGCTGGACATGTTGGGGATCACAGCCCTCATAAACGTTTCTGCCAACTGTCCAAACCATTTTGAGGACCATTATCAGTACAAGAGCATTCCGGTTGAGGACAACCACAAAGCTGACATCAGCTCTTGGTTCAATGAGGCCATTGAATTTATCGGTGAGAATTTTTCTTCTTATCCACTATTATTTGATTCTCTGTTACAAAACAAGAACAGATGTCGCTATAGGAGGGTTCTGATGAGCAAACTCCCCTTCCCCCTCCCTAAGCGAGGGCTGAATTAAATTTTTCAAAAGTTCCCTCCAAATCGACCAGCTGGATGTACCGAGCCTGACAGCTACAAAAGCTTACATCATCCCCTCTCATCCCATTTAAAGTGGTGCCCCCTTTTCATGGAAAGCAGCAGGCCACGACCCGATCTGCTTTTTAGGGAGCAACTGGCTCTCTTTGCTTGCCTGGCTCCCTTTGTTCTGTTCAAACAAAAGAGGGTTTTCTCTGGCTCTCGACTGGCCTTCCTCCCCAGATCAATGCTCACAGCAGGGGGCAGCCACCCCCCATTGTGTATTCAGACCTGCCGCTGAGAGAGTGCTACCCCATCACCCAACCCCCAGCCCTCATTTAACTTCTTCCTGTTTCCCTAATGAGACGGCTCCCTCCGTTAGCTGAACTGCAGAGTTTGTGATTTGCAATTGAAAGTGGAGGGAGGCGACACCGACAGCGACAGCCGTTAGCCATTTTCAGCTTGGACTATTGAGGTCTTTAGACAAAGCTCTAATTTATACCAGAAATAATAGAAGAAAACTAGATTAACAGTAACAGTACAGAAAAACTGAATCACTTTGTCAAGCCTGCCTTTGTGGAACGTATGATGTGCTGTGTTGAGGCCTTTTGTGTAGAGTTAAACTGACCTCCTCCATCTTTTTCACACAGACTCTGTACGGAACAAAGGTGGCCGTGTCTTCGTCCACTGTCAGGCCGGCATCTCGCGGTCAGCCACCATATGCCTGGCCTACCTGATGCGCACCAACCGGGTCAAGCTGGATGAGGCCTTCGAGTTTGTCAAGCAGCGCCGCAGCATCATCTCCCCCAACTTCAGCTTCATGGGCCAGCTGCTGCAGTTCGAGTCACAGGTTCTGGCCTCGTCCACATGCTCCTCGGAGGCAGGAAGCCCTGCGCTTAGCAAAAGCAGCACTGTTTTCAACTTCCCTGTCTCCATCCCTGTCCACGCAGCTGCCAGCCCACTCTCCTTCCTGCATAGTCCCATTACCCCATCGCCCACCTGCTGACAGGACACCCTCATTTGTATTCAATCAAGTAGGACATTGATCACTGTGGTGGTCTTTGCATTTGTGGACAATTACAGTACCTTGTTCCAACAGTATTTGCACACCTTTCTAGTGGGGAGTAGGTGGCCGGTCCAGCCTTGCTCCTCCAGATTGGCTGTGTTTTGAACACAAGACGACCGTCGTTCACGCTGACTGAACCGAAGGGGTTGGGCATTCATTAGAGTGCAGACAAAGTGATGTTTGTTAGTGGAACATAAACGAGGCTCCTGAATGTCTTTCTGTATCAGTCTTCAGAAATTGAGTGCCGCAACTGATAATCACATTCTGTTTTTATTTATTACCATGCGATAAAGCAGTAGGTCTTACCGTTTGCTCAGGAAAAGTTAGCTTTTACTTGTTGACACCCTTTATTGTTTTTGTTTTAGCAAACACAAGCAGCCTGAGGGGACCATGCGTTGCTAAGCTTGAAGGTGCTAATCTGAGTGAATGCCCCCCTCTTTGGTTTCCTTTTTTGTTCTTGAACAATGAATGTATTTATCATCTCTGGTTAGACTTGCTCTGCCTTAAGACAATGAAAGTTTAACGAATGGCTCACTCAAGGGTCATTTTTGCCTTTCAGAACCTAATCCAACTCACCAAGACGTTTGTTTCTTTATAAGCAAGCACGAAATACCTCATGTGTCTGTAATGTTGGCAGCCCTGTTAGGGCCCTCCCTCAAGCACTAATGGGAGCACTAACTTTCAGGAGACTGTTTTGATATGTGATATTTATTTCCTAAATTAATATATTTCTTATGGTATATTTTTACACGTTTGTGATATGATGTTTTGATACTGATGAATAAAACCTTTTTGTTACAACTGTGATGTAATTGTGGTTACTTATGATACAGCATTTTGATCATAAGACACATTAATACTCAGAGCGCAAACTGACTATATAAAATAAATATACTTTTAAATATAAATTACAGATAAATACTGATACTGATAAATATAAATTGTGATCTTAAACATTTCCACTAAATCCACCCAGATATTCGTTAAGTACATACTGTTAGTTTAAAGGCATCACCACATTGAAAATGTTGGACATCATTACTGAGAACATATGATATTATGATTTAAATATGTATACATATGAAACATTTCCCCTTTTATTGTAGTGGAAGAACAGTGTATGTGACACATATATACATGTAAGTCTGACCATTTGTTATTGAAATTTAATCCCCTGTTTTGAAATTAAATATTTGAATGAACAGACTTGGAAAAAGGCCTCTGAGCCAGGGCCCTTTCTATATCAAGTGTCAGCATCTTGTATCATCCACTGGGGTGTAGAGTCCTGAAGTACATGCTGAGAAACTCAATACGTGTGAACTCTGATCACAAGATCTATGGTGGTTGTTAGACAAATGGCCCAGTTCAGTTATTATAAGAAACTAAAAAACAAATTCTGTATATTTGTCAGTAAACAAGACTATATAATTATCATTGAGAACTGAAAACAATTTGTGAGAAGTAGTGTGAGAAATATGTGTTGTGTAATTACACATTGTATATGGAGTAGCGTATGGTAATGACTGTATTATATATAGGTTGCTTAAATGCCTGTATATGTGTACACACACACACACACACACACACACATCATTGCTATAAGGCTTACTAGCTGCTATAGAGATACTAGCTTCATGATTTCATGATGAATAGACCAGTAGAAAAGATCCAAATAAACTTGGATTTAAAAACGTTACACACTGATAGTGCTTCCAATAACAGTTAAGAACAAGGTTTATGGCCAACAGCGACAATATACCATCACTGTTTGAACAAAAAGGGAAAGAAGGTGTTTGAACAGAAGAAGGAAAGAAGGTGGAAGGTGTAGCTTTACAGAAGGAGGAAGAACTTTGAATGGAAGGCTGTGTAACAAGTTCTTCCAGTTTTAATTCCATGTAATTTCAGATCATTCCTATTGGTCCCTTCTATGTAAGGGACAGTTGGAATTTTTAAACCATGTAAGAAAACGACAAAACTACCTAAATGTCCCAGCAGTGACGATATGGATATAATAATGTTTTAAACAAAGATTCCCAGCTGGTCAGGTTTTGACCTTGTTTGTTTAAACCCAAAGCTTAGGCTGCGCTTGTAGCTGAAATATCGGTGGGAAAAAGAACGACCCTTTCATATTTAAACCGACCTGGCCATATGTAGCGGCACTCTGCCCTGCCTTTAACTGTGCATTGGAATTTCACATTGGCAATGTTGGTCGGGGTTACGCCGTATAGAATCATTATCAATGTCCCCCATTGTGTGAACCTCAGAGTCTCAGCTAGCTCCTCTGATCCCTGACAGGCGGCAGGAGGGCTGGCCGGAGCGGTCTGGACGACTACTTGGCGAGGCCCTTCTCTGAGCACAATAGGAGCAGCTGCAAGGCGTTTGGGAAAAGTGTGACAACTATAGCGCGCTTAGTGTTTGGGCAAACAGCAGTATTCTAAAGCCTGCCCTGGGTGCCATGAACGATGGCAGGGAAGAGTGCCTTCGAAGGCTCATATATTCTCAGCTTGCAAATTAGCACAAGGCCCGACAGTGATAGACTCCAGCTGATCATGGCTTTTAGTGTCGTTCTTACGCTTCAATTGGAAAGGGTGTTACATGACAAACAGCCCTTTTCCCAGCTGTTTACGCCACTGACCTCTTCCTGCTGAAACTTGATTATGTTAGGCTTACATCAATACATAGAGCACCAAAATGATCAGATTGTGGTATAATCAGATAGCAAGGGCATGCTTAAGGTGTGTTGTTTAGTCAGAAATGGCTCCAGTTAAATCTGGTTGGTTTTGGTGGCATATGTTCTCTCCTACCCCTCCTTTCACCCTGACCTATTGTGTCTCAGAGAAGGGATCTCTGTTTGTTGTTCTCCATTAGTCATGAGCGTTAGAGGGAGGAGGCAACTGAGAATGGACCAAAACACTGCTTAACCTCCTCCTACTAACAATACCAGCCATTTCAACAGCTGAAAATCCTGGCCATAGCATTGTATCTTTGTTCTGTGTTGAATTACCAATAATGTATTATTTACTTACTATTTATTTGGTAAATTAATATAAAATCTTCTTAACCATCACACCATCACTGTCACTAGAAAAAAAGTAGATAATCTATATATTTGAGATGGGGCCTCCCAGTAGACCTCAAGTGCTGTCTGTGCCTAATTTAAGAAAGTCCTCATTCTTCTAGAGTTTTTGCTCAGAAATGATTCTGGTCAAACTATATTAAAAGTAGAAGTAGAGTCGGGAAAGCAGAAGGCATTGCCTCTGTATTATCTCTATATTACTGAACGTCACAATGAAAGTTGAGACCACTGCCATTGATGATTTGTTTAATGCCCAGCAGTGTTAAAAATCAAAATGAAAAAGGGCCAAAAACAGACCCTTGGGGTACACCTTCAGTGACGGGGCCAGAGGATAATTTATGTAAAGTAATAAACAGTTTTTTGGGGGGATTTTTTTGGAAATTATTTTGGAAGGATGTTACAATTATTTGGGGATTTACAATATTTGAAAGGAGCACTAAGGTGTTCCCACAACTCTGTATGAAAGAGTCCACTGAGATATTAGTAAGGAAATCTTTTATGTGTTCACACCTTTTAAACATTTTGCTAGCAGTTGACGGTTCAAGATAATGGCTTCTTTTTTTTTATTTGACCCCAATTTTACTGTTCTGAGACTCTTAATAGTGACTGTATTTAAAAGATGACTGCGAAGATTAATAGAAAGAGGAAACATTTTAATCACCTATCAGTGAATGGCCTTCTTAGAACAATGGCTGGCTTAGTACATGAGACACACCCATCTATGACAGGAAGAGGCAAAAATAATCTCATGCAACAAATATTACAAACGTAATCTCTAACTGGGTCTCAGAACAAAGTGTAACCATTGTTTCAGTTCACATACATGCAGAAGACCTTCTTTGCCTCTTCTTCGTAATTATGGCTTTAGCCATCTCTCAAAATGACAGGGTTTGGTAATTATATAAGGAGGGCGTTTTGTTGTGAGGTTCACACCCTGCCGGCTTTTGTTTTAGCAAGACTAGCAAGTAAGCCTGAGGGGCAACATGTGTGTACTGATCGTCCAAAGTGCCACTGGCCTACTTGGCCTGTTGTTTTGAGAGTATACGCACCTTATGCTTATCTAATGTACGTCTTAATCTGCTTGGCTGTAGCATGACGAGGCAGCTTTGAGGGTAATGCTCTGATGTCATGGGAGATGAGAGCCTAAAGTAAGAGGATTACCACACCCATCCGTCTTTTGGTCAGCTACTCTAACAGAAAAGGCCGGAAATTACTGTAGAGAGGGACAAATCTTCAACAAAAAGGGGCTTTTTCCTCAAAGATGACCCATTTTAGGGAGTCAAATCTGAGACTACCTAATCTCGTCATTATGTGGCAGCTTAGGCAGGTTTAACCAGAGAAAGAGATTTCCTGTATAATAATGTCAGTCTCCTCATATTTTTTAGTTCTTGGTTATATAAGTTCTTTCCTTTTTTTTTGGTTTCAGGCTCATCTAATTTTCATAGCAGGGAAGTTTGAATAGGTCAGGCAAAATAATGAAGAACACGTGGAGATGCTGATATCATACTGAATTGATTTAATCACCACTGAAACATAATCGAAGATGCTTTGTATTAGTATGACCAGGAAACCTGTAATAGTGACAAAGAGGCAAATGGTCAAAGCTGCAATTGACAGAACAAAATAGACACTTAAAACCAAAGTCAGCATTGCCCATTTACTATCTACACTCATCATCTGACAAACAGTTGCACTCAGAAGGGAGAGTCAGATTGCAATGCTTTTCAGAAGGAAGATAAAGGTTACCAGGTACAATAAACGATGAATTTGATGATGAAATTTAGACGGATATGGGCAATATTTATTGAGCTACACATACAGAAGTAGTGTCTCTCAGTATGGCGTCAGGCCGCCATGCTTGCTAACGCAACATACCAGACGTCTCGGCATTGAGTTGTAGAGGTTCCTAATGGTGTCCTGTGATAATCCATCCCATGCAGCTTGAATATTCTCACACAGTTCCTGCAGATTTTGCAGTAGGGGTGGAGGTGGAGTTGACACCAGGCCTTCTGGACGTGTGACACGTGACAATGAACCGTTCATCTTGGCGCTGACCACGGTGCCTCCACACACGGATTCATTGGCCATCTCCATCAAGACAAAAGCGGGACTCGGTGAAGATGACCCACTGCCATTCTGAGTCACTCCATGACAACCTGGCATGACACCATTGCAGTCTTTGGCAAGGTTGACGTAGTTGAAGGGCAGTCCCAGTTTTCAGTCTGTTACTGCTGGCAAGAAACAGAATGTTTCTTGGAGGGCATCACTGCTTACTGAATGCTCGCAATCGTGGCTGTTGAGTTAGTCAGGTACAGATATAAGGCCCATCCTTGCTTATCCTTGTCACATGCGCAGCCAAGTGTGAAACTTGAATCGGATGTCTCACAATGTCAGACCTACCCACCAAGTTTCATCCCTGTTGGTATATTCCTTATGGATTGATGCAACTTTAGATTATGAGTGTAATTGTCTGAGACTCAACAAAACAGCCCTGCTTGGTTAGAGTGATGTTTTTTCACCATTGGGAAAAGCCAAAAGAAGCCAGCCTGCCTAGTGTAACTGTTCATTGTAGTATTGGGTGTGTTCTTCTTGAGGAAAAGTCGAAGATTCCTAAATGGTTCTTAGCTTGGACACACAGTTCTGGGCAAGGTTTATTTGGTATAGAGCATGAACACTTTGAAATAGCTGTTCACAACAAAACTTAATTAGGGAAGCAAAAGTGCTTCTTCTATGGCATCATTCCAAAGCACCCTTTCTGGTACCTTCGTTTATGAAAATGTGGGAAAACAGCATTAAGCTGAAGATGAAACTGTTGTGAAGGCCAAACTCTATGTAATATTTTCATAGTGTTGGTGTTACTACTCCATAAGCTGGTGTGTGTCATATGCTGAGGAAAGACTCCGGGCACCTGGGTGCTTTCCGTTTTCACAGAGGAACATGCTATCAGGATGGCGTGATTCACAGTGACACTGTGTGTTTACTCACAAGTGGAATTCTCTTTCTTTTCCTCCAGACAGCTGAAGTCACAACGACCACTATCAGTAGACCTTCACTGACTTAGCTAAATACGCAGCAGTCAAAAACATTGCCTCATATAATATTCACAATGACAATTAACAAGCTCACCGTCCTATTTTTAAGCCTGCTTGAATGTCTGTAACCTTGTGCCTGACTGCAATAAGATATAGTAGGGAGTACTCCAGGCATGAGAGGCATGTACTCAAAGGCCTCTCGGTGTCTGTGTGTTGCAAAAACTGACGTAACCACTCGTCAGAAGTCAAGTGCACATTTTAAGAGTGTGGGGAACATTTTGTTAATGTCACTGATAATGGAGAGTGAAGAAAAAAACCACTTCCATTTAGGAATAGGAGTGGGAATCATGATACAATTACAATACTATATGATATCATAGACATAATTCAAAACTACTTGCAATATGTGATAACATATGCCGTAACATACACTCATCATCAAAAGAATAGTTGCACAAATAGTTGCATCCCGAAGGAATCAACGGATAGGAATGAAATTTGGTGGGTAGGTTTGACATTGTGAGACATGCGAATGATTCAAGTTTCATCCTCGGCTGCGCACGTGATGTCAGCAGGGACAGGCCTTATTACTGCACCTGACTGGCCCAACAGCCACAGCTGCAGACATTCAGTGAGCAGTGATGTCCTCCATGAGTCATCCTGTTACTGCCAGCACCACTGGCAGATGGCTGCATGATGCAGGACTACATGCACGCAGACTGTTACGACGACTGCCCTTAACACCAGGTCATTGTGGCCAAAGACTGCAATGGTGTTGTGCCAGACTGTCATGGAGCGACTCAGAATGGCAGCGGGTCATCTTCAGTGACGAGTCCCGCTTTTGTCCTGGTGAAGACGACCAACGAATCTGTGTGTGGGGGCACCGTCCAGAAGGCATGGTGTCACTCCACCTCCACCCCTACTGCAAAATCTGCGGGAGCTGTGTGAGAATATTCAAGCTGCATGGGATGGATTATCACAGGACTCCATTACAACTCCATGCTGAGACACCTGGCATGTTGCATGTAGCAAACATAGCGGCCTGACACTATACTGAGAGACATATTGCCCATACGAGTCTAAATGTATCATCATTTATTGCTCCCGGTAACCTTTATCTTCCTTCCCAGTAGCACTGCAATCTGACACTACCTTCTGGGTGCACCTGTTCTTTTGATGTGTGGTACCAAAAAGTTGAATTTGTTTTTGCAGTTTTTATAAGGAAGTATCACGTGTGTCGATACAAAATTGCCATGCAGTGTTGTGACAATATGTGGTATCTACCCCGCCCCCAACACTTCCATAAGCTCAGTAACATAGATTTGATCAGTAACCCAAAAAACCTGATTGAAATTACAGAATTTTGAAACAACAGTTATGGAAGGAGAGAAAGAAACACTCAGAAAGATGTGAAGGGAGAGAGAGACTGAGACCTAATATGAATTCTAAACTTGGGTTAAGAGCGACCCCTGCTGTCTGATGTAGGGAACTGCCCCTCTCTGCTTTTGTACTGACTTGTGCCTTCTAGCCTTATTGAGGCGCCAGAATATAACGGCTGCACCATTTAAGGTGGAACGGGAAAATTCGAACAAGAAGCTGTCGAATAAAGACCCTCACATTTAAGGCAGTTTGGGGCCAATTAAGGTGGAACCGGAAAACTTGGAACAAGAAGCTGGCAAATACGAAGCTGACTTCCGTCAGGACCGGTTATTTAATGATTTCCGGCGCTGTTAAGGTGAACCTTTATACCACACGTGACCTGATTAATGGTGGCTGAATTGCCCCGTAATAAACGTACCACAAACACGTCTGTAAACAGTGAGTCTGCTAATGGCAAATACAGACCAAAACAAACCCCAGGCGTTGGCACGTGCTGTATCTGACCTATTTCTTCACGTAGTTGCTCTTTTCCTCCGCAAGACGTCGAAAGTGTCCGCACGTGCGCATCTAATACGCTTTAGTCGTGCCCCCCCAAGTGGCTCTGCCCGCCGACCCCACGAAACCACTGCCCACTTTCTACAGTTGGAAAGGCGGCAACCCCCCAACCACCCAACACCCACACTCAGGCTTCCTAAACGCCAATTGGCCAGCTGTGTAGCGATAAGGACAGTTAGGTAGGAGCTGGCTGGCTTTAGATTTGAAACTGAGTTCAGGCGGGATTTCTCTGTTTACACGCTTCATCATAGGCAGTCCTGACCTCAGTGCCGAGAATGTGAGCGCTGTGAATGTGAGGCAGAGCTGGGGAACAAGCAGAGACACACTTCTCCACTTCACATTTGGGGGGAAAAGTAAAGTCGTATGGGGAATAACGAGTCATCTTCGCTGCTCTCTCAGCAGCTCTCCGCGCCTGGACCAGCTGCTGCTGCTGCTGCCTGGCAGTGCACGTCCATTAGAAAAGGTGAGTCCAGCTAAACAGCAGTCACTACGCTTCCTGTGGACTCTATGATATCAAGTCAAATAAAACTTTTAGTATGTGTTGGTATTTAAGCTGGTCCATGCTGATTTATGATGGTTTGATGCTGGTTTAGCTGGTCACCCAGCATTGTCATGGTGGTTGACCGGCATACCAGCATCCAAAATACAACGTGTACTGGTTGTGTTAGTATGCTGGTGGAAGTTCTTATGCTGGTTGACAGCAAAACCAGCATATGCTGTGTTTTGGGCGCTGGTAATATGCTGGTCAGCAACAGTGTAAGTTAATATACTGGTCACCATCAAAACCATCATATGCTGTGTTTTGGGTGCTGGTGTGCTGGTCAGCCACAATGGAAGTGAATATGCTGGTGACCAGCATATGTTGTGTTTGTATGTTGTTATGAGTGACCAGATAAACCAGCACCAAACCATCTTAAACCAGCATAGACCCCTTAGACCAGCATGGAATGCATGCTGGTCAGAGCTGTTTTTTTTCAGCAAGGATGTTTCTTCATATTGCACCTTCATGCACTTTTCAGAACTGAGGTGTACAGCATACAGAAACTGGTTTTAACTTACAGTTAAAACTACATTGACCATTGACATCCCAGTAAACTGTTGTTTTTATTTATTTATTTATTTATTTTTGCAACTCTAAAGGCGCTAAACGTGGTGGCACTGGAAAACAGTAAGGACCAAAGGTTGGGCAGTATTCCAGCTAGTTCTGAGAATATGCCATGCAATGTTCCATTAATGTTTTCAGTAGAAAGTTTCCTTTTGGTTCCCAGAATGTTCTTTCTAAAGGTAGGAGAACGTTCTCCAAAACCATTCTGTCATCTCAGGTGTCAGTAACATCTTCACAAATGTTTTCCGAATGAACTGAGAATGAATTCTTCTTTTGGTATCATGTAACATAATCTGTGGCGCTGACAACATCCTTCAAACAATCTCTGAATGTTGCAGTAAATATATATTATATATTATATATTATATTATATATATTATATATATATATATATTATAAACATCTATAAAATGTTCTCTGAACATTAGACCAAAACTTGTAGGTAATGTAGGAACTTGGAGGTAACGTTAGCCAAAGTTCTGGGGACGGTCCTTGCTAGCTGGGATGACAGTATTTTAGCATTATGTAATAAATTCCATTATCCTGATAAAAAAGCAGCGTAGATCAGCATGCATTTTGTTCTGGTCTAAGCTGGTTTAGCTGGTCACTCAACCAAGTCATGCTGTTTGACCAGCATACCAACTTAGAACAGAGTAGCAAATTAACACTTTGCTAAGACGTCAGTGTAGCATGTTTCTAAAATGTGTTAAGAAATGTACGGTTTTAATTATCTGGTGGACCAGCATACCAACATCCCAACACTAACGTGTTGGTTTTGCTGCTGGGCTGTGTAGGCGGGGAGTATGCCTTCCTGCGCATGTTGTAGATGTCATTGCTACATTAGCACACACACTGGACAACCACATGTCCTCACAAAGAGAGAATAATTAGTCATGTTAACTGGGTTTAGTGCAGTGTAGTATGTGGAGCAATTAATTAAGCTGTAAGCAATTACCTACACTTTATAGTATATAAGTATGTCATGAAACAGTAATAACATGATTTTCATATTTACATATGAAATATACTGTAAGCTCCTGTTAGTGTAAGAAGAGAAATCTCCTGCTGGTTAAAGGAAATGTCATGAACACGTGTTTATTGGAACACATGCATGTGTTAAAAGCATTAACCTTTGCCATCGTCAAGTTTAACTGAACACAATGTTCAGACTAGCACATTTTTACAGTTACATATACTGTAAATGTATGCAGAGTCATTTCATTGACTCTCTCTCTCTCTGTTTTACTCTGTTGTAAATAAATAAATCCAATTAAGGAGATCTTCTGGTAATATAAAAGAAGCTTTTAACATTTTCATGGGAATGCTTGCAAGCCAGACATGATGTACCAGATGTTTCCAGAGTGAGACAGGAAGTGTTGCTCCCGAGATTATCAGGCAGCCACTATTGGCTACTGAGCTATGGTGGAGATGTCCTTTCCCAGGACCTTTGTGGCTTGTGGGAGCGCTGGGGTTGGAATAATTATGACGTATAGGGAGACAAATAGAGTGGCTTATGACCCCTGCAATGGCATTTTCCTGTATTTTATTGGATTTCTGTCATCGATTATGAGCAAAATACAGTAGGAGTAGATTTGTCTTCTCTTTTCTCATGTAGACATCCTAATAAAGCAACCATTGTTGGAAACAACGTCTCTTTTGTAGTTCCTGGGCAGACAGGATGAATTTGGCAGTGGATGTGGTTAAACTTGAGAGGGCCGTATCAACCAGTAGATGGCGTCTGTGATTCTGTGACTGAATGCCGGACTTACTTTGCTGTAGTGAATAACAGATTTTATGAATTTGGTTGGAATAGAAATAGAATGGCGTATCGTGTATGTGGCTTTTACCATTGTGGTCTGTTACAAATGTATCCAGGGCAAACGTACACACATAATTTCGAATTCACTCATTAATTTTCAATTGGATCCATGTCAGGAGATTGGTTAGGCTAGTCCACGTAAGCACCTTCACCTTCTTATTTTACAAACCAGTCTTGAGTTGTTTTGGCAGGATGTTAGGGGTCGTTGCTTTGTTAAAATGTCCTCTTATCTCCAGATTCAGATTAAGATTAAGATTAAGTTCTCCTCTAATGTGTAAAGGTATATCGCTTCATTTAAGTTTTGTTCTATTAGGTGTAATGCCCCAGTACAGTTTGCAGAGAATGAGCATATTATATGATGGTTCTATCTTTATACTACCCTGTGGGTACAGTGAGCTTTCAATCAGACATGCAACCCTGAATAAGGTGATTCATCCCTGTTTTGTCTGATGTGTACAGGTCTTCAAAAGAGTTCTGATTTCCCCAAATGCACCTGTGCATGTTTAGACGCGCATATCTGTGTTTGTTTTCAGTAGAGTTTTCTGTAGGGCGGTGGGAACGGAGATAATTGGGATGCAGTACTTATTGTCGTCTGCGTAACTGTTGTTCCTGGTGATTTTATGTCGTCCTGCAGGTCTTTGCGAGTGACTGCATTGTGAAATCTTGCTAGGATTGTTGTGGTCCCATGAACTTGCTACCTGCCCATTATTGAACCAACATCCAGGTACTGGCAGTGAGGTTTAAGGTCTTCTTTGGACTGTTATTTAACAGTGTTGTCCCTGAGAACTCTAGAAAGCTCCTTCACCATGATTGCTACTTGAGTGAAATTTTCCCGGCCTATGTCAACAACTTTTATAAAGACTTTTTTTTACAATTACTTTTTCTTTACATATATATATATATATATATATATATATATATACACACTCATTGTCAAAAGTGACGCCCAGTGCGCAGTGATACCCTCCATGAGTCATCCGGTTGAGTCCTGCTTTTGTTTTGGTGAAAACGAGAATCAAGCTGCATGAGATGGATTATCACAAGACATCATTAGGAACCTCTACAACTCCATGCTGAGACGTTGGGTGACCCAACACCATACTGAGAGACGTTACTTCTGTATGTGTAGCTCAGTAAATATTGTCCATATCAGTCTACATGTTTCATCATTTATTCTTCCTTGTAACCTTTATCTTCCTTCCCAGTAGCAATGCAATCCCACACTTCCTTCTGGGTGCAACAGTTTTTTTGACGATGAGATTATATTTACGCTTATGAATACATACTGTTTAGAAGTACAACCGGAAAAGATGGATATACCCACTGGAGTTATAGTAAATCTAAAAAATAAAAGTGTTAGATTACTTGCTTCCCCTCACTGTACACCAAGAAAGGTTGCTTTTAGGCTGATTGACATGTCACCTCAACATTATTTACTAAGTTTAAATACTTAATCAAATTAAGTTGATGTAACAGTTTGCTTGTGTCGAGTTTCACATCGTTGATGAGTCTTGGTATCCTAACAAACATTATTAAACTAGTCAACTAGTTTTCACGTTTGTGCTTTAATATCCTCAATGGCACTTTTCAGTTCAGAAGAAATTATGAGAAGAAGTGAGACCTGGACTATGCTTCCTCCTTAACATATGCTTAAACACAATTCCCCTGGCCATACACATAATGTTTAATGCAGATATGGTCATATGTTAGAAAGGTTGGATCTTCTGGACAGTCTGTCATTTTCAAAGTTGGACATTTTGAAGTCAGGCCTGTTGCAACAAGAACATGTTATTTTCATAGCAGAACCTGTTCAATTTGATATATCATCTAGGCATGAGCATGAAACAATCGGTGGATTGTTCTTATAAGCAATGATGAGACTTGAGAGTATCTGTTTAGACATCAGTTGAATTGCCAGTTCTTGTTTGGCCAAAATCTCTAAGCTTTATAGAAGTTTATTGAGTGAACTGCTTTTCAACTTAGTCACTGCAACTCACATCAGGAGATTTAATAAGAATCGCGTGCTATGGTCTTATTGGTTTATATTAGGCCGCGAGAGGCCAACATGTATTTTAGATGTGAACACAAACAAAGGATTTAGCACTCGTTCAGATAAGACATGGGACTGTTTGCCGTTTTAGAAGCTTTATAAAATATTTAGCAGTGTGGCAGACACTGTCAGTAACTAATTCTGTTTGGAAAAAGATCCCCCTACATTTTTGGGCTAAACTAGTGTGCTGGTACTTTTCAAAAATGTAATAATACAGTATATGTATAAATTAGTTATTTATATGCAATTTGTGAAGCATAACATAATGCATGAGCTCTAGTATACATAGCGACATGTTTAATGACATGGTTGATGATTAAAAGTCTATGTGTATATGTATATGTGTATATAGGCTTTATATTGTATGCCTAGAATATCGCATTGATATCGGCAGATGTACACATTTTTGGTCCCTACCTCCAGCCAAAATGTTCGTATGAGCTCGTTAAAGGTTTTAACATAACTGCCTATATGTCCAATTAACGTCAGGATAGTATGACTACTGCTGCGTAAGAAATAAGGATAAATAATTTTTTTGATGTTTTTGTTGTACGGTAATACCAATTAAGTGCCCATTTCTCAACACATCAGTCACTAAGAAGGCATAAGGTTGCATGCTTAAACATTTAAAGGTGTCTATATTATTGATGAGGTTGGCTGTGTTTGCCTGCGTGTGTTATCCTGTCTCAGGGAAGCGCCCAAGATTTGGAACCAACCTGTTCGACACGTATTTGTAACAGTCGCTGAATGATGGCCAAGTCAACAGGCGCTTTTATAATAGGGCAAATGTAAGGGTGGGCCTTGTGGAAGAAAAACAGCTCAGCATTTAAAGGTCAACCTGAAATCCAGATTTCCTGTTGGATTCATCATACCATGTCATTATAATTCTTGCTCTTCTGTAATCTTTGATCGAAGTGTGATTACTTTTACCTGCCTTGGGAGAAAAAAATAAAGGTGATGAAAAATATGTATCATATGTTTCACTTTCCGCCACCCCGAACTAGCACCAAAAATGCTCAAATAGCTCACTTATACTGTGTTTAACTCTGAAACCACAGTACAGAAGGAAAATGGGTCAGAGGACAGAACAGCTAACTTTATGGTAGCTGTTATGGATTTGTCCATGGCTGTGTCTGTATTCCGAGTGATCTAAAGCAGATCCTTTAGAACTGGATAAGTGGTCCTTTAACAGTGTTCACTGTGCGAGCAGCTACATTTGACGCTGTGCCGAACACCCATTCCAACTTTCCGAGTAGGAATTCCCAGTTGAGTGGCATTTTTCTAGAAACTTACGAGCTTCAGTTTAATACGCCATAAGTTTTGTACAGCACAAACGAGCCTGGGCCTGTCACGGTCCAATATATGCAAATGAGAGGATTAGGATGTCACAACAAGAAACTTGCCTTCATTTACACAGGCATCTACTCAAACAGGATACTTGTTTGAGATGTTTGGACTGTGCAGAAAGCTGTAAAATAATAAAAGTTAATAGAAGTTGTTGGAATCGAATGAACCCTTATATATTTGTGTGAATGTAATGATGATATATGTAAGTGATTACAGTATTAGAGTGAAATGATACGTTTATTGGAGAAGGCTGTACAACTGAAAGTAAGCCATAGTACCCTTTTGGGCCGCCTCTAGCCTGTATACAAGATGAGATATGGTTGGGCATGCAGGTTCTGTATGGCATCCTGTGGCACATTTGCCCACAGATGGGCCTATAGAACCTTCACACTCATAGGTTGCCAAAGCTAGCGTCCCAACAGGTCCAATAAATGCTTGATTGGCAATAAATCTGGTGACCAGACAGGCCATGGAAATCTGGCGGAGACGTTCCTGGGAAACCCTTGCCGTGTGTGGGTGAGCATTATCCTGCTGAAAAATTGCCATTGGAAGCCCTGCCATAAAAAGTAATCCATGTGGCTGGAGGATGTCCTGCACATATCGCTGAGCTGTTAGTGTCCCTCGTATAACTACTGGGGTGACTGACTGTCGTGTGCGATGGCTCCCTAGATCATTACACCAGCAGTTGGGGCAGTGTGTCGCTCCACAGCACTCACCACGAGGTCTCCATACTCAAACCCAGCCATTGTACGATCCCAAACAGAACCTGGATTTCACACTAATGATGATACGGTTCCAGTCCATAGCAGTCCAGGTTTCTTGTTCACAACACCACTACAAACGAAGGCGACAGTAGCTGGCTGTCAATGGCAGGGCATGTAATGGGCACCGTGACACCAAATTTCCTTCTGCTAAGTGTCTGGAAATGTTCCAGGCAGAGACAGGGCTGTGCAATGAAGGTGCCACCAGAGTCTGTGTGGTGGACAAGAAAACTGGGGGCTGCTTGTGCTTGTCGACAAATCTGACAGATCTCTCTACTGGTGGTCTGTTTGGGAGCCTGTTTTCTGTGTGTGTGCTCTCAAGTAACCAAACAACACCTGTAATCATTTACATGTCTGCCCGAGACATAACTGCATGCCGAGTTTTGCAGCAATGCTGAAAGTACAGAACCCGGTTCTCATTGGCGTGCATGAGCATCACACAGGCATATGGACACGATTTTGATTGTTTCTGTGAGTAAATAACTGAAATTGCAAGTGTAGCATCCACATGCCTTGCGTGATGTGCATGCACCCAAAGGGGAGCTGGAATTCAGCACAACACTCAGTATTTGCCATGCGCCTTCCACAGTAAGCCCGGAAACCAGTTCTGGATAAGACCTGCCCAGAAAACTGACATATTGTCCAACATGCATGGAGTGACCCAACGGCCACAATTGCAGATGTCATAGGGTAACTCAGAATGACACTGGGTCATCTTCAGAGTCTTGGTGGAGACGACCAACAAATCTGTGTGTGGAGGAACCGTGGTCAGTTCCAAGATGATTGTTTGTTGTCGTACGTCACACATTCGGAAGGCATGGTGTCACTACACCTCCACCCCTACTGCGAAATCTGCAGGAACTGTGTGAGAATATTCAAGGTGTATGGGATGGATTATCACAGGACAGCATTGGGACCGTCTGGCATGTTGCGTTAACCATCCTTTATTGTTCATGTTAACCTTTACTTTCCTTCTGAATAACATTGCAATCCAACATTTCCTTCTGGCTGTATTTATTTTATTTTGATTAAGAAAATTTTCATTGGTTAAAAAAGGCGATAGCTGTGATTATTTTTTGCCAGTGCATACCATCCAAAGAAGAACAGAAGTCACAGCTAAAATGAATTAATAAATTCCTGTGCAGTGGATATACTTAGTATACAGTTGTTAAGTATAAGATGTTGCGTACAGGCTCTCTGCACATGCTCAAAATCTTTGTTATGGATACGTTATGCAGTGGTTCAGTGTTAGTATTTATAACAACTAGGATATACTTAGAAAAGCCCACAGTAACGTAACCTATCATGATAACATATCACTGTATCGCCCAGCCCTTGTTGGATGTGTGTCTGGGGTCAGGGCACTCTGTGTACATGCTGCCTGATCCGCACACAGTGGGTGCTGAAGACCAGAAATAGCGGACCGGGAATATCAGCAATAGCACCACAGCAGGAAGTGATGCAGAAACAGATAGCGCCATGCTCGGCGCAGAATGTCAAAGTGTCTTTGGCTCGATGAAGTGCCAGAAGGAAGTGCCCTGGTGCGGAGGCCACGCACCCTTCTCTCATCCCACAGTGGACTTCCTCTAAGAAAAAAAAGGGATTTTACGTTCAAACGATTCTCTGTTCTTATTCTTTCCGCTTCCATGAAGGGACGTACACACGGGTACGTTTAACAGCGCACGCATTATAAGCCTTACAGCAGGATGGCACTCACAATTTGGTCAAGTACCTCAACACACATAACAGCATAGAGCCATAAAAAGCGCATAACAATGTGGACATCTCTCCCTTCAGCTGTCTTCACATTCCGTGTGCAACAACAGCAGGAAGTCTCAGTTGGTGCTGCTGCAGTCCCGCCCAGTAGAGTTTTGTGCATTTAGTGTACACTACAGGCCAAAAGCAAAGACACAAGCAGTGCATTTTGTAGTTTCAATTATATTTTACATAGAAAATTACCAATAACTAACACACATCTAACTGATTCCTACAGACCACACATATACAGCTGGGTGCAACAGCTTGGCCACTCTAGCCACATGACATATTTTGTTTAGGGAACAGATACAAACACAACCACTGTGCCAAAGTATAAAGAGTTCAGACAACCTACAAGGTCAGTACTTAGTAACACCAAATTCTTCTTGTTCTGTTATGTACTTGGGACATTTTGCATGCACAACAGATTTGAGATCTACCCACAGATTGTCAATGATACTGAGGTCAGGGGAGTGTAAGGGCTTCAGGTTGCAGCTCTTGAAGAAATAATCAAAAGAATAGTTGCACTCAGAAGGAAGTGTATGATTGCAATGCTACTGGGAAGGAAGATAAAGGTTACCAGGGACAATAAATGATTATTATTGAGCTACACATACAGAAGTAGTGTCTCTCAGTACGGTGTCAGGCCACCATGTTTGCTAACGCAGCATGCCAGACGTCTCGGCATGGAGTTGTAGAGGTTCCTAATGGTGTCCTGCGATAATCCATCCCATGCAGTTTAAATATTCTTACACAGTTCCTGCAGATTTTGGGGTCCAGGCCTTTTGGATATGTGATACATGGAAACAAACCGTTTGTCTTGGCGCTTGATTGCTTCTGGGCGCAACTATTTTTGCAACTATATTTTTGACGATGAGTGTAGATCCACCCACTTTCAGAACAAATAGCAAGGTGTTCTCTTCATCGAATGCTGCTCCTTATTTATTTTTATAAATATACCTTTGGTAAAGGAACTGCTCAAGCAATTCCATTTTTACATGTTTTCCAAATGCCCCTGGCTGTTTATTTTAGATGGTGACTCTTATTAGTTTGCAGGTAAGGTTTCCTTGTGATCGGTTTTCCATGCAAATCATCATGTTTGTGAAAGTAAACATCTTCATGTTTGTGAAAGTAAGGCTGGACATTAGAATGGCACTTCCTGTAACCTGTAACCCTTCTGCAAGTCCTTTGCTGTCATATGGGGTTTTTGGTTTGTTCTATCTGTGAATTTTTTCTTAGTCTTGCCTTGAACTTCCTCTTAATTGTCATTTGTTGATGAACAGTGGCATGTGTGAGCCGGAAGCACTTTGGTATCATTTTATAGCTTTCCTCTTCTTCTCAGGTACCATTAGCTTCATTTTAACCATGCTAAACCAACTGCAGAGAGGAGTCCATGGAGTGTCAGAGAATTTATCATGTTCTGGAAATGTCATCAGCGGACAATTACTAATGACAGCTCATGATCTGACTAACCACCCATAACAAGTAAATTAAAGCTTAACGAGTTAAGCTCCGAGACTTTTCAGTTGGAAGGCTGTTCAGACTTTTGCACATGCCACAATTACTGTTTTAAGTTATTTCTTATTTTAGTTAATCAAAAAAGTAAATATGCATTAACATTTGCAGCAAAATGTTATTTTTATAATGGTTTGCTGCTGAGATCTTGTTTATTTTACTCTTCAAAAATCAACAAAATATTTGGCCAGAGTTGCCTAAACTACATGTCGACATGGCGTTTATCCAAAGACATGCAAAATATTCCACTTGTTTGCAGTAAGGGTGCACAATTGAAATCAGATGATGTTTGCTCTAATCATGCAATTGCCAGTTGACCCATTTATTATTTTGAATTGTGCCAGTACACCGATACCAAAATAGTCTCTTTGTGCTATATAGCCAGTTTGCACACTCATTATTTTACCACAGTTTTTGGTACATGTCGTACATATAGACAATCAGTTCTTCATTTCAGTATTTAGAATGCCTTTGGAAATAAATAGTATTGGAAATGTGCTTGTGCACTTCATGTCTTCATTTAGCCCACCCAGTTTGAGCTTTGAGTGTTGGCCATTGGCCAATTTGTTTGCGAAGAAATTTGTATGGGCCATAAATATGTGTAGTAATGTACTTTATCTAGGTTGTGGTCCAGAAGGGCTGCATTTTTACACCACTGTCACATAAGGCTTTTCCAATAGGAAGGATGCTTCAAATACGTCAGAGAAATACAGGTAGACCGTTCCATTATGCCTTATGTAATACCATTGAGGAGCCTTCATAGGACAAGGCTTTATGTTTACCGGTATTCTTTTTTTTTTACAAACTACTGATTTAACAGACCTGATTAAGTTCTTCGAACCTTCTGGAACATCTGAAGGGGAAATCTGGTGGATCTGAATAGAGCTGCATTAAAGCTCTGCAGGAGAATCACCAGTAGTAAAACTAATGAAGAGCCAGTTAGTTGGACACTATTGCTAAGACATTTTGTTCTATGTGACTAAACATATTACTATACCTTACTGTACATATTACTGTGTATATTACTGTGCATTTCATGTAAATTCAGTCTAGTGCCTCCAAACGTTTGGCCTAAGCTGTAACTGCACAATGACCTTTATAATCTGCATTACGTGTGTGACCTTCTGGAGTAAATAGAGTTAGAAGCTGCTTGTTGTTAATAATGTAAAAGGATCCTCCGGGTTATTAGATCTACTTTCGGGGAGGAAGTTCCCATATTTACAGCTCCTCAAAATAGCCTACTCAGCCAGCACTCAGTGTATCAGTGTCCCCTTCAGAGGCGAGGGGGCCCAGGGAAATGTCTCCCTACACATGGCCTGATGTCACGACTAGAGGTGGAAAGAAGAAGACGGGAAGAAGGGCACAGATGGGCGGAAGCGGGCAGAAAGTCAAGGGCCTGGAGGTGACTGAACCCTCAATGAAAGCAAACGGTCAGCCTCTCCCTACTAAATGGGTCTGCAGAGGGGAAAAAAAGGTTACGTAGATCTACCACTGAGCTCATGGGTCATCCTCTTTCATCCTAGTTAGCTTTGTTGGGGAGAAAATGAGCAGTCAACTAACAATGGGTGGAACCGCCTGTGTGTAATTGCCTGTCAGCCTCGTCATGTGCTGGAATTGGGTTTCTGTATGTTAACAATGGGGATTAGCAAACCACATCTCACTTGAATCCGTGACAGCAGCACCAGCAGATGCACCTGGACGTCATCATGGCCTCATAGTGAAGTGTCCAGTTCTGCGTGACTAGCATGACTTGGATCCGAAGTTCAGTCTAAAATAAGAAGAAAAAAACAATAAGCCGTGTCTAAAAAGAGCCTTCCTCTGACTTTTTTGCCCTCATCTGAAAAAAAAGGCCCTCTTTTACAATGCTGTTTGTGTTGGGGTGGAACTCGGGTGGAGGGAGCCAAAATAAGCAGATTTAATCATAAGAAAATAAACGGCCTGCCTTGGGGTTTCCACCGCCACACTGGAGCTCGCTTCTGATTGCAGCTGCTACAGTTTGCAGGGCGTGCGAGATGCACCCTGCAAACTGCAAAACGCACTAATAGTATCGCAAGCCACGCCTTTAATCTACACTACAGCCTGTTTGTATTACCTTTCTATGAGGACTGTATTATTCATGCTGCATTCATTATCTTCGGGACGCCTACAGATGAACGGGTAGTTAGTTTTACATTTATAATTTTTTTTTATAAAAACCATTTATAAAAAGCCTTTAAACAACAACAACCAGTGTAAAGTAACCAATGTGTACTATGAACTGCTTAGTAAGATTCTTTAAAAACAATGGTTTTAAATTCATACAGTTTATTTTAGCACGCATAGTTATTAAAGCGTTTTTACATTATGGCTTCACTATTTTGCAGGTGGACGTTAGAGGAACTCATTGTCGTATATTGTGAAAATGTGTTAAAGAACTGTAATGTTGTATTTTCTCTATACACCAGCATTAATATAAAGCCTTTATTAAAAAGCCTTAATATATTTATTATGGGCCTTGATAATAATTTCAAAATATGTATTGTCATGTATCCCCACATTCCCAAGGTGAATGATTCTGGGCTAGCAAACTGGACTGACTTCAATATCAGGCTAATACCAGCAGAAAATGTCAAATATCAGAGGACAAATCCAGCCTGACAACAAATGCAGCCTGAAATATCACAGAAGTGCAGTTAAATCCTTACAACTGACAAAATGATTGATACTTTTTGGTAAAACAATGTACAAAAATATCAGGTCAAAACCTACATAGAATTTATGTTTATGTAAGCTCTGTTCTTCTCTTTTTGGGAATACCAGAGCTCCAAAGTCAGACTTGCCACCAATGTCAAAGCAACATGAATGTTGTCACTAAACAAAGGATACTATTAAATACACTAATAAGGAACTAATAACGCTAATAACTAAATCTGAGTAGCTGTATGTAAAACATAGATTCCTTTATCCACTAATACACTTCAGAAGAATTGTTAAGAAATATTATGATGTTCATTAGTATTTTACATATAAGTACATGTGCCTGAGGTCTCTGTGTCTGCCCTGTGATGGACTGGCAGCCTGTCCAGGCTGTTTCTTGCCTTCCACCCAATATGCGCTGGGATAGGCTCCAGCACCCTCCACGACTGAGAAGGATAAGTGGCTTAGAAGCTGAAAGAATGCAAGAATGAAAGAATGAATAATAGCAGCTGTTATATTAGAGAAGCTAGCTAACAATGTTAATGGAATCACATTTGACTTATTATTTGAAATCGTTTATCTTATTTGAAATTGTCCATCACTCGTGTGCTTTAGGTGATGATGTCTTTTTGGAAAGTGCCTAACTGAGCAATAAAAATCTGCTATGTTCTTCTTCATGTGTTATTGTAGCCTGGTACTTTAGGTGGCAGACATTCTGCAGCTTGTTATACAGTTCAGTTGGCATCATGGTCATCTCTGTTTATAAATATGAGAGCGTATGCGCTACTGTAGAACATGCATGGAAAATGGCTCAGAAGAGTAGCACAGTGTTCCTTCATGGCATAGATGTTGACGGAACGAAAGATTACTTTTCAGGGATGGGCACTGACTTAACTTAGAAATGTCAGTGAGTCTTTTTAGGCCATCACATGGAGAGGAGTCCTATGGCCGTAAATTTTTCATTTGACATACTTAAGCATATGGTGGGAGATATTGCATTGAAGTTTTGCTTCGTGGAGCATGTCTGTGCTCTCATAGGACGCTTTTATCCTTCATCGTATTAATAGAGTCAAACATCAGTAGAATGAGGTCACTCATATGATCGGCGACATGTGGACTGGATGCATGTCTTTTGCCATGTTAAGCCTTTGGTCAGTAAACAATCGGTGACCAAATGAATAGATCAGTTGCAGCCCATAATGTCCCGAGCCCACCATGAGTCCTATAGCCTACCTCCCTGGAGGGCCCCTTTGCTATGGTAACGGCTGTCCGGGTGTTGTTAACCTTGTACAGAGGAGATGCCACGAGGCTCCACAGGCCAATTTGGATCTGCTTTAAAGGATATTAAAATAGCATTTAAAGATGGAAGAGGACAGGGCAGCTGGGGGTGACTATCGGGGAGTGGCCGTGAAGACTGCATCTGTGACAAGTGACATTAGTGTACAGCGGAGCTCCCAACGAGCTTACTCCAGCATATCTCACCATGCTTTTAGTAGACCCTGCCAGCCCTGTGGAAAATATATCTTCGCTACAACTAGGGGTATAGACCTCACAACAAATTTATTTGATTCAAATTTGCAAGGAAATCTCAAATTCCAGCTTTATTTGATTATTGTAGTAAGATTCAGAGGTCAATAATTGAATAGTGAATATAAACAAGTGCTAATATTATGCTTTTGTCCTCTTTAATGTGCATTGTGACTGATTGATTCATTAATTAATTGGTTTATTGATTGATTGATTGATTTGCTTCACTGCTATTTTGTAAAATCATTCTAATTTGTGTATAGTTTATAAATGTCTACAGTAGAAAAGATTGCACTTAATTATATGCTATCCAAACAGAACAGCATCTAATTATCTACATGCATGCATGCTATCCACAAGCGAACACCACTTGGAGAAATGATGGCATTGATTTTCAGTCTGGCAAAGAATGCAGAAGCACCTGCAAACACAAAGAAACACAACAAAGAAACTCTTGTACACTTACTGTCTAGTAGAGAGTGAAATGGACAAGCTTGCCCAATGATGCTGTCTGGTTGATTCAACAGACACTGACCCAGAGCTGGATGATGCATTCTGAAGTGCGTTAGCAACTTAGTAGTAGGCTATTTCTACCCTTGCTAATAATTTGTTTTCTGCACTGATGGCATCCAACACATTCGTTAGGTTGGAAGCCAAAATACTGCAGAACTGGCGCATTGTAAATGATCAGTATAGTAATAATAAACAGGACTTGGTATTTAAATTCAGTATGGCCAGTTCTAAAAGGAGTCTGATGTTAGGTTTAGGTTAATTTGGCTTATTAGAAAGCTGCACTATGGATCACAACCTAGACTCTCCTGCGTTTCTCAGGGAAACTGGGCTAGTTGTTTAGTGGGTGGAGGAGCATTTGAGCTGTGCATGTTTGTGCCGTGTAAGTATCTGTTTGGCTGAATGGTTGAGATACTAATCTCTTGCATGGAAGAGCAGCAGGCTTCAATTCCAGTGAAGCAGTTCTAGCGGTTTGTGTTGGTAATGTCATCTCTCTGGTGCTGCGTGTTTGAGACAATTTAGTCTGTTTTGTTAACGCCAATTTAACAACGTGTTTATCATGGAAACTCACGATAATGATAAAAATACAGTTTATCGTGCAGCCCTAATTAGAACCTAGCCCAGATGGTCAATATATGAGTAATTATTTTACAATTAGGGAAAGTGCAAGTTACTCTAATACAGTGTTTCTCAACCCTGGTCCTAGAGGCATCGTGCCCTGCACATTTAAGTGCTTTGCCTTCTCCCAACACACCTGATTCAACTGATCATCCTATTAACAAGCCCTTTCAGAGTTGCAGGGGGTGAGTTAAAAAGCAGGGGATCCTCTAAAATGTCCAGGGCAGGGTGCCTCCAGGACCAGGGTTGAGAAACAGTGCTCTAAGATATGACTCTGTAATGATCACATGAGGTACATTGTAACTGAATCATTTGCCTACATTTACATTTCATGCAATGTTTATGCTGAATATAGAGAGGTAACAGTATAGAATTATTTACACCATACAGTCGTATGCAAACATTTAGTTGAAACTCACCAAACATGTAATCAGACCAGGGGTGTTTCACCATACAGTGCAATGGAAAAAAGAGACAACAACAAAATAATATGGCTTTTCTTTATATTAACGCCTAAACAAAGCTCAGAAATTGTTACTTTGCCCCCAAAAAAAGTGACAGCACGCTTTGTCCGAAACCGATGCTGTTACCTTCTGATGGATTCTGATATATTTTTAAACCCGTAACTATAACACGCAAATGGCCATGTACGATGATGCATCTTATTTATGTGGCGGTTCCTTCCCGAAAAACCAATTATGTCTTAATCGGAAAGGACTGTGTTAAAAAAAAGTGCAAAGTGTTTGTGTGACTGTGCAGGGTTGCCTTGTTTTCATTCGTGCCTGCCATACGGTTTTCGAGTAATTAAGGCTGACTAACCTTTTAAAACAGACTGCAGCCTGATGAGATGTTGCAGACATGGCAGGCGGGGTTCCCTGGCCTCTCAGCAGAATCCTCCACCGACTGGATTACCGAACGATTGAATTCACCTCTCATTAATCTCAAATTCATATGGCTCCCATTAAATCTTACGATGTGTAAGCCCTGTTTAGAACACATGGCTACATTCCATTGGTTTGCAGAAGTGGAGGTCCATGGAACAACAGTATAACCTTACATCAATAGGAGCGGGAAAGCCTCCAGTGAGCTCCTGTCCTCCAGATTAAACGGACTGTAAGTGTAGATACTTTGTGTTAAGCGTCTCAAACATTCTCAGCCTCCACATTTGGAGCCCACTGTACTCTGCTCTCTAATTCTCCAGGGTACCATCAAAACACATGTGTAAGCAAAGACGTAGCGTCGATGGTGGGGAAGGTTGAGTGCAGTGAAATTTCTTGCCTCTTCGTAGCATTCAGGCAGTAATGGGACACGTCTTGTCAGAGCTCTTTACTTGTAGTGTGATCATGGAATTGGGTGTAGCATAACTAAGGAAATGGGTGTAGCCCACAGATGCATATATCAGTGGAGTAGAAGACCTAGCTGTGTTCTCCACAGGCACTTGGTCATTTTTAACACGGGAGGTGGAGGGGGTTATGGCCGCCTTTGTTCCCAGTGGAAACTACGCCTATGTGTTTAGGAGAGTCATTGATCTGAGAGGTTGGTTCTGCGCTGCAGTAAAGTTGTTTATGTTGAGTTCCACAGCTGACTAACCTTTGACCTCAACAGATCAAGTCCTCCAGGCCATCAGTTTCTGAGCTGCCCGTCTGATGGACAGGTTGGCAAAGGGGACTTCATCAAAGGAAGCAGACAATGAAGCAACAGGCAACATCTCATTGGCCGTCACTTGAAGCTTTAAAGTTTTGAAATCCATCAATGGATAAAAGGATTCAGACATGTTGAATCTGTAAATCTAGACTTCAGATGTTTTTTTTTTTTGCTGTTGTGAAATAAATGAACAGACCTTTGCGTTCAAGGGCTTATACACTAAGGTTCACGGCACATGTTATATACTGCACTGACTGACAGCCCTTTAAATCTACTGACAGTTTTCATCAGTCAGCGCATTATGTAATCACTTCACCCTGGCTAGAAGGTAGGTCACGCTCATATTCTTCCAGCGCATGCAGTACAGTAACCTTCTTTCCATTCCGAGGAAAGTCATTGCTGTAGTCAAAAAGCATTACATTGGTTTCTTTGGTACATCATGCTTTCAGATGGCAGTTAACAATAGAGGCAGCAATTTAGTTTTTCTTATCACTCTGTGGCATTTGACCCCTTTTGACCTTAGGGCTTTGTGAAGAGGGTTAACTGTTGATGCCAAGGTTCCCGCTATTTTGTGGCTGTTTATGTGCTGTGGAACACTGAACACGTGACACCGAGAAACCTCACACGGCGTGTCAAGTGCATTCTCGACCGCCTTTGAAGCAGTTAACCCTAAATGTTAGGGCAATAAGGAGACTTAAAAATAGGCCCTAAGGTCTACGTTCGTGAGCAGATTTAGTGATTCGTCACACACTGTCATTGAGGTTTGTGAGTTTTATTTATGCTGTTGTTCCTGAAAATACGAGCTAAAGGTTGTGTGATGAGCTGACATGCATGCTGACTTAAATGCTAACTTACATGCAGGTCTTAAATGCAGAGTACAAGTTAGCCGTAGAGATGGCATATCTGAATTAAAGGTGCAGTAAGCGATGTTAATTCAATACACTTTTTTGTCAAATTCAATGAACATCTCCTCACTGGCCATCTTTTGTGCTTGCCGGAAAAAATTCCGGTGTTTGTACACAGCCAAGTCTGTTAATGGGAAACACATAAAGCGACTCAGGCTGAGACACAAAACACTCTTCTACTCGATCAGCAACAGGGGGGTATTCGTGTTGGTGCACAGGGCAAGGAGAATGGGAGGGGCTACGTGCTAACTGCAGGCATTCTCAAGAAGGAGAGATGACTGAGAACCATTTAAAGAGGAGAAGCTCTGAAGAACAAAAACTGAGATTGACGTTTTTAGATCAGGCAATGAGCGAAGATTGTTAACATCAGTGAGATGACATAACGTTGGAGGGATCTCCAAGAGTTGACAAGGTTGAAATTGACATCCTGTTTGCCAGCTCCTTGTTCCAACTGTCCTGTTCCATCTTTTGGCTCCTCAGGCCCCTGAATGTAACTGCACCTGAAGCCGAGGCACCTGAATGTGGTGTAACTGCTGCACCACTAAGGTGAAACAGGAAAATTCAAATAAGAAGCTGCTGAAAAAGAGGGTGATTTCAGCTTCATCAGGAATTGAAAGGCATTAAATTGGATTGAGGAGGTTGCTCTCGTTGTGCTTGGTGACTGTTTGCATAGGCTATTATGGCCACAAAGATCTAAAAAAAAAAGCTTCTATAGGAGCACTGAAAGGAGGAGTGTGTTTGTTTTGCTTTTAAGCTCAAATATCCAGAATTACCGATATTGGATTGATATGCCCTGTATCAGATACAGAAAAAAGTCTTGTAAAAATCTAGCCTTAAATAGCACAAACTCACATTTAGTTATGTTTCCATCAACTGCATCAACTGTCTGGGCAAATCGCAATTGATAAAATCATTTTTGTGCTTTTTTCTGCCCAGTAGCCGGACTTTTAGTGATTAAAGTAGCTTTCTGTGATGATGTCACTTCCTGCAGTAAAAAATATATATTTTAATTTGTCAGAGTTGTATTTGACATGTTTTCCTCCCTAATTACACATATATCACAATTTGTGTATCTTTGGATTCTTTGCTGTCCCCATATCTTCATAACGCAATTTTGTTTATCGTCGCTGTCCAAAGAAAAACATGTATCTCCATTTTTGTTGATTTTTACTTTTATGCATCATTTGTTCACGTGAGCTGACATTTACATTGTGTGAAAATTTCATGATGAATGGACCAACAGAAATGGCCCAAAATCACTTGGAAAAAACCCTGGTTCCATTGATGTGCAATAGAATTAAATTAGGTTTTTGCCTTCTGCTGTAAAGCTGCCATTTTGGAGATAGGTGTTTTTCTTTGGACAGCGACGTTATACTATATTATTTAAGTTCTGTTTTATTATTATGATATTTTTACATTAGCACGAGATATGGCTTTGACCTTTTCTGGACGTCTCTCTCTGTAAGAGCTAAAAAGGTGGTAGCATTCCAGAGGGTACAGAGGGAAATATGTCATATAAAGCAGCATTTCAGATACCGATAAAGAAGGATTAAGCTGAAAGGAGAAAAGTTTTGTCGACATTCGTAAAATATTAACAAGAGTTTCCAGCCTATATCAGCAAACTTTTTGAGGCGATGAAATATCAGTGTCAGTATAGGAAATAGAAAAGTGTTATCTCATCTCTAGTTAGGAATTTAAAGTTTAGTGATTCAAAATAACTCTGCTAATTTCACATATTTGGCGAGAAAAGCTGCATTACTGTTGTACCCAGACTCAAGCAAAGTTATGTGTGTCATTGATTTCTAGGCTGGGAGTGGGTTGGGGTGGGGAGGGGGTGTTGTTTGCAGAACTGAGTTATAATTTGCGCTGTCGTAGTGGTGTTACGTTCCAGGTTGTTATTAGCACAGCAAGATGCAAAAGGTCCCACTGCCCTTCTGCACCTTCTCTGTGTCCATGTTCAGAACTGCTGTTATTATAATGTATAATGCAAGTAAATTGCTCCGGTAGTTTAGTGAACAAGGCACCGATTGGGAAAATGACTCAATTATAGGGAACTATGAACCGGAGAAGGAAAATGGTAGTGCAAAATGGTTAACCACAAGAAATCCAGCAGACCTGCACCTAACCACTGGCATAACAGGATTTTGGATTTTCAGCCTATACCAGATATCTCGGCAGCCATTTAGAGGTCACGTTTTAAGAGTTGAGCAGTGGATGCAGGCATCGCATTGCCTCAAAATGCTTTTGGGGCTATTTCCTGAGTTGTGCTGTAAACTTTTAATGATGTGATGTGGCTAAAATAAGCGTTTTCATTAAAACACAGATTCTTTGTTGATATTTACCCCTGAAGCCACCCCACCACAACGCTGTACTTTACATTAATTATGGTTTAATGATGGCATATCTGCACATCTTTGGAAGCACCTTGGCTCAACTTTCAAAGTGTGCTGCTTTTCGAGTCACATAGGGACGTGCTTGCTGAAAATAACGTGTTCAACCAGCCTCACCCTACCGCTATCACCTCATATTCATATAGGCATTCATTTGCCCAATTTGGTGTTGGTTGAGCAGTATTTAAACTTCCTTTTTGTCACTTCTGTCTTATTATTATCCTTTTAGTTCCTCCAACACATTTTTGCTTGTTTTGTTGACATGGAGTTTGCATGCTGGCCCTGCAGGTATTACTAAGCTTGCATGGCTATTCTGGGCGCATGCTTCTGAGGCACCAGCCCCAGACTAGGAGAACATGTTTTTTTGTATTTGTTCATGCATAGAAGACAGGAGCTTGATACTGATACCAGACATCTACTTTCTACAGTAAATGCTTTAGATACATTTATACACACATAAGTCAGAGCAAAGATCTGCTCTTTTAATAACTCAGTGTATGTCCACAATGTTTTATACACCTGCATGTCTATGTACTGAAAGCTTTTTTTATTGAACGGCATTTGCTGCTGTGATAGTCTCTACTATTCTGGGAACACATTACATTAAATGTTGGAGCATTGCTCTGAGGAGTTCATTGCATTTAGCGACAAAATCATTTAGTGAGGTTAGATACTGATGTTGGTTGATTAGTTATGGATCACAAACGCACTCCAACTCATCCCAGACGTATTGGATGGAGCTCTATGACTCCAGAGAACACAGTTCCACCACTCCACAGCCCAGTGCTGGGAGCCTGTATAACCCTTAAGTTGATGCTTGGCATTGGGTGTGGTGTTTTTAGGCAGCTGCTCCACAGCACCCCATTCTGTTGGAAGTAGCCAAATTCACTCATTAGGAGGGCTGTCTGGATGCTTCTGGACATGTAGTGTAATTGCACTGCTATTCAGAAGGAATATAAAGGTTACCAGGAGCAATAAATGATGATACGTTTAGACTAATATGGGCAACATTTATTGCGCTCCACGTACAGACGTAGCGACTCTCAGTATGGTGTCAGGCTGCCTTGCTTGCTAACAAAACATACCAGACGTTTCTGCATGGAGTTGTAGAGGTTCCTAGTGGTGTCCTGCGATAATCCATCCCATACAGCTTGAATATTCTCACCCAGTGTGGTAGGGGCGCAGATTCTGCAGTAGGGGTGGAGGTGGAGTGACACTAGGCCTTCTGTACGTGTGACGCGTGACAACAAACCATTCATCTTGGCGCTGACCACGGTGTCTCCACACACGGATTTGTTGGTCCTCTCCACCAAGACCAAAAAAGTGGGACTCGTCACTGAAGATGAGCCGCTGTCATTCTGAGTCACTGTATGACAGTCTGGCACGGCACCATTGCAGTCTTTGGTGATGTTGGCGTGGTGTTAAGGGCAGTTGCCGTAATGGTCTCTGTGCATGTAATACTGCATGGCGCAGCCGCCTACCGATGGTGCTGGCACTAACAGGATGGATCATGGAGGGTATCACTGCTCGCCGAATGTCCGCAATCGAGACTGTAGTCTACTTTTCTGTATACTTTGTTAGCCCCCTTTTACACTGTTCTTCAATAGCCTGGACCACCACAGAGTGGATATTATGTGGGTGGTGGATCATTCTCAGAAATGCAGTGACAATGATGTTGTGGTGGTGTGTGTTATGCTGGTGTGAGTGGATCAGAGACAGCAGTGCTGCTGGAGTGTTTAAACACCTCAGTGTCACTGCTGGACTGAGAATGGTCCACAAACCACAACTATCCAGCCAACAGCATCCTATGGCCAGCATCCTGTGACCAATGATTAAGAACTAGAGGATGACCAACACAAACTGTGACCTTACATCTACAAGGTGGACTAACATGTTAGGAGTGTCTGATAGAGTGGAGTGTGAGTGGACACAGTGTTTAAAAACCATAACTGTAAAGTCATCTTCTCACAGTGGAAGGATGGACAGAAATATCTGTACACTTTTTTCTGATCTTGATTTTCTCCTTTTTCTCAAATATGAAGTGCCTGATGTGATGGTCTTGGTGGTCTGCCTGGTCTTGTTAGATATACCATTTTCTTTGTAGCTTTTGGAAACTCCTGCTTTTGCACTTATTTCTCTTAGACTTTCCTCTTCTGTATGCAAGTGGAAAATCCCATATCTAATTAATCTCAGAAATATTCAGTGAATAGTCTGTGATTAACGGCCGTTTTGACTGGAACTTGAATAAAGGATGGGTGGTCTCTGACTTTTGTATTGTATATGTGTGTGTTGTGTGGCTATGTACGCCAGTTGTTTATTTTATCAGCATTATTAAAACTAATTAAGATGAATTAATTGTTCTATGTCCTGCTCAATACGTGTTACCTTTCACACATAGCAGAAACAGGTTTGTTGTTCTCTTTTTACATGGTAGTGTATTTCCTTAAACTAAGGTAGCTGTGCATCCGTTTGTCTTGCCAGAGAATGCAAGCACAATAGCACAGCTGGGGGAAATGAGGCTAGTGGTCCACATCTGTTAAAGACACAAACCCCTTGTTCTGAGACCTGTTGGCAGAACCAACGTCAAAAGACTAACCACACCGGCGAGATCTATTCTCCTTGTTCTTTTGTCTAATATGTCAGCCGTCTTATTCATCAAATGGATGTTTATTATTTTAATAATGGTAAAAGCCAACTTTGAGCTCCTATGTACGTTAATGAATCGTGTGGGTCTGTTTACTGTGTATTTCTGTGTTACTACTTTGGTGAAATATATAAAGGTGTACAGGTTGATTGCGGTGTCTACTAGAATTGGAGCTGAACTGCTCTAGTCATTTTATAATGGATACACACTCATCATCAAAAGAATAGCTGCACAAATAGTTTCACCCAGAAGGAATCAGCTGAAAGGAATAAAACTTGTGAGACATGCACATGATTCAAGTTTCATGTGACGTAAGCAAGGGCGGGCCTTATTGCTGTACCTGACTGACCCAACAGCCATGACATCCAGTGAGCAGTCATGCCTCCATGAGTCATCCTATTAGTGCCAGCACCTTTGGCAGACCACTGCACGACGCAGGACTACATACACGCAGACCATTACGTCGACTGCCCTTAACACCACGTCAACGTCGGCAAAGACTGCAATGGTGTCATACCAGGCTGTCATGGAGTGACTCAGAATGGCAGCGGGCCATCTTCAGTGACGAGTCACGCTTTTGTCTTAGTGGAGACTACCGCAAATCCGTGTGTGGAAGCACCGTGGTCCGCACCAAGATGAATGGTTTGATGGTCCAGAAGACCTGGTGTCACTCCACCTTCACCCCTACTGCAAAATGTGCAGGAACTGTGTGAGAATATTCAAGCTACATGGAATGGTTTATCACAGGACACCATTAGGAACCTCTACAACTCCGTGCCGAGACGTCTGGCATGATGCATTAGCAAACATGGTGACCTGACACCGTACTGAAAGACACTACTTCTGTATGTGTAGCTCAATAAATATTGACCATATTTATCCTCATCTATTGTTCCTGATAATCTTTATCTTCCTTTCAAATGGCATTGCAATCCCATATTTCCTTCTGGGTGCAACTGTTGTTTTGAAGATGAGTGTGTTCACAACAGATACAATAGTACAATAAAAGTACAATAATAACAATAACGTGTATTATTATTATTAATCGGCTTTCTTTATTTGAACTCTAAAAAATGTGCGTCCAAACTCCACGACTAAGCAATCTCAAGCCCAGGCTTTCTCCTAAAATCAGAAAAACCTGCTGGGCACAGAGCACATGGCAATAATTCTCATTTTCAAGAACTCCGATTAGACACAAATGCTGTCGTTGGATTCCGTACAGGCGTTGGCTGACATCAAGTGTTTGAGTTGACAGCTTCTTTAGAGCGTTTTCTGTGTTGTCCAATAGAAAACATGACTAATGGCTTTCCCCTTGCTCGGTCAGTCAACAGGTCATGCAAGTACTGTTTATAAAGCCATAGATCATCTGAGGGGGGAAAAAAACAGTCGGAATGAAGTCATATTACACGGATCTCTTTTTCTAATTAGATTTAGAGGATAAATTCTACTTGAGGTATTTGCACATGTGTTTAATGAAAACGCCGGGTCCTCTTGGAGGGTGCTTATGACTCACTTTGTCATTAGATCTGTGAGTTGGGGTTTGGACAAAAGCTCCCTGCTGCTCAGACAACCACATGCAATCCTCCCAATCGGCCATCTGCTTAGCATTTCTGCAGCGCCTTGGAAACCGAACGGGAATTAGAAGACTGCAAATCTAACACTTCGCAGTCCAAGGACCAGTCACTCCACCGCATGGCAGCAATTTCGATATGATAGGCCAAGTTTCCTTGCACATTATGACAGCTTCATCCCTCAGAAAAGCATACTGCTTCATTAGAAACAAAATTGCTCCATTCTATAGGAGCTTTAGCCAAATGCGCATTGGCCAAAAGCATTCGTCTTCACAGTGTACAGTCGTGTGGATGGGGATTTTTGACCACTGTCCATCAAGGGTGTCCTTGAATGTGCCCTTCACCCGTTTTGTCCTTGAATAGCTGAGGGAGCTGTCCCATGTTTACTCTGATGCTGAGTCACGTTCTCTTCTTGCCTGACTCTCATGACCATGCCCAGAGCGCCTGGCCTGTCAGTGAAATCGGAGTGACGCCTTCATGTGAAGTGGACCAAAGGAGAGCAGATACTGACGATGAAGTTTGGGGAAATTTAAATTCAGGCCGCTTTTTAAGGAGAACAAGCGTTATCTCACCGGTATTGTGGGCCCGTCGGACAAGTAGCGTTGGAGTAATTCCTTCGGAATTAAAAAGCATTAAATTAAACTCGGCGGGAATCCATTTAACTCAGCAGAAGTTAATTTAACACTGATGATTTTACTGTGCGTCTAATGAGAAGACTTGCATGTGCTGCTGCGATCAAATCCCTAGCCCCAAAACCTTTTGTTCCCCGAGTTATCAGGCTCATTTATCCTGTTGTGCCGAGTGTACATATGATTGAACCTGAAAACAAAGAGCTGTTGTTCTTGTCATATTTTGTTTACACCACAAGCAATATCGCAGCCACGGTCACTGTCTCGTGCACGCTTCCTGCGTAAATCCCCACGGCCACTACCGTCCTTTCTTTCCAAACAAGGACGTCAAAGAACTTCAGTTTCGCTCAAATGTCTCCTGTGTGAGTTAGGAGTGCCACCATTTCCTGCTGCGACGGCAGAAGAAGAATTGCTCTCAGTAAGCGAAATCCTTTCAACCTTCAGCCGCTCTGTCGAAAGGCAGATTTGTCGAGACCACCCGTCAGGGCCAACTCCGTCTTGGAATTTTGGAGCAGTCACTGGACTGGTGATCCGTCATGTTGAGCATAAATCCTGAAAAGTTTTTTTTTTCCACCCCTTATTTACATAAAGACAAGGAATTTAAAGCACTCTGCTGACGGAGGGATAGTCCAGTTTCTAATGCAGTACAATGAAGCCATAAAGAGAATGCTTTCCAGTTATTTCCACGCGATGCCGATGACACCTTTTTCCCAGGCCAGCCAGGTCTTGGACGTTAAACAATATGTTGCTCGTCTTCCAGTTTTTTATCCTGTTCCCATCTGGGTGGTGTAAGCTGCTTTGCCCCCAATGGAGACGGGTCATATTTCTACCACTTTTTAATCAGCTGGAGTGGAACATGTTCAAAGCAACTGGACATCATTCCATGACTGTGAATATGAAAAAGGGGCATTTCTCTTGTTACCATCCAAGCACACATGCTAGGTGACATGCAGGGTTTAATGCGAGCATATAGCCTCCCTCCAGGCGGTTTTGGCGGCAGACCGGACAGACGTTGGCACGAGGCCGGCAATCACGGACCCAGCCCGTTTGGACAGAGCTCCCTCAGAGACAGTTTCGGTTCAGAAGACAGGAAACAGCTTGCAAGGATCCCAGCGGTCAAGGCTGTGGAAGCATAGGGATGGGGGGGCCGGGGTGGGGATGTAGGGAATTTCCTCATAAGGGCTTGTGTAATTCTCGAGCAGGCTTTTATAGAGCCCTTAAAACTCAAAATGGTAATCTCATGCATGGTGACCTGCCCTTGGTGTTTTAGGGGCTTTTTGTTTGGAGTATGTGGTGGACTATCTAGGGATTTGTCCTCCATTCCATACATCTGACCATCACAATGAACTTCTTTTAGCACTTTTAGCTTCAGTGTGTCGCTTTGTGACTTGAGCAGATGCTCAGAATGTCTGAAGATGACCGCAGAAGCTGGAACTGAGGTGTCTGGGCACAGATCAAGCCCGTGGGGTGCTCTCAAGGGCCTGCAGTATTCCGTCGTGAAGGTGGTCTGTGTTGGGAGCTGTCTTTGGAGAAAACAGGGCTAATAATTGGGGCGTGCGATGAGTGGCAGCCTGTATGTGGGTGGTGTGCTAGTATGTTGCTTTAAAGTTGAGCAGGAGTGAAGGCTGTTTTCTTTTTTTCTGAGGGAAGGAGGGGGCGGCAGTGTGCCAATGAGGGCGAACGCTTTGGAGAGAGCTCCACACACGCACGCTTGGCAGATAGGATGAGCGTGTTCAGTGCGATGGGGCAGCAGAACGCTGCGCTCCTCGGCGCTGACCAAACGCGGCTATAGGTTCCCCCACGAGGTGCGTGACATTTCGCTTCTAGATGGAAGGACGAGGAGGAGCTGCATCCGGAATCCACTTGCCACCAAGGGAAGCGAATCGCTAGCAGTAATGGGGAATACTGCGCCCAAACCTCTCATAGGTAAGAGAAGCGCCGCCGCGGACGCCAATGTAGCGTTAGGGCTTCGGTTTAAGCGGCGGTTCTTGAGCAGCCGTTGCTTTTCTTGGGGAACTGTGTTGAGGTGATGACTGCGTGGGAGCGGGAGATGAAGACGGCGGCCGATTAGCGAGATCTGGCAAATGTATCAGCAGGTTTCATGCAGCTGCTGCATCAGTGTGCTCGTTAGCACGTTTAGTGGAGAACATATGATGGACGAGGTTGATGTTGGGCTCACCGAGATGCCCCTTCTTCTAAGCGGTGTTTGTGTGTGTGTGTGGTGTGTGTGTGTGTGTGTAGGGGGGGGTCCTCAGATGTTCCACTGAAGCTTCTATGGTCCACAGTGTAAGATATGTTGCTTTTTATAGCCTTATATAGGGGGGCTTGCTCTTATGTGCATGTCCTGGTGCTGTTGTTAGAATCGAGTCTGACCCCCCTTGTCTGTGAATCCAGCTCAGATAATACAGCAAAACCAACCTGTCTTTATCATGTGAGAATCCCTGTAGTGTCACAAGTGCACCTCTTTGGAGGACACATTGATTTGGTTGGGCCACCCAAAGTTTGTTGTCAGGTAGTTAAGAGTGTTTCCTGATAGGTTTTAATCATCTATAATAAGCTTTGTTTGCCTCTGTGTAGAGCAGCACTGTCCTGCACTAATGTAGTATGCTAGTACACAATAGGACTTTTTATAAGGGTCCTGTTGGATTTCCCGTAATATTCCTAAGGGATGTATTGATCAGATGATCCAGATTCTGGTTTCTTTATAGGCTAATTAGCCAATTTTTATTGTCCTGTTTTTCCTCAGACCTCCCACACGTGACTGAAAGACATGATCACATTCTCAGTACTTTCTGTGAGCCACAGTCATATGTCTAGCAACATTATCTTCTGTTGTTTGGGTTAAAACTGCTAGTTTACACCCTTAAATGAAAAGTTAAATAACATGCATCAAATAATATGCTACATTTAGAACAATCATTCATGCATGATTATGCTACAACATTTTGGTACTGTTGCAGCTGCGCTTCCAACCAGAGGAGGATTATATGGCAAAAGTATTGTGATACATCAGGACATGATATTGATGATATTTATGAGTCATGATATTCCTGATGTTTATCAGACATGTTATGATCTGATCTGATCAGTTAGTACACAGATAAAAGAACCAACACATTTCAAACAATACTATCAAAATCTGCGAGCACAATGATTTTTATTGTATATTTATACATACTGTATGAACTAATTTAACTCTCTTTATAATAATAAAACATGCAGATGGTCAGATTTCTGTGCCTAACAAAATCCATAATATGCTCAGAAGAACATGCTGTACTGTACAGTGACATACTTGGTCATGATATATATGCAATTTTATGATGACATAAATGAAGCGACTGAAGTATGGCTAATATGTGTGTGTATATATATATATATATATATATATATATATATATATATATATATACACACATACAATTTCAACACAGATCAGCAAGAAACAAGACATATTTGTAGTGAAAACTATACGTCCTATTCTGCGACATTAAAAATGGTTAATCATATTTTGAGCTCACTCCATGTTTTTGCGTAACAGCTGTCCGTGCCCTTTGGAATCCATTCATCTATTTATGTTATTGGCGGGTATGTGCTGCTGACAATGCTTAAATTACCTTTGCTTGTATTTTTAGACCAGCTATTGTCGCCCTCCTGAGTATGTTGTTTTCTTTGGTGATCCATCATGCTGTTTATAGAACACAGTACAAAGTGATACGCTTCCATCATATAGCTTGTCTTGTATCAGTGACATCATCAGTACTGAATTGTGTTGTAGTTACACGCTACATCACAGCTGCAACGGCATTAAGGTTCTCTGGAGAATTGTAACAGGTCTCCTCACTCAAAAGAGCTGTGCTATCTATCGCTGAGCTGTGGTTTCAGATATGTTATGTTCTTGATAATAAATATTGAATCGCCACAGTGCAGTTCAGTTCTCAATCTAGAACTAATTCAGAAAGTGCAGTTTGAGACACATTTATATATATATATATATATATATATACGAAACGAAAGGGAGACACATATTATATATATATATATATATACACACACACAGTATGAGTGGTTAAAGAAAGGAATATTTATTCATTCATTCATTCATCTTCTGATCCGCTTATCCTCCTGGGGTGCTGGAGCCTATCCCAGTGTTCTTTGAGGGATAGCCAGGAAACACCCTGGACAGGCTGCCAGTTCATTGCAGGGAAGAAAGGAGCATGGGATAAGACTTTCTAGCCTCAATCATGTGACCTTTACTTTAAATGGGAACGCGACTGTCTTTCCAAAATCGCTGTGTAATTCATGGCATTCAGAGTGGCTGCATATGATGGGTTGCATTGTTGAGAATTTACCATTTTTATAGGGGCGCTGATGGGAACCCTGGTTGCGATGTCTACAACACAACAATCTTAAATCACTGGTGAACCTATACATACCTTCTGTACCTTCGTATGTAATGTTAATGATGGAACATTTGCGGTACATCTGATAGGTATATGTTTCATTTGGGGACTATAGACCCTGAAAGTTTCAGGAATAGATATAAAACATACTTCTTTGGTCAAAAGAATATCTTAAAAATATCATTAAATAAGCATTTCATGGTAGTACCTTTCTGTGAGGTAGTTATTAGAAGCAAAGAACACTTAAGACGTTTGGTTCCTATCACTTCTACAATGGCACATTCCACATCAAACCACTCTGAATGACTTTGTTTAACCATTAAGACTCGACAAAAACAGTGGAAGATAAGCAATACCAAAAGACACATCTGACATTTTTAAACCATATATACTTAAAAAAATACATGTTATTAATCTTTCAGTAGTCCAGGGTAGGCACAGCATGTCTTTAAAACGTCTCTATATGGAGTTTAAGTGCATAATGTTAATCCTTTATCTTAGTGACTTCTACTGAAAGTAGTCTTTGTTTTAATGCCCCAGAATGGAACGCAGCTATAGACTGCTACCCATTACCCCTCGTTGTGTGCTGTCCCCACCCTCCAGTAATCAATTGTGCATGGAGCAATTGCATTTAATAGTCCCCACTGATATTTGAATGATGAACATTTTTCCCCACAAAACACAAAGCCCTATTAAGTGACTTAGCCTGTACGTGACTAGCAATATTGCATTCAAAATGATAAGCAGATGTGCATTAAAGTAGAAATACAATGGTTTCTTTGAAGATTTTGGTTTCGGGAAAGCCTTGTGATAGGCCTTGCTCACGGATAATTGATGTGCAGTTATGGATAGAATGCTTTGAGTTCGATATGGCCCAAATAAATATGCACAGCTACAGCCACTGCGCAGAGCAATGGACATTTTCTTTATAACAAAGCCTGTTACCCATGCTGAGAGAAGACCATGCTGATTGAGGTATTTTGTGAGAACAGTGTTGATTCGGGTCACGGAATGTCAGCTGGATGCTTTCTTCAGTCGGAAAACGTGCAAACGGGCTCATCCCACAATTATTATTTCCAGTTTTCCTAGGGGTGTTTGCAGGATTAGGCAGTGCTACAATGGCGCGCAGTCTCTAAAAATAAGTGAGACTACATCACATGTGCGTTAGTCCTCAGAGGGGAGCTCATCGCAGACATTAAAGTGCCGCCCGGCTGAACTGTACTTGGCCAGATTACTCTCTCACTCTCTGGTGCCTCTCTTGTCACATTCTCTGACTGTAAGCACCAGGCTCGGGTCACTCACTGTAGGTGAGGACTACACAAAGCACTGCGCTTTGGTTTTAGGATATGGTGAGGTTTGCATGTGTGTAGTCCAGTTGGAGAATGGTTTGTATTCACCATAGAAATCACCATATGTTATTAATTTGTATTTATGTGATAATTTTAATACTGTTACTGTTTAATACTCACCTTTACCCAAAAGGTTTTTGGTTGCTTGCTCGTTGGCAATTTTCGAAGCATAGTAGTTTGGGCAGTAGTGGACAAAGAAAACAAATCCTGTAGCCAAATAAAAATAGATACTCACTGTAAAATATTGCTTGAGTAAAAGTAGAAGTCCTGTATTTATCTACAAACCTGCTTTTGAATGTAACTAAGTATCAAAAGTAAGAGTATTGTAGGTTAATCTAACTATTACAGTCATGTTATACTGTTGATGAACAATTTCAATTTAGACCTGTGTGGCTGCATAAAACTAGACTTTTAACAGACTTAATATTTGCATTACACAAGCAACTTGTAGGATTTTTAGTTGAAATCAATCAACATGTGAAGAAGTCTACTGAACTTAGCATGCTAACCTGTTAGCCCCAGGCCATCCTGAATCATAATACCACTTGGTGTCTAAAGCGGTGATTGTGAGCCCCTGTAGCGATGAGTTGAATCAGTCCAACATGGGAGGATGAAGAAGTAGCACTGCTGCCCTGCTGGCATGGTCTAATCCTTCGTCAATCATGTTTAAGGTTCTGCTTCTGGTTTGATCATTTAAAGACAGGTAACTAATGAAAGGAAGTATAAACACAACAATGGCAGAAGCTCTTGGCAAGTGACCATTTCAAATAGCACCGCTGTCCACTCTCGGCAAGAATTCACGTTTGGCAGCAAAGAAAAGAAGTGATAGAAGCAAAATAAGAATTTACTTTGATGTTAATTTCCACTATTGGAGGTGCTCTTGACGTGAGGTTTGATGTTAAACTTGTGAAGGCTTTTCTGGAGTGGTAAGAATTAAAGGTGGAGGAGGAGGGACTATGCATTTTCCAGTGATATGTTGCCCCCTTTTGCTTAGGGAATGAATTCAACAGGTCGAGTCATCTTACAAATTACTCCTTTAGCAAATCTGCCATTTAGAGGTTTAGTGTCAACTATGGCACCACTAGTTCTAAATACTTTGGATCAATAGACCTATTCCAGTCACAAATGGCCATTAAAATATGCATTTTTCAGTGTCAGGAAGCAGAAAACATATATTTGCCACCAAATTACACATAAGCTTTTAGTATTCAGTGTGTCCACTCTTTGTCTTTATTACAGCTTCCATCTTTTCAGGGTGTTTTGCCATGCCTTCGAAGTTTAGTCCTAGGAAGCATTTTCTGCTTTTTTATGATAACAACAAATTTAGACTTAGATTCAGTCCATAAAACCTGCACAGAGTTCTAGTCTTCTAGTCAAACTTTCTTCTTTTCTGTCTGTTTCCTTTTCACAGTGCTCAGTTAGCTACACATCCTTTCAGACCCACATGGTTTAGGGTTTCCTCTGAAAGTGGAAAGATGTAAACAGATGCTTTCAAATCTGAAGCAAGAGTGGAGCTTGATATTCTCCTCTCTCTCAAAGATGAAAGATTTAGGGGCTGTTTATCTGATGGTGACAGTTTTGGTGGTCTGCTATGTCATGTATGTTTGTTATGTCTTGGATCTCTGTATGTCCTAATAATTTATTGAACTCTAGATGTGGAAACTGTTCTATTTTCACTTATTTTCCTTTGGCTTTCGTCTTTTGCAGAGTACTGTATATGGAAAAATGTCAGAAAACAGCAGACAAAAATATCTCCGGTTCTGCATTTGAAGGCTGCTATATACCACTGTAATCTCTGAGGAGCCCAAAAGCATTCAAAGGCTAAAGACAGAGGCTAAAACTACAAATCTACACAGTCAGAAAAGGAATAGCCATATCATATATTAATAAGGTAACTTAGCTTATGTACCTTGGAGGTATCTTATTCAGTAATACACTACACAAATTGCTACAGAATACTATTACATTTTAGTCTTGTGAAATTCGAGCCTAATTGCAGTTTCACAGCTATGATAGGTTAATCAATATATACAGGGGCAGGGTTCAGTTTGAAATTGCATCATGTTCTTTTCGATAATTAAGAGAATGCAGTTTTCTCCGATGTAATGTGTGTAACTCAAGTGACAACACGTTCTTGCACAGTGTGGAAAGTTTAACACTGGGTTGAAATGTAGTGGCATGCAAGTAAAAGTCTAATGGAAATTCTTTCAAAAAGTACATTTAATTAAAAAGTACTGAAGTCCAGTAACAAAAGTACATGTACTGTCCACTACTGACCATGGCTGCTCTAACAGAAAGAGCTTTGTCGTCACCTCCTCCCTCAGCTCTTGAGCAATTTTGTTACAGTTTCGTCATGAACATTCATGGAAGCAAAACGGGGCGAACTGTCCAAGTTCTCTCGCAAGATGTTTTTTTCTCAAATCTGTGCAGGACATGCCAACTAGGGCATTCTGTCCAAACTGACTTATAATTATGACAATGAAACACTCAAAGGTACATCTTAAACATACAAAATATCAAGGAACGTTAGAATGGGTTCTGCTGAAGTGTATCTTGTTACGCAGTTGGCCTACATACTGCAAAGCGATTATTTCACACTTGGCATTATTGCAGTAATTACATTTTAGAAGATTTTACTTCATTATGTATAGGCACCCCAGCATTAATACAGCTGGAACCTTTTAAATAAGTGTTAGAACTTCGTGATTGTGGCGTGGGCCTTGGACTTCTCCATTTTCTTGCTGCGGTCATCTTCTCTTGCTTTTGCAGTCTGCTTTAGACACAAGGCCTGTTGAAGCCTGCAGCGTTTGCTTCTGTAGAAATGTGACAAGATGGCATGAGGCCTTTCTCGCGTGTGCCGGAGCAAGGCGCTGGAGGGGTGGACTGCAGCATCGTCGTCCGCCACAGTGCCGATTTGCCGTCAGATCAGGCAGATCTATATTTGGAAGGCGAGCAAAACCGTGCTCCGCTTCACAAGTGCAGTTCACGGCTCTCATCTCGCCTTCGCCTGTGCACAGAGCGGCGGAAAAGGTCCCTAAATCACACAGCTTGTGAGGAGGCGACTCTGGTGTTTTATGCCGTGCTCCTCGGCTCTGTTTATGAAAAAGACCTTTGGTCTCCATCTCCTCGACACCATCTCCTCGCAGTCAGCTGGGTTTTATGTAACACTGTTTCTCGCCATGGAAAATATAATGTAAAAGCCCCTATCAGCACGAGCTTCCTTTATTTGTAGTTTCTGGTCTTTTGCATTAGTGTTGCTATCATCAGAAAAGAATGACTAAACTGTGGGAATCCCATGTGAAACTAGCTGTGATCAGCATTATCCTCAAAATATAAAAATAGTGTATTCAAAGCAAAACCAGCAATTGCAGTCAATGCACTGAAGTTGCTGTTGGTTTACTGGCATTAATTGTTAAGAAAGAACCTTTGGACAAGTAGCAGGGCCGAACTCACATATTGGTTGGCCAATAATATCTTCCTGTTTAAATATCATAAAACATGTAAAATACAGTTTATCCAGACCTAACCTTTAGCATAAAACAACATGTTAAAACACAGACTACCTTTTTAATAAAGATAACTTACAAAACATAATACAATTTATAGAAACCAGAATTTTGGGTATATAACAGGTATATAACAGATATATACAGAATTGTGGGAATATAACAGATATATACAGAATTGTGGCACTTTTCTATTGTATAAGTGTCTAAAGCATGATTCTAGTTGGATTAGTTTTATCAGATAAGATCTGGTCAGTGAGTAATTCGACTAGCCAATTTGTGTGGGATACAGTGTCTGTGTAAATTCCCCAAATTACCCCAGAGAGGCACGGAGTCAAAATGTCATGGCCCCGGGCGTTCACTTCAGGGTTAAAATTAGAATTTAATGGATCCAAACAAACAAACAAACCACAAAAACCAACTTCCAGTTAATACCAGATAGAATAGCATTAGGCTTATAAAGTGGGCTCATTTGACTTAACAAATGTCACCCAACAGGACAGAAATACCTTCCTTTATTTAAAGATACCTTCAAATATTCCATTTCATTCTCATTCTAATTAGCTCATCTTCAAAATAATATCTTTGAATTAAAGCTGTCCAAGATCTTCCTAAAGATGTGGGCGCTTGAGTTTGACTTCCTGTTCACCGGCTTGTTTTGCAAGCTTTTAAGGTGGACCAGAACATTGGATTAAGAAGCTGGCCCATAGGAAGCCAGTTTCAGCCTCGTTTAAAGGTGAGTATCATCCATGTCTGCTGACAGATGTTTGGAAAGGGCATGAAAAGCGCCCACATTACCTTCACAGCCTGGGCAGGTAAAATTATTCACCATTGCTCTTGATCTATTGTTGTTGTTTCTGGTGGGCTGGTATATGTAAATTTAGGGGGCTTCATTTTAGGTGGAGTCATAGGATTTTGGAAACAGCTCGTTGTACTGCCCTCTTTTACAAAGGAAGGAGGAGAGAGGAACAACAGTGTTCATGGTATGTCACATGCATATTCTATGTACTGAATTCTTATATTCTCTTGCCCCTAAGCACCATATGGCCGTCATACACCATAATTTCACCCCACATAGAAATGATCTGTAAAGTGTCCTCCCTCTTCCAGCGACATATTTCTTATGGGTTATTTAAATGTGCAGGGAGGGAACATGCTAGAAATTGTGGATTTCAAATCAAACTCCATTTAGCTGTTAAATCTTGTTACCAGGCTTTGTTTTTACATTGCTGTAAAGTCAATTTGCACTGGACTACTATTACTACTACTGTATTACTGTTAACACTCTTAAGACTCTTAACGCAGATAAGACTCTCATGAAAGAATCTGACGCACATCAGACGTCCATGTTACCAAAATTGTGTGCGCTTATTTTTACATGTATAAACACTTTGACTAATCCGACTCTCTGCTGTGATCTGTTCGTATGAACATCATAAAAACATCAGATGATTCATTCAAAAAGCTAAGAAGTGAACGAGCAGCTTGCTTTCCTTGTCCTAACAGGTGTGTTTAGTCCTCTATATGGAAGTGCACATGGCTAAATGACAGCACTTCCAGTGCACATTTCATTTCAAGGTGAAGATAAAGGAAAGTGGATCAGTAAGACCAGCTTGCAGGTTTATGGCATGCTCGCACTGACAGATTCACTGAGGTGCTGCAGATGCTACAGATGTTCTGGCATTATTCTCTGCTTTGAAATATGATTTCAAATATAATTGGGACTAAAGTTCAACTAACTGCTTCGTGATAAATAGAAATCCAGTCTCATCAGATCAATGAGCAAATAGCATCTGACAACAGAGTTAGTTACCAGTGTTCCTCTGGAAAGCAGTCATGCAATTAAAAGGAATTAAATGTGAATACTTAGTGGTCGTTTAGTGGGGTATGGCAGCTTGCATCCAGTACTTACTCAAATCTGAGGATGAAACAAGGGCATGGGCAATATGGCAATAATATAAGATCCCAATACGTGAAAGCATTTGAGCTGTATATTCTTTTAAATAGAGTACCACAGAGCGATGCCATAGAAGAACCTGTTTTGGTTCCCTGAAGAAACTTGTTTGTGTGTGTGAAGAACCTTTTTAAGGTTTAACTAACCTTCACATAATTTACAAGTTCTGTACCAGAGTTTGTCCTTGGCATTGTGTAAAGGTTCTATAAAATGTAATAAGGTTCTACCCACTTGCACATCTCATTTACAAAAAAATGGTTCTCTAAACAATCATCCACTAAAGATGGTTTGGTAGTACAGCATTGTGCAAAGAACACAAAAGCCTATTGTGACATAATTTATCAAGATAACAATAATATATCATCCTGTCCCCCTCCCACCCTCCGGGGCACAATGAGTGAATATAGTGTAAATGAGTATTACTATATTGCTGACGTGCCTTTGCCTGATTGCTTTAATGACAGGAGTTTGGCAGTATATGCTTCTCTTGAGGCTCGTTTACTGATAAACATACAAGCAGTTTGGATTTCACATCCTGAGCACCAGAAACCAGCCTCACCTGTGTTTTGATTGAGACCAGGTGGTCACAGTGGAGAGCCTAATTGTGCCGTTTTTTTTTTTTTTTTTGACTGCCGTTGATTTGCTCTGCTTTGATACAGCTATATTTGCCTAGACTGGTAGAAGATCTGTCAATGCTGTCATCACTGTGGCCTTTAGTGCTGCCAGTGGTATGCTATTGTTCCTGGGGTAATGCCTTTTCCATGCCCTTGAGCACCAAGTTCATGGCGAAAGCGAAATGCTCTCCTTATGTTGTTCATTAGGGTGAAATTTGGAGGGTGTATTTATCTAACCAGCATTAGCAGATGTGTGGGATGTCAGGAGGAAGAAGGGACATTGTGGGAACGTTCTTTCCCCCCCTCCTGCCCCATTTGAAGAGGGTTACCGGATGAAGCTTTTTAAATACAATGCAGTGTATTTTGGTTTACTTGTGTGGGAAAGAATCTTGAGATATTTAGATGTAAATAGTTGATGTCATAAGACTAGTACAAACTCAGCACTGTTTTCTCTAAGGAGTATAAATTCTCCATTTAACGTTTAACTCCTTAACTGCAGGCTTATAGTTCTGTTAATGTTATGACTTTATATATAATAGCTACTGTACATAAACTGCTATTAAACTATTAGTGGTTCTAAAAGTGAGGAATTGAAATATTGATTTCTGAGAGCAACTTATTGAATATAGTTTTTTTTAATGATCTGCTAAATGATCTACTAAGGGCCTGCATTGAGCTCATGCTGTTTCTGACATCTCAATGTTTTGCTCCAGCAGATGCGAGCCTGCAGCACCGCCCGGTGGCCAGCCGCCAGTACTACGCCCTGCAGCATGGTGCGGTGGCAGTGGAGCGGCGCACATCTGCCCAGCATCCAGCCAGCATGGATTCGCCGCGCTTCCATCCACATGCCAAGGGCAAGAACATCCGCCTAGACGCGCAGTTGCGGCGCGCCACACGCAAGAACAGCTTTTGCAATGGCATCACCTTCAGCCAGCGGCCTGTGCGCCTCTATGAGAAGGTGCGCCTTCGCCTGTCTGGGGTCCACACTGGGTGGAGTGGGGCACTGCGCTTTGGGTTCACCAGCCTGGACCCTGGTGAGCTTGCATCGTCGGATATCCCAAAGTATGCGTGTCCTGACCTGGTGACCCGGCCTGGGTACTGGGCCAAGGCTCTGCCGGAGAGACTGGCCACCCGGGACAACGTGCTGGCCTTCTGGGCCGACCGGCATGGTCGCGTCTTCTACACCATCAATGAGGGCGAGCCCATCCTCTTCCACTGTGGCCTGAGCGTGGGCTGCCCGCTCTGGGCCATCATTGACATCTATGGGATCACACAAGAGGTCACCTTGCTAGGTGAGTTGTATTATGTGTGTATTATGTTGAAATACAGTTTTCCATATTCACCATATTCCCTAGCCTCGCAGCTTCTTAAAAATATCTACAACACTATAAGATTAATATTATCGCTCTTGGGGAGGCCTCTTCAACTTACATGGACCAAAAAGCAATAAAGACACCATGTCATGGTGTACAAGGCGATTTGAAGTAATGCCACAATGGTTTAAATATAATACAGATAACGAGTTGGATGTAAAATTACAGTCATTTTTTAAAAATGAGCTAAAAAGAATATATATTTTTGTGTATTTTTTTGTAATATTTTAATTTTCAAAGACATAGTTGGTACCAAGTTTGTTACAGATTTTGTTCAAATCCACGAACAGCACACCTGATATAATACAATGAATGACCAGGTACAACTACAGATCATTGCTGTCCAAAAAAATTATTTTGCTATTTTTAGTTTTCTCCGTAATTTGAACTGAGCATCTGTTATTTACATTCTGTGAAAGTTTCATGATGAATGGGCCAATAAAATTGCTCCAGAATTGTTTTGAATAAATTCATCTGTGACAGAAACGTACCTAATTTAATGTGCGTGTAATACCTCCATGAGTACAAATAACAGCTGTGATTCAATTTGGCATGGACTGGATACATTTCTGGATGTAGGCGTCGCATCAAAGAATTGTACAGTTGGGCCAGATTTGGTGGATGCCTTCCCTGGCACAATTCTGAGGAGAGTTTCCTGTAGGCTGGGATTTTTGCCACTACTGGTAGACGCGTATGACTGTACACTTCCATACACCCGCAAATTCAGCTACTTCCTTCACACTATGGCCTTTGGCACACCCACATGCAATCACTCCTTTTAACCAATCATTAACATCTGCTTTGTGACACATTTTCCGAACATCGAACGAGACGTTCACTGCACTGTATCACCTCTTCTCAATCTATGAACCCTGACACTCACACCCCACAGGTATTTATAGTTCCATCATCCTCGTGCAATGCCATCTGCAGGAGTCTGAAGTTACACACCTTAAACACTTTAAACACACAAGATGACCAATTCCTTATCCGGTGAGAGATGACATAAAGAAAAAAACACCAGGATTGAGCCAGGATTGAGAACCCCTGGTACAGACACATGTCAAATCCTCCAGCTCAAGGTACTTCCCAGCAGTGGAAGCCCATTATCTGGTCCGTTCTGGCTTCATGAAAGTAGCGCTGGCAGCAGTGCAAGACAATTAGGATAGCAGCATATTCAAGAGCTTATTTTTTGCCCCGATAAGATAGTGTTCTCTCAGCTGAGCCCCAGCTACTTTGGAAGTGTCCCTGAGTAGTGGGGGGGGGCAGAGTGCCAGGGGAACAGACGTCACAGTGACAGAGGTGCCATGGGTCACTATCACACCTTGACAGACTGACGGTTTTAGTGTGTGTGGTAACAAGGTGAATCATCCTGCACACCCCTCCTAAAACCCACACATACACACACACAGCATATGAGGCCAAAAAGGAGCACCAAGAAACCAGACACAAACCAGTGACTCTCCCTCTTTCCCTCTCCTCGGCGCTCTCTGACGTTGTTTATCTTCTGTCCGTCGGGAGCCCTGGCCATATTTGGTAAGGGCCGCTGTGTATCCCTGGAGAGCGAGTGCTCCTGCGTTGCTGAGACTGATATTCTGGGAGGCCACAAGTCTGCCACTGGAGCAAAACCAGATACATGCAAATGTTGTGTCTAGCTTGTCAGTCAAGGCGTGCGCCTTGATTAGCTTGTCAAACTTCAGATGATAATTTAAACTTAAATCAGCACTACGCAAAGTCGTTAAAAAGCAACACCAATAAAATTACAGAAACAAATGTACTAAAAATAATCCTTTGAGTGAAGGCAAGAGTAATGTATTTACAACTTATCTTTAAATAGAATATTGGTACATTTAGAGACCCCCTGCACATAAAAATGTCTTTTTACATAGAGGTATTTTTATGACTTGACATTTTTTCCATTGAAATGACAGAGCTTAGATTTGTATGTCACCAATGAGCTTGAACATATAATTTTCCAATATATCAAAATATGCCAATAAGAGGATGTACCAGATGCTGACGAGAGCTACGAGTGGCGGCATGAGCCCCAACTGCCGATGCCAAACCAGCATCAGGCTTTCATTAAGGGCAGCACAAGCACCTGAGCCCAGAGAGAGTGAAAGAGGCCTCTGGGAGCTAGTGAGAAGCTTACTCAGAAGGCCTAAACAGCTTTACACCCAACCATTCAGGTCCATTCCAGCTCAAATCAAGCTCCACTAATGCTGTCCAAGAAGTGGCAATTGCTTGGTCATAAAGAATAAAGACTAGCAGTTAAATCTATGTTTTTGGGTGGGGAGCAGTTACCCAATAGAAATTGTGCTACTTCTATTGTATTTCCTAATTAGAACAAGCAACTAACATTTGCTTTGTCAAACCACCAGAAATTCCGTCTCACTCATGGTGCACTAAGGCAAATTTAGAGGATAAACCTGGAGCATGTGAAGTGGAGAATCTGGTACTAGTGTGACAGAAAGACAGACCGTTAAAGACGGACAGAAAGTTAAAGTAAGAGTTTTGTTTCTGCCCTGTCACGTGTTTAAACAGAGATGGCGTGAAGTGTAGTGGGGGGAAGGGGTGGGGTTTGGAAATGGGGCCACAAGGGGGCGTAATCGTGCCTATTCACAGATCTTCTCCTTCTTAGTGAGTGTAGAGGTTTACGGTTACTGTTGTGTGATTTCAGTAGTTTATCTTGGGTATAACAATGTACATAAAAACACTCATCATCAAAAGAATAGTTGCACCCAGGAGGTGTGGGGTTGCAATGCTATTCCGAAAGAAGATAAAGGTTACAAGGAACAATACATTATGATAAGGGTATTATTTATTGAACTACACATACGGAAGTAATGTCTCTCAGTATGGCATCAGGCTGACATCTTTGAAAAAGCAGCATGCCAGACATCTCTGCATAGAGTTGTAGAGGTTCCTAACGGTGTCCTGTGATAATCCATCCCTTGCAGCTTGAATATTCTCACACAGTTCCTGCAGATTTTGCGGTAGGGGTGGAGGTGGAGTGACACCAAGCCTTCTGGATGTGTGACACATGACAACAAACTGTTCATCTTGGCGCTGACCACGGGGCCCTCACACACAGATTTGTTGGCTGTCTCCACCAAGACAAGAGCGGGACTCAGCAGTGAAGATGACCTGCTGCCATTCTGAGTCTCTCCATGACAGTCTGGCACGACACCTTTTCAGTCTTTGGCAACGTTGATGTGGTGTTAAGTGCAGTCATCATAACAATCTGAGTGCACGTAGTCCAGCCAATGGTGCTGGCACTAACAGGATGACTCATGGAGGGCATCACTGCTCGCTGAATATTCGCAGTAATGGCTGTTGGGTCAGTCAGGTACAGTGATAAGGCCTGTCCTTGCTTACGTCACATGAGTGGCTAAGAATTAAACTTGAATCATTCGCATTTCTTACAATGACAAACCTACCTTCTTTCTGGGTGCAACTAATTGTGCAACTATTCTTTTGATGACGAGTGTATTAAATAGATTATTTTACTGTGTTTTATATAATGACTGTAGGGGTTCTTAGGTCATATGCCTTGACGTTAGCAAAAAGTAAGTGCATGGCTAAAACTGCTATCAAATTTTTATCAGATAAGGTGTGCTTTGTTAGGCACTAGTTTTGTCTTCTAACTAATGATGGTAGCTAGTTACCTATTATTTCTGTCACGCTACTGATAACTTAGCTAACATTATTGATAGCTAAAGTTACAGTTGTTAGGACAGTGCCTTGCGTCGTGATTACGTCAAAGCTGATCTTTGTGCTCCAGAGCACCGCAGGAGGTATGTCAAAAGGTGGCATAGGACTTTAAACAGAATGGGGACATTTGCAGGTTTTTCATATGCACTGTTACTGGAGCAGAATAACTCAAAACCCCTTTTTAATGACCAATGTCACTGACATTTTCACCCTTCTTTCAGAGAGCACGTTTGCCGAGAGCGTGGGCACGAGCTGCCTGAGTGCAGCGAGACTCAGCGCATACCTGCCCCAGAGCAACCACGACTCAGCTAACTACAGCAACAACCAGCTGGAGACCAACCAGGCGGCCGCTGCCAAGATGGCCACCCTTCAGCTTGGCGGCTACAACCAGCTCAGTCCCTGCTGTTCTTCCTCTTCTTCCCCTTCCTCCACGTCTGCCCCCTCTTCCTCTGCTTCCTTCAGTATACAGAGGGCCACCCGTGGCCCACTCCCGGCCCTTGACACTGATCTGCACTTTCACCCTGTGCGGGGGGCTGACGTAGTGCTTTCCAATGACCGAGCAATTGCCTGTGTCCACTTCTTGGACAGCAGTCGGACTTTGGTGTTCAGCGACAGGCCTGTGCGTGTTGGCGAGACCCTGTACGTGGAGGTGGGCCACCTGGGCCTCCCCTACTTTGGAGCTCTTCTTTTTGGGATGACCTCCTGCGACCCAGGCACTCTTCATGCTGGGGAGCTTCCGGCCGACCCGGATGTGCTACTGGACCGCAAGGAGTACTGGGTGGTGTATAGGGGCTTCCCTGTGCCTGGACCAGGTGATGTGCTCAGCTTCACCCTGCTGGCGAATGGAGAGGTGCATCATGGGGTGAATGGAGTGGCCCGTGGACGCCTGCTGTGTGTCGACTCCTCACAAGTGCTGTGGGCCTTCTTTGCCCTGCATGGTGCCGTCAACCGACTCAGGATATTAGGTGGGTTGACCTATAGATCAGATGGCCCTCAAATCCTGATGGCCCACTGCCCTGTCTTGTGTTTCCTTCCTCAGCACACCAAGTCCAGCTTATGAATGTCTTGGTTATGAGCTGATGAGCAAGATCAGCTATACTGGGACAGGAAATATAGAGCAGGGCAGTTGGTCCCCAGTTAAGACTGCTGTTCCAATTGTATTTCCTTTGTAGCATGTAAATACTGCAGCATCTGTGTAGTAAGAAGACGCAGGTAACACGGCAGCAGTGGAGGCTGCTGTCAGCGCTACCGAACACGCACATTAACAGCTATACTTTCCACAGTGATGGTAGGCACTAACCACAGCCCCACAGCCCAGCACAACACAGCCCCCCAGGCACATATATGCATCAGTCCCAAGGGTTTACATGTTATAATCCTCTCTTACTGCATGTCCGGTGTTACCCATGGTGCTCTTCACTGTGCATGGTCATGTCATCTACACATCCATGATTGAGCATGCAGTTACTACTATTCACTCCCCGTTCATATAGCCCATACATGCAAACTAGGCTGCAAACACAGAATTCATTGTTTTGGAATGTCAAAAATGTGTGCCTTCTTGGGCAATGGGTTCAGTAACGCTGATCTGGATCAGTGTAGGGTACTGACTGGAATCAAAAGGACAAGTAGAAACAAGAAGAACTTCCAGTTTTACATACACTCATCATCAAAAGAATAGTTGCACAAATAGTTGCATCCAGAAGGAATCAACCTACAGGAAGGCAACTTGGAAGGTGGGTAGGTTTGATGTTGTGAGACATGAAAATGATTGACGTTTCACGCTTAGTCGCACATGGGATGTTAGCAAGAGCAGGCCTTATCGCTGTACCTGACTGACCCAACAGCCATTACAGACATTCAGCGAGCAGTGATGCCCTCCATGATTCATCCTCATTGGTAGACGGCTGCACCACTCAGGACTACATGCACGCAGACTGTTACGATGAATGCCCTTAACGCCACATCAGGTTTGTTGTCACACGTTACCCGTCCAGAAGGCCTGGTGTCACTCCTCCTCCACCCCTACTGCAACATCTGCAGGAACTGTGTGAGAACATTCAAGCTGCAAGGGATGGATTTTCACAGAACACCATTAGGAACCTCTACAACTCCATGCCGAGACGTCTAGCATGCGTTAGCAAGCTTGGTGGTCTGACGCCATACTGAGAGACTCTACTTCCGTATGCGTAGCTTAATAAATGTTGCCCATATTAATCTAAATGTTTCAATGTCCCTGTTAACCTTTATCTTCCTTCCAAATAGCATTTCAAATTGACACTTCCTTCTGGGTGCAACTATTTTTTTCAAGGATGTTTGTGTATGCAAATTGTCTTAAGTGTTTTGAAGTAGGCTGACCATTTGTCCTCTTTTTCCGGGACACATCCTCCTTTTGGGACTTTGAAAAATGATAAATTGCTTATAATCTCTAGGATTTGACTTTGTTTTCATGCTGACATGATGATTTCTACAGTCAGCCCCGTGACTCTCCAGCCCTGTTTATTTAAAAACCAAAATATGATCCTCAGTAATGCATTTAAAGGCCTTTAATATTGCATATTTAATATTAAACATGTGATCTGGATGTTTACAATAGAGGTTTTGCTATGACTGGTGATTTTCACAGGATAGAGGAAAGAGTACAGCTTTCCCCAATCTTTCAGCTCCTCTGTGGTGGAGAGTAGGCAGTACTGCCCAGACTCATTAAGCTGTTTTTCTCCCAGGCTAGTTTCTTGCCCCCAGAAATAACTGCTGGCACATCCTTTAGTCTGTCTTATTTTGGGATGCTACATTGCTCTGTAGAATTCCTTCAAAATAGAACCCCAGTCCTTCTGAGCCCAGTAATGTGATTTATAGCAGTGCGACAGGCTGTGAGCTTATGAAGGCTGATATATTTTTCAGTCAACAGCGGATACAGAGGAAGGACAAGTTAAACAACATGACACCAGTCCTATATGATATTCGTTGTTGCTGGATTTCAGAACCAGACGCTGTCAGCACACATTTAAGTTATTTGACACTGCTGACGTAAGACATTGCCATACTGTTTACATTGAGGATAGGTTGTGTGCACTGTATAAGCAGTACATAGTTGGAAGCAGAATAAGGAACATTTCTGTTTAGGATAATTTGCATGTTATTTGTAAGTTTAAACTGAAAACCATGGTTACACAGCTGGTCCAAGCAGCTTTCGTCTTAGAGAGACAGATGCCTGAGGCAGAGATGGTGAACTGAAGCCCTATTTCTGCCTTCCAGGAACTCTGCAGGCAAGTCCTTCCACATCCCCCTCCGTGTCTCGAGGCACGACATCTGACGACAGTGACTCTGACCTGGCTTTTAGTGTCAACAGATCCTCATCTGCCTCCGAGTCCTCTTTGGGTGAGTGAGAATGCGCACAGCCTCCCTATTGTCCCGAGTATACTTCTTAGTATTGATTTCTATATATAGCCTCTGCCTCAGTAGCAGGGAACAAACAGTAATATGCTAATATGAAACACATGTTTGTTGCAATAACTTGGGATATACTTGAGAACAACTTAATAGAGATAAACTGCTTAAATTTTGCTTTATAAAACCTGCAAAATGGAAAGAAGAACTGATCTTTGGAATAATGCCAGAGCTCAGGCATTTTGTCCCATTATCATTCTCCTTTCAGGTGGGCCATATCATTGCAGATCTTAGTGTTCTCACTCATCAACTCATCAGCTAATTAACAAAGCTTTTGTCAAACTCTGCAGCACTGATCTCTGCAGTGCTATGGCTCCGTGTAAAACGTAGGCCCTGTCCCAGTTTGTGCACTTACAGTCTGACTTACCACCTTGAGAACTTGGAGTTTGTCATGGAGTTCTGGACATTGATGACACCAAAAAATACAGACCTGGACCTGACCAAAAGTCTCTAAGACAGCCCTTGGGCCTCTTCCTACAGTGAAGGCCCTTTGATTAACACAAAGCTGAGTTTTATACGTATACTCAAAACATTAGTAAATTGCTGTATAGAAGTATGAAGTAAGAAGTATACATTCTTACATAGGCCTACTTCAAAATATAACACTGAAAATAATGGAATTTTTTTGATGTGAGGCAAGGTGTCTCACTTTTGGTCTCACTTGGAATTAAATGAGAAAAAGTTCATTTTCTCTAGCATATGCTGTAGCATTGCATCTCAAATAAGGACGGGGAATACACTGCAAAAATGCTATCTTTGTAAACAGAAATGATTTAAAATCTAGCTAATATATAAAGTTTGCCAAGATCATAACGATCTCAGAATGAGAAATATTAGACAAATCCACTAGATTTAAGATCATTTACTTGACAAGATACCATTTTTGCAGTTTAAAACATGTTGGAAATTATTTTCGCTGTTTTCCACTTTTGTGTTTAATCTGTGTACATCATAGACTGGGAATTGTAGAATGGGAATTGGGTGTTTTTTCCATCACATGAATTCTTGTAAAAAAAAAAAAAAAAAAAGAAGAAGCAGAAAACGTACTTACGAAATCTTACAAAAGCAGCATGAGTTGTCAGGTTTTCCACTTTTACGTTTATACAGTTTATATTGCATAAATAGAATATCAGTTGGGTGTGTTTCATCAGATAAATGCATGAATCTTACGACAATCAGCAAACACATTATCATGGGTCTTAAGAAAGTAACTGTCAGCTGTCAGGTTGGCTAATCAGCCAGTTTGGTCACTTTAGGCTTGAACTGTACTCTATCAAAGCTGCATACAGTGAACCAAAAATAATTAATTGAGTTTTTATATGGAAATTACCCGTCAGTTGTACATTTTATGACTGTGGCAGACCTAATTATTGTTATTGTAATACATTCCCTTGATACACTTTTCTGAGTACATGATATGATAGTATATAATACTATTTTGATTTTGATCAATTATAGAAAGCCTGTAAACAACAATTATGCATAGTAACTGCATAAATCGCATAGTACCAAGTAGATGATAGGACAAGGGTCCATGTTCCCATGATCTTATTTTATTCCTTACCTATTACTAAAATTTTTTTTTGTTCTAATCAAACACTGGATAAAAAACAATGAGGCTCATTCACCAACCGTTCTTAAGGGGAAATTTATTCTTAAAACCCTCTTATGCAGTTTTCATAAAGATTATGAGATTCAACAATGTTTTCTTATTTGAGATTTGTCCTTAGGTAAGAACAGAATCTAAACACACTCAGGATCACAAAAGTTCAAACAGTTTGGTGGCTATAAGAACACGATTTCAACTTTTACTTAGAACCTTTCTCAAGAACAAATTAAAAGAACGTGTGAAGATGGTGGTGAATGAGGCCCACAGTTTTTTAATAGCCCTCTTTAACTGTAGCTCTATAGTTTGCTGCTGTGTTCTCTGCTGCAACTTGATTGCAAACCTCAGAAGAAGTAAATATCATTTATATCATGTTTCACAGCCAATGGACTGGACATATGATATAGCCATATTGCCTGGTGTACGTTCTACTGTAGCAAAGGCTGAAAAGGCTGTAATATGACACTTATGTTTGTACCTCCTCAGTGACGGCACCCAGCTCTCCCCTCAGTCCTCCCCTCTCGCCAAGCCTCACCTTTCCCGAGACGCCACTGGGCAGTAAGAGCGGCGAGTGCACCGTGTGCTTTGATCAGGAGGTGGACACGGTCATTTATACATGTGGACACATGTGCCTCTGTAACGACTGTGGACTGAAGCTGAAAAAGCAGATAAACGCCTGCTGTCCCATCTGCCGAAGGCCCATCAAGGACGTGATCAAAACCTACAGGCCATAATGAGGCAGCCACGTCCTGGACAATGAACTGAGCACAAGACTGTCCAACTGTGGGTCTATCCTGGACTGAATTGGCATTTAAGGACTGCTCTGTAGCTTTGTTTCCTGTAGCGTTACTTCACTACCCCTTCTGCCTAGCAATTTCGAGCTTGTTTTAAAAACGTGAAGCCAAAGGCAGCCGAAGATACGACTTCTTGTTTTTTTGTCCTCATAAGCGGGGTTTGTCTGAATTGTGCTCAGACATTTTAGTGCCTTTGACGATTGCCTCTAAACAAGCTGACAATCATATTTGATATGTTTTGTATAGATTGGAATGATGGAATATATGAGTTTCATCAGAGGGGCACTGAGTGGCATCTTTTAGCAGTGTATACTAGATAAAGCAGCGCGGGACAATGAATCGTGATTTTAGGTCGATATTTTGAAGTAAAGTGTATGTTTCAGAATGCTGTGTGAAAGGGATGATAATAGAAACCCCTTTTATGTATGGCGACCTCTGATGCATTTGGACATTTTTTGCACTTAACTGAGATTAGACTAAACCTGCGGCACAAGAAACACAACAATGCCCCCAACGGAAAACCGGTGTCACAAGGCACTGAAAGGACTGCATTCTAGATAAATATATAAGAGTTTTTTTGTAAAAATTTATTTCTTTTTTATGACTGTGTGATTATGTAGAATTGTGTTTCTGTAATAAGAAAGTAAATGCATTCTTTTACTATAGCTGAAGAAATCACGAGGGAAATCCTCCTGTAATTTACTAAAGGACTTTCAAATGTTGGAGTTTTAGAATAGTTCATTGGATTCTTTAACAGAAGTCGATACGGGCTTGTACAAACCTCACACGACAGGTTCAAACCTAGGACAAGTTTTGTAATGTGAAATTGAGATCAGAGTACTGCAAAATATGCAATTTCAGAACAAGAAATCATATGTGTACTGAAATACACATGACAGCGTGACACAAAAGTCTGTCATCCACTTTATAAGCTCACCTAAAGCTTAATAATATTGATAACCACACTTAAAATGGGAAATTCCACTGATTTTCTTCAAAGTCTCTGCAAAAGTAAATGGTTAAGATGTAAACAAAGTCTTTCAGAGTGATTTGACATGAAATGCTTGGTTCTAAAGAAACATACCAAGACTTGTTCACAGTGATGGTGATGGTAACAGAACATGCGAACCGTTTAATGCCTCTGAAATCTCCTTCACAGAAAGCCGGAAATGGTTATGAATATGCTACATGGGACATTATTAATGATAGTTTTGAGGAAGTCACATTTTTTTTTTACATTACTTTCACTACTTTTACATTTATCAGCACTGCATATAAAAAATCAGAAGAGTAGATTCACTAGCTGTTTTGGATAATGCTAACATGCTAACAGAAACAAATCTTTAAAGCTTTGATAACAGAGTTCATTACAGCTCTACACACAGCAGGTTTACAGCAGAATAAGATCTGAATATGTAATAATAAACTTCAGGCCTTTATTAGTAAAATAGATACGATAAGGACCTGTAGAACGTAACTGCAGCACCATTTAAGGTGGAACGGCAACAACTGGAAAACAAGCCGGCTAATAAGAAAGCTGACTTCAAGTCTCAGAGACTTCTTTGCAATTGAAATGGCTCCCTGTTCTTCGGCCCTCGCCTCATCTAAAAGCTTCTTTCTGAATATTTGTTCTTCAGATTCAGATGGTTGTTCCCTCCTCCTTGGTCCTGAGTGTGGAGCTCAGTACATTTTTACAGTTTAAAACATGTTGGGAATTATTTTCACTGTTTTCCACCTTTGTGTTTAATCTGTTTACATTGTAGACTGGGAATTGTAGAATGGAAATTGGGTGTTTTTTCCCCATCAGTTGAATTCTTGTAAACAGAAAACGCAGCATCAGTTTATATTGCATAAATAGAATATCAGTTGGGTGTATTTTCATCAGATAAATGCATGAATCTTACGACAGCAGCAATCACATTATCATGGGTCTTAAGAAAGTAACTGTCAGCTGTCAGGTTGGCTAATCAGCCAGTTTGGTCACTTTAGGCTTGAACTGTACTCTGTCAAAGCTACAGTGAACCAAAAATAATTAATTGCATTTTTATGACTGTGGCAGGCCTAATTATTGTTACTGCAATACATTCCCTTGATACACTTTTCTAAGTACATGATGAACATCTGAACAGTTTAATGCCTCTGAAATCTCCTTCACAGAAAGCCGGAAATGGTTATGAATATGCTGCCTGATACATGAGACATTGTTAATGATAGTTTTGAGGAAGTTACTTTTTTTACACTTTCACTACTTTTACATTTATCAGCACTGCATATAAAAAATCAGAAGAGTAGATTCACTAGCTGTTTTGGATAATGCTAACATGCTAACAGAGTTCATTACAGCGCTACACCTTCACACAGCAGGTTTACAGCAGAATAAGATCTGAATATGTAATAATAAACTTCAGGCCTTTATTAGTAAAATAGATACTATGGGGATCTGTAGAATGTAACTGCAGCACCGTTTAAGGTGGAACGGCAACAACTGGAAAACAAGCCGACTAATAAGAAAGCTGACTTCAACTCTCAGAGGCTTCTTTGCAATTGAAATGGCTCACTGTCCTTCGGCCCCTGCCTCATCTGAAAGCTTCTTTCTGAATATCTGTTCTTCAGATTCAGATGCTTATTTGTCAGCCATCCCTCTTTCTTGGTCCTGCGTGTGGAGCTCAGGACGTAGCTCCCATCTCCCTTCCCTCCTGTGCATGAGTGCAAACTGTTGCTTATCGACTGGAAGAATGTTGTGATGTTCAGTCTGAGCCACTCTGTTTATGTCCCATGTACAGAGGCAGGGCTGTGTACCAACACCGGAGTTTTTTTTTCCAGGGCGCCCATAAAAAAAGAGGGCTAGCGGACCAAGAATACCTATTCACTGAATTTGGTAAAAAGAGTATTGGATTTGAATAGTATACGTAGCCGTTAGGTTTTTCAGATGTATTAGTACTCGTATTAGTATTAGTACAAGTCTGGTAAATATTAGGGTCGGAAAGGCTGGTTTTTTAGAATAACCATTGGTGTGTATTAAGAAAGCACAGAATACCGTCAACTGCTTAATACTGCCTTGTGCTGCCACGGAGACATACCTGCATAGGTTTGTGTTTCCTGTGCTAAACTGGATTTGGTTCAAGATAGACTTGATCATCGACAACAATGACTCAACAGAAAACAAGACAGCACAAATGAAGGTGAGACAAACGAAGGCTGGTCTTAAAAAATACGCTGGGATGATGGATTTCAAACAGTCACTGTCCTATCCTGTGGCTCCATTCTATTTCACTTTTATTATAGTTGCTCTTTATATCATGTGAACATTTTATGATGAATGGACAAACAGAAATGAGTAAAACCTTACATTAATGTAAAGTTAAGAACATCTTTCCCTTTTGGAGATATGAGGTGTTATGACAGCAGTCATATACATACTGTACTCATGTGATGCCCACAAAGTGTGTGATAACATTGGAATTTAAATGACATCTGAAGACAGGAATGCAAAACGCTCTTCCTGGAAAGCTTGTGCATTCATGAACCTTATTGTCGTAATTTAACCCACCTAATCTGGCTCGTTGAGTTTTTGAGACGCTAACCAGAACCAGGTGTGGCAGAGCAAACTGTAATTAGTAGGTAAGAGTCTGAACTCCAGGAGCCGAGTTGCGAATCCAAATCCAAGATATGGAACCAAAGATGCTTCAGGTTGCAAAGCTAAGTGTAAATTCACTTCCGGAAAATTAAATCTCATTTATATTAACATTATGAACTTATATCCACGGTCACATGACCTCACACAAACTGACCTCTATGCCCCCTGAGAGCCACAAGTAGCAAACAGACTGAAGATTACTTTGCTTATGTGAAACTGCAAGGATAATGTTCATTATCTGTGTACTGAATGTGTACAGCTGCTGTATGTATAAAAGTGGCTGTTTTGATTTGGACAATTGACTGATGATCACCAAAAGCATTCAAACTTTTGTACATCTTCACACTCTTTAATTAAGATAAAAAGATAGAATAATTCAAAGACAAGGACAAACAGTAAGCTCAATAAGCATTAATGATCTTAATACATTAAGATCGTAGAATGAATTGTAGGTTATCAATGAGTCTCAGTCAGAAATTGCACATGTGGCATAGCTGGTGTGAATGATGTCCGGACTTAGCACACCCCATCCTTGACTACGTAAGTGTCTGCTTGTTTCTCCCTGTAGACAAAAGAGGTTCCATTGTTACAATGTCTTCATCATATTTTCATTAAGACTTGAATTTGAATTTACTATTCATATGGAAACAAAACATTAAAAAAAAAAAGCACAAAATCCCGCATCCAACAATCAGGAAAGCAAGAGATTATAAATGCATAAATATTTCATTTTATAGCAGACTTGTTTCAGCTAATGCTATCTTTAACACCACTGGCTGAGCGCACACCTTTATTTTATTTCTTTGAAGGAAATAGAGATTCCTGGAAATTCTATAACTTTTTTGACATAGTATCTCATAATCCAAACAATGTCATTATTTTGAGACACAAAGTCATATTTCCTTTAGCATAGCATTCCCTGTTAGGAAAAAAAAAATTAAAAAACCCTGAATAGACCAGCATATTAACACCAGATCACCAGCAAAACCAGCATACTGTGGTGGCCAGAACAAAATCTTGTATCTCCACAAGTTTGACATAATTTGAAAGTACCTGTTGCTCTTGACATTGTGAATAAACTTCATAATGAATATACCAACAGAAATGACCCAAAATGACTTGAAGAAAAGTGTGGTTACATTGACTTACACCAAAAGTATGTTTGTTCCGTCCCCTATAAAGTTATCATTTTGGAGATAGGAGGTCTTCTTCCGAAAGCAGCAATATGTTGTGATTTGGTTGCTGGTATGCTGGTCAGCTTCAATGGAAATTAATATGACAGTCACCATCATAACCAGCATATGCTGCGTTTTAATGCAGGTCTGCTGGTCAACCAGCACGACCAAGTTGAGTGACCAGCTAAACCAGCATTATACTACAATCATATCAGCATAGAACACACACTGGTCAGTGCGATTTTGCCCTCCTCTGCCTGGATTTCTACAGATGTATGGGTTTTAAAAGGGCTAGAGGACTATGTGCTGTATGGAAAGGAAAGACCCCTCTTGGTTGAAGACTTACATGTTTTCCACGCAGAGCATACATTCGTTTGAGTAGGTTTTCCCGTCAGATCCACACAGAGGGATGTATTCGCGGGTGCACAGGGGAAGGTTGAAGGATGTACATCTTGCCTGTGAAAACAAGCAGGCTTTATGTAACACTCAGGCGCACAGAGCACACAGACAACACCATGACGTGAGAATTTTCCACCCACCAGTCTACCGTTGACCCCGTCAGGGCTGGCGGCTGCTTTGGTCAAAACTGAAAAAAGAAAGGAAGAAAGAAAGAAAACCAGCGTCAAATCCTCACATCACTCCCCACACACATACACACTCGGTGTTAATTAGCTACGCAGGTACACAGTGAGCTTTAGCAGTGAACTGCCTTCCGCACAGTTTACTACCACAGGAACTTCTGATAGACTGGTAAACCTGCTGGAGGAGGAGATGAGGAGGACGTCTAAACACTGGCCTCATAAAGTAGTCCTCCCATCATATAACCGCTGTAATACTCACCAGCCACGGAGAGAAGCACAAAAACGATCCTGGCGAGCATCGTGTACGAAACTAGAGGGTACGTGTAGCCTTACTGACGTCTACAGGTTGAAGCGAGCCGGATAAAAGCGGCGCACCTGTTTAGTCATCTACTTCCCCCTCCCAAAACACCAGCCCACAGGCGGCGCCTGTCCAAACACAACGGCGCTTATGCTGATCTCAGATCAGATCCGCCTTACGTGGGAAAGTGGCAGTTGCGTAACTACCAGAGTAGTCTTAACCCAGAGTTACTGAATAGAGTTAAATTAAAACAACTTTATTCGTCAACTAATCACATAATCTTCTACAACGAGGACAGTAAGCATATATAAACTCATCACCAAAAGAATTGTTGAAGTGTCGGATTGCCATGCTATTGGGAAGGAAGATCAAAGCTACCAGAAACAATAAATGATGATACATTTAGACTGATATGGGCAATATTTATTGAGTTACATATACAGAAGAGGTACACGTGTCTCACAGCATTGTGTTGAGCCGCCATGTTTGCTAATACAACATATACAGTCTCGACATGGAGTTGTAGATGGAGTGGAGTGGCACCAGGCCTTCTGGACGTGTGACACGTGACAACAAACCGTTCATCTTGGAGCTGACCACGGTGCCTCCACACACAGATTCGTTGGTCATCACTCAAGACGACCCGCTGCCACTCTGAGTCACTCCATGACAGTCTCTCAAGGCACCATTGCAGTCTTTGGTGACGTTGACGTGGTGTTAAGGCCAGTTGTCCTAATGGTGTGCGTGCATGTAGTTCTGCGTCATATACAAGTAGCTGGTATATACTTATAAATATATTTCCTAACAGTGTAAAAAAACAGAATCAAAAGGAATAATGAAGACTTAAAGGAACTATAAAGAGTTTAAGAGTGAAAAATATAAAATAAAAACTGGCAACAAGTTAAACAAATATGAATACCACAGATTATTAAACGGATGTACAAAAAAGCAACAACAGGAAGAACTAGTATTAATATTAGCTAATTAAACGTAAACTGCAGTAGGAATTAGGAATAAAGTGCAGGTCATGGAGCGCAATCAAAGACACATGAGAAGAGAAATGTTTTTAACGTGGATTTAAACATCAGTACCAAGATCTTCAGGCGGTTTGTTCCAGGTGTATGAAGCATAAAGAGATGCAGCATAAGCGAGCTGAGCCGAGAAAAAAATTAGACTGAAAAGTCACACCCAAGAGTTCATTATTTTAGCTACATAATCTGAAAAGCTGGGACATCTGAGCTTGGCATAATAGAAAGAAAGCCTCTATGTGTCTCTTTGTCTCTCTGATCTCTGCAAGCCTATTGAGAAAAGACATGACTATAAACAGCCTTGCAGACAAAACACACAGGTGAACACCAGCTACTCAGCTACTTTTTTTATTCTTTTATTGGGAAGCATAAGATAAAAATAAATACATCCATAAATAAATCATTAAAATATATAAAATTCATTATCCAGTATACTGGACATTGGGACGGTTCTATTCAAAATGGACATATTTCTTATCCCCAACATAAGACCACAAACAACTGGGTTGATGGACAAACAGATTGTGACGAGCGCTGAGCTAAAATCACGGCAAGGTTTATTTAACAGGTTTGTAATCAAACACAGCAGCAACAAGAGCAAAGCGGACGTAACAGAAGGGCAAGACAGAGTCAGAGTCAAGAAACAAGCGAACGTCAAAACCAGGCACACAATCAGACCAGCAAAAGTACTAAAAAGGGCAAAGACAAAAGAGCAAATCAGAGAATCAGAATAAAGTCAAAACCAGCATATCAAACAAGAGTAATAGCCAAGAGAACCGCACAGTAAGCACAGCGTGGCAATACTTCACAATGGATCAGTGTGAGAGAGGAGTATATATATATATACAAACAGACTAAATTAACAACAGGTATGATCAATACTCGGGAGACTCAGATCTGGAACAGGATTGGGAGATGGTGGGCATGTGAAAGTGACGTCATCGAGTGGTGGGTTATGGGAAATAGAGTCCGGGAGATCGGGGGTGAGAAGAGAGCCAGCAGGCGTGACAACAACTAAATATTTACTGTTGTAATTGTATGTACACCCATGTCCAAAACATAGAGCTAACACTTACTTGCAAACACATTTAAAGAACTTACATACAGTAAATGTCATACACATTCATGAGTTTGTTAAAAAATCAGCAGGTTAAAATGACATCAGGTAAAATACAATAAAAACAGAAACCAGTCATTTGAACAAAAACAATACAAGGACTTATAGTAAATATATACTCATTCTGAAACTGATACCTGCAGTGTTTTCCAAACAAGTTGGGACAGGGACAGTTTAAGGCTAAACATTGTGTACTGTTCATAAACAAGTGATGCAATCATGCTTGGATTAAAAGGGAAATATCTATGCAAGGCTGAGTCCTTCTAAGGAGCAATTGGAAACATGTATTGTGGTCTGATGCAGTGTGAGAAATAACCCCTGTTTTTTGGAGGATGTCAAGTATTTAAATAAAAAGCAATACAAGCAATTAGATGCTTTATCAGCATCACTGTTCATACTGTATATCCTCTAAGCCAGGGTTTCTCAACCTGTGGGCCGTAGGCCACCAGTGGGCCATGAAGCACTCTGTAGTGGTCCATGGGCGTGTACTCAGGGGGTGGCAGTATCTTGCAGTGGGCCATAAACTTCATATGTAACCATATAAATGTTATATTAAGTATATTAATGTAAATATATGTATATTAATGTACACATGCACAAATAAAAATGTTGCAGTAGCAGCTGGCTAGTTAAACATCTTCAGTTTGAAACAACATAGCCACTCGCTATCCACTGACAGAGAGGTTTATTGAGGCGCTTTTACAGTTCCCCTGTTTGAATTTTGACATATCATACTTTTTCTTTAACCTAATTTTCTTGGATAATTTGTATTTATAAAAGTTGACTTCAGTTTCCCCAATGACTGCTATGTTTTGTAGTTATTATCATGTGGGCCTTGCACCTAAGAACACCTGCAGTAAGCTACATGCTACGCTGCCGATCTGGGAAAACAATGGACCACGCACCAAGTTGGGGTACACTGTTGGGGGTGTTACTTTAAAGCAATACAGCAGCGTAATGTAGGGAGTGAAAAAGGCATTAATGCATTAGAATGTAAGCATATTTCAGCATACTTTTCATCAACAGCCTATCAAACCAAACTATCATAAACCTCACAGTGAGTCACATTTCAGACTTTGATCATCGTGTTATATTTACATGCTAGTTCTTGGTTAAAGTGCGCTGCTGTAGCGGAGTATACAGTGTAATAGCCTGAACTTTATTACAACTAACATTATCAAGTTTATCTTGGCTCCCTTGTAAAGATAAAAAGAAAATGATGATGACTTTTAAACAGTGTATAAACCTAAATACACAGTACCAAACCATGTAATGGTAGGAATTTATAAAGCTACAGTGTTACTGTAAGATAACTGTGCCCTGTGATGAACTGGCAGCCTGTCCAGCATTATGAAATTGATACTTGCAGTCAATGTGCGAAATACAGGGGATCCTGGGGGGTCCAGGATGCCAATATATACACCTTCTGGACCCCTTGAATGTCTCAAACTCAAAATTCTGCAGGGTCCCTGAAAAACGAACTGCTATGTTGTCATTATTTAACTGGTTCGCCCTCAGTCAGACAGTTTGTGCACTGGGTATCCTTAACTATCTAGAGCTGTAGCACTCGTCTGCCTCAAGGTGGCGCAGTAGCAAAGTGGTTCCCCCAGTTTATCCTTCATGGCCTAGCAACTATGCCTGGCATATCTCTGAAAAACAATGAGCCTCAGCATATTTGTGAACCTTAAACTTTGCTTAATTACTGAATTATTACTCATTTCTCAAACTGAAGACAAAAGATGAGACAAGTAAGATCTCAGTTGATGTGTGGAAGACCTACCAAACTAGAAAAGAGCATTTCCAGAAGAAGAACTGTTACACTGAGAACTGTAGTGAGCCAACACGGGACCCCTGAATACCAGGGGGTATTTTGCATGCTGCCTGCAGCACATTCTGAAAGAGTTGGGACAAGAGCAGTTTAAGACTATAAACACTGTTGAATGCTTAAAAAACACATCTTAAGGTGATGCAATCATACCTGGGTATAAAAGGGGTATAAACATCCAGGAAAGGCCGAGTCCTTCATGAGCAAGGATGGTTTGAAGCTTGTCAAAAATGAGTCAGGGAATAATGGGACAGTTTAAAAACGTTCCTTAAAAAACAATTGGAAATGTGTATTGTGGTCTGTTGAGTCAACATTTCAGAATTTTTTTGGAAATAATGGATGTTGTGTTCTTCAGAACAATCCAGATTGTTACCAGAGTAAAGTTGAAACAATGGGGCTCAATGGTTGGCTGGGTCCAGTGTTTACAGGCTGCCAACTTATTCATCATAATGGCACTGATGCTGGCTTCAATGGCAACATAGTGTTTGGTTTTACAATTCTTCTTCTGGAGATGCTTTTTTCTAGTTTGGTAATGTGCTTTTCTATGCATTAACTGAGATCTTCTTTGGTATTTAGGAAATGAGAAACAATTCACTTTTTTCCTCCAAACCTTTGGAAAACTGGACAGCTACGGCACATTGTAAAGTTAGTCAGAGGTATCCTGGGTATATTTACAGGTCCTTGGCTATAAAGGACCAAATGGGTATATTTGCACTGTGGGTGAAATAGCTAAACAATACATAATGTCATTAACAATGTCATAAATAGTTTACTAACAGGGACGCCACAGAATTTAGATTTTGAGATAATGTGGGTCCAAAAGCTTTCTTAGTGGACCCTGAACCCCCAGCCCCACATGTATTTCACACTTTGGATATAGGAGCAAACATTTCATTAAGTCTGACTACTGCCCTGTTTGCATGTATCCATACATATCTGAAAATGTATGTTCACCTCACATTGTCAAAACGTCCCCGCCCACACCAGTTGTCTTCATGAAAATCTCTTGTCATGTTTGGTTTTGTGTTGTGGGCTGTGTGGGTGGGGTGCAGAACTGCAGGCTGGAGTGCAACGCAGTTTATCTGATTTCTCTGATGTAACGCCCCTAAACCTGGCAATTAACTGATGAATTGAATGGGGTGTGTCTGCAACAGAAAATTACCATCCTGTGTTGGAACACCCAAACCGTTCCCTAGCTCAGCTTTAACGAATTGGAAAATAAAGCAGTGATGAGTTTATGCTGTAGCATCCACTACTACTGTGGAAGCACAGCAGGAGTGGCTCTGACTAAATGAGTAGGACACAAACAAACACAGAGGCAATGACAGTGACAGTCATAGGGGTTGAAAGTGCAATATGTACCATTTTTTAAACCTTCCAAAATTAACTATATTTATAGTTAACAAAAGATGTCTATGTATTGTGTCTCATACCACTTTGCACCTCAAGAATTGGGTTAGTGGGGAAGTCGTTCAGGAAATACTTCTGATACCCATGCCACAGTCTGCAGTTTCAACCACTGTAAATCTTAATCTTCAGGCTAGCTGCTTTCCTTGCAGAGTGCCCACTCCATCTACGAGGCCCAATAGCCTCTCACTGCTCTAAAGGGAGATAAAGAGCATGTCGTAGCCCTAGTAAGGACTGTTACTCCTATGATTAAAGCTGATGAAGTTTAAGAAGGTGCTCTTTCACTGTATGAACCATATAGCTTTAACCATTAATAAAGCAATGTTTTAAAGGTTCATTTAGCTGTGCATTACCTGCACTAAATCTACTACACAGCATCTGCAAACGTTGATTTTTGTTGATTTTATAAGTGAAAATAAGTACATATAAGTACACATGCTCTACAGATAATGCTCTACAAATAATTCACAATCACTTTTATTTGCTGAATTTAGCCTATGGGCTAAAAACAAAACATACAACGTGGCATTAGGCATTTCTAAAAATAATAATAATAATAAATAATAATAAATAAAGAAATAAAGTTGTGCATTGTGGAACAATGCATTAATTATGTTATTGTTTTCTTATTTTCACATATATAGTTAACTAGCCAAAACTAGCAAAAAAGCAGTCACATGCTATTAATGCTATTTCAATATAAGTATTATCTGTTGTAAAAATTTATATATCTTGTAAAATTGTCTATATTTTTACATATAGTTCACGTAAAAGGCCCATCGATGGTTCCACGGTGCTTCTGTGTCTTTTTAGTAGTCTAAAAGTAGTGACCTTTATTTTGAAAGGCGGCCTCTTCCGTATTTTCAGTAGACTGTGTAGGTTGCTGTCTTCACTCACTGGTGGTGAAGACAGCATCAAGCTAGGAAAATGTAGCTATTCTCTTTCCTCACAGTAATATAACCTTTTTGTTTTGAAATGGCGCCTTTATAGGTTTACTAACTGCAGGTAAGCAGAGTTTCTACACAAATAAGCTCAAATATGTTATTATTGTTTCCTGCAAGTGGGTTTTGAGTCTTGTGTAAGATCTGGTCTTAATGTTCTCGGGACTGTATTATATTTACTAACAGTGTGTGTTGTGCTCAGCGTGACTAAACGTTAACTACGATTCTGTTAGGTTACTCTAACCGGGTAAAGACATAATGGACCGTTTTACTACTCTGTTTATTTGAACAAGCTGGTTGAGTTTAGTGCTGGCTAAGGCTAGCAGTATGTTAAAAGGACATTCCGGTCTGAATCTAGCATTTAATATGTTAAGTGGCTTTTTCGTTGGCATCCCTCGTCCTCAGTGGTTTGAAACAATTTTAAATCACTGTTTTTTTTTGTTTCATTATTTATTTGTCTGTCTATCTATCTATCTATCTATCTATCTTATCTATCTAATCTAATGTGTGTATGTGTGTATGATGACAGAAATATACTGCCTGGCCAAAAAAAAAAAAAAGGTCACCACCTGGATTTAACTAAGCAAATAGGTAAGAGTCTCCCATTGGATAATTGCTGCATGGGTGATTATGTTTCAGCTGGCAACAAGTTATTTTAGCCTAACTGATGCAGTGAGTAGCTTTTCATTTGTTAAACAATCATGTCGAAAGACACATGTGGTCCTGGAAAAGATGTTAATCTGTTTCAGCAGGGTCAAATTATTAGCATGCATCAAGCAGAGAAAGCATCTAAGGAGATTGCTGAAGCTACTAAAATCAGTTAAGAACTGTCCAACGCATTATTAAAAAGTGGAAGGACAGTGGGAAAACATCATCTTCGAGGAAGGAATGTGGTCGAAAAAAAAATATTGAATGATCGTGATCGGCGATCACTGAAACGTTTGGTGAAATCAAATGGTAGAAAAACAGCAGTAGAACTCAGGGATATGTTTAATAGTGGAAGTAAGAGCATCTCCACACGCACAATGTGAAGGGAACTCAAGGGATTGGGACTAAACAGCTGTGTAAAACCACTTGTCAGTGAGGCTAACTAGCAAAAACGGCTTCAATTTGCTAGGGAGCATAAAGACTGGACTCTGGAGCAATGGAAGAAGGTCATGTGGTCTGATGAGTCCAGATTTACCCTGTTCCAGAGTGATGGACACATCAGGGTAAGAAGAGAGGCGGCTGAAGTGATGCACCCATCATGCCTAGTGCCTACCGTACAAGCCTGTGGGGGCAGTGCTATGATCTGGGGTTGCTGCAGTTGGTCAGGTCTAGGTTCAGCAATGTCATGTGCCCAAAGAATGAGGTCAGCTGACTACCTGGATATACTGAACGACCTGGTTATTCCATCAATGGATTTTTTCTTCCCTGACGGCACGGGCATATTCCAAGATGACAATGCCAGGATTCATCGGGCACAAATTGTGAAAGAGTGGTTCAGGGAGAATGAGACATCATTTTCACACGTGGATCGGCCACCACAGAGTCCAGACCTGAACCCCATTGAGAAGCTTTGGGATGTGCTGGAGAAGACTTTGCGCAGTGGTCCAAATCTTCTATCATCAGTACTAGATCTTGGGGAAAAAATTAATGCTACTGTGGACAGAAATAAATGTTGTGACATTGCAGAAGCTTGTGGATGCCACAGCGAATGTGTACTGTGATCAAAGCTAAAGGTGGTCCAACAAAATATTAGTGTGTGACCTTTTTTTTTGTCCAGGCAGTGTATATATATTGACAAGGAGTCAACAACAAGAAGCAAAGAAAACAACAAAACAAATGCTGACAGTCTTTTAATGTTCTTCTACTACAATACCCAGCATGCATCCTGACAGTTACCATAGTTAGTCTGTCACTGATTTAGAGACTAATAAATACCAGATGGTATTTTTTACCTCCCTTTGAAATTTGATATAGTACTTCTCTCTCTTTGTCACTTTTTTTTTTTTTTAAATAGCCTTTTTTATCCCACAGGGTCCCATGTAGAATAGTTCACAGTCAAGGTAGCTTCCCAACTTGGTGGAACAGGATGGACCAAGAAAAACGTGATAAGCTCTCCGCGTTGGTGGAGGAGTTGACTACCTCTGGAGAGCCACAGCTCAATGAAGGCAAAATGAAAGAAGTTAAAAATATATGCAAGTAAGAGGGATATTAATGACACTGAACAGTAGTTTTGGGACAAAGCCAATTTTACCTGTTACGTAATGAATGTCTCCAGAAATTCAATAACGTTTTTGCTTAATTATCTTTCCACCCTGCAGAATATCCAACGACTACATCGACCATTTCTATCACCTCATCATGACGCAGCTAAACCAGGATCATGCTGAGATTCGCCTCTCTGCCTTCCAGATGGTCACTGAGCTTTTCAACCGTTCTCATCACTTCAGAGCCCTCCTTATAGCTAACCTCCAGGAGTTTTTGGAGCTAACAGTGGAGACAGACATTGAGCAGCCGCTGCCGCCTCCCAAAGAAGTAGCCAAGAAACTCAAGACCCAGGCCATTCAGACTGTTCAATCATGGCAGGCCACATATGGAGAGGCCTACAAAAAGCTGGCATTGGGCTATCACTTCCTCAAGCAAGTTAAAAAGGTAGGCCTGTTGATTTTTCTCACTCACTCACTCATCTTCTAAATCTCTTAATCCTTCTGGGCTGCGGGGGGTGCTGGAGCCTATCCCAATGGGTGGAACGTAGGAAAGACCCTGGACAGGCCGCCAATCCATTGCAGGGCAGACACACAGACACGCACTTTCACTCATACTCATGCAGTTTAGCATCTCCAGTTTCCTTGACTGCATGTCTTTGTATTGTGGGAAGAAACCGGAGCACCTGGAGGAAACCCACGTAGATGTGAGGAGAACATGTAAACTCCACGCAGATGGAGCCCCCCGGACACCCCAGTCAGGAATCAAACTCAGGCCCACCATGCCTCCCCCTATTATTTTATTACATCTTTAAAAAATCAGATTTGTTAGTTTCATAAGAAGTGGTTACCATCGCAAAAGACAGCTGTAAAAGTAGGCAAGGTTTTCCTGAAGGTTATGTGGTGGTCAAACGACTTCTCATGCTAGTGTTGACTGTAAACGCACAACAGTAGCACCAACAGAGAAACTGTTGTGGTTAAGCTTTCACTTGTGATTTGGTTTTATTTCAAAGTCAAAGACAGAGCAATTCTGCAAGTTAGTGTTTTTTTTTTTAAATATATGAGTGTCGTCCATGAGGGACAAAGTGTGAATGTGTTGGTTGCGTTTGGCCATTCAAGTGGTCTGCGCTATTGATCGCCTCGTCCATATGTCATGGTTCATCATACTTGGTACATTTGCAAGAAGGGTAACCAAATTCTGTGTTCAACTATGTTATAGTTTGCTTGGCCGTGGAAATGATGGCCAAAAGTTTGATGAACTGCACCATGCTGTACTTCCCCTTTAACAAAATGCCTATTGATGTACACCAATAATCTTTCTGTAATGTTTCTGAGAGCTAATAGCATAAATCTTAGGAATTTTTTTTATCTTGCTAAACCTGAGTGACATATCCATGACCTACTTCGCATCTGTCTTGATGCTTGTGTTCCTGCTCAGCTGTTGCTTACCTTGAAAAATTTGTAGCTAAAACAAAAATAACAGTATTTAAAGTAGCACTATGTCTGATTTTATTTTACAAAAAGTAAAAGTAGCACCAAGACAGATTTGGTAGTATTTCAGACCATGTCATATGTCTGTACATACAAATGTCACAAAAAAGGCTTCTTTTTTAGGTCTCAAATCCAAAATCTACATTATACTGATAAAAGTATGGCGACAATAGTAGACACTTCTATCCTCAGAAGACATGACAGTTTGGTCTGAATTCTTTCCAAAGTCAAGTCAAGGTTTATTTACAGTATGTAATGCCTTTTACAACAGACGTCGTGACAAAGCATCTTTACATGACTACAGGATTGCCTCAGGGTGGTGGTGGTGGGGGGCGGGGCTTGTCTCAGGGTGGGGTGAGCAATGTCTCAGGGTCATGTGAAGCACGACCGGCATTGCAACATGTTCTTCCTTATATTATGTGCAATTAATTTCCAGTAGAGAGTTCTGTAAATCTTCACATCTTTCATATCACATCTTTATTTGTTGCTAAAAATGCAACTTTATAAAATAATAAATTGTATAATATAAAAAATACCTTCCTCTAAACAGTAAATCATTGTCTTTCTCGTTTTTTCCAGGTGGATTTTCAGGATGTTGAAGCCAGAACTCTGGCTGAGCGAAAGCGACAGGAGGAGAAACAGCAAAGACTTGAGAGAATTTATAAGGAGAAACTTGAAAAGGCCAAGCAGGAGATGGAGGGTATGACTGTACACATGTTTATGATCTAGCTTTTATTTCTAACCTCTTGGGCAGTGTCTTGTGAAAGCAGCTTAAGGTGTTAAGGTATAATCAAGATAACTTCACAGACTTTTGTAGAAGTTAGCTTTACATTGGGTCATTAGTTACATTGGGTCTGTATGCTTTTGCTTTGTCAGAAATGTCCTCTGAGATGGAGGAATCCTTGACTGAGATGAACAACTGCATGGTGTTGCTCATGCCAGACAACTTCAGTCTGTTTAGCACTGAGCCAACCACAGTCAGTGACACGGCCACTTCAGCCTGTGCCAAGCCTGACCACGACATGGGTGTTTGGGATGAACAGCCATGCTGCAGCAAAGACTTGAAAAAGGGGAGTGATGGAAGGATGGCGGAAGACACCAAAAATGAAGAGGAGAAAGAGGGGCCTAGCGAAGAGTCTGACATGGAGGAAAGTCTAAATGAGGACATGTTTATCCGCAGCACTGGGCTGATGTCTCACACCTATCGACTGGACTTGAATGTGCCCCTAGGTTGGTTGGCTTTTGATCTCTGGTGTTATTTTTTTATATTTGTTGTTCTGTTGACAGCTGTTTGATTAAGCATGCTAGCCATCCTTTTGTATTTCTCTTCCTTTGCCCCCTAAAAATATTATAAACTATAAAAACCTTACTGTCTCTATACTTCTCGTAGTGTAATGCAGTCATGAGAATGACAGCATTTAACTTTTCATATAAACAGTAAAAATTATAGGGTGGCTTGTTTTTAAGTAAACAGTGCATCAGCATTTTCCATAATGGACATTGCGAGCAACTAATAAGACTGTCCCAGTACTACACAGTGACTTAATCTCTATATAATCTCTGATTATTTTCCAGAGATTTTACCTTTTATAATGTTAGGATTCTGTTGCAGCTAACAAATTGAATCAGCTGTGTTTTCATTATTTGGGTTGTGAATAAAGTTAACTGGCTGGTGCTGTAACACATTTAGAGAGCAGCAGTAAGTAGTGTTTGTACTTTGGAGCTTGGGTTATGTGGGTCATTATTTGGTAGCTACTAAGGAGCAGCATCTGTGAAACGAGGTGATCGGGCAGTTTGAACATGTTAGAGTTTAATAGTTGCAGAAATCAGCAGCACATGCAACAAGCTTATCACTGGCAATAACCAACTTTTGGCTTGCTATTTAACTGCTTAGTTAGAGCAGGTGTGTTGGAAGCAGGGAAAGCACTAAACTGTGCTGGGTAGGGTGTGTTCCAGTTCCAGGGTTGGGAACTGCCAAAGAGGAAAAGAATAAAACAAGAGACAGATGTTGTAATAAGTTAAAATGGTAACACCTGATGGATTGGCATGTGTGTAAACTCAGTGCCGTTTGGTGTAATTTACTGATGTGAATGAAGAAAATGACATCCCTGCATATTGTGTATATTTTTATTTTGGGACACGGGGGTCCTGATAACAAGTAGAACTCTCGGGGGAGATTTTATTCTTTTCACAGCAGCAGATCCAACATGATTTATAAGCACCCTTTTAAATACATTTTATTTTATTTTAGGACGTTCTCAAAACAAGTTTTTTTAAGCAAAAAATTAAAAGGCAGTAAAAATGCCTCAGACCTTCAGTTAAAATGATTAGTATTACAATGATGCCCAACTATATTTCAGTGATCTGCAGTTGTCATGTATAGAATAATGTTTCCTCTATTTTTCCCTAGATTTGAATGTGAAGGAGACTGAGGAGAATGAGGCAGTAGTGAACAATATGAGAGACCTGCACAGACTCATCAGTAGCAAACATCTTCCTATTGTCCAGTCATGGATTCAGGTATGCAGTGGCCACAGCTTGAGAATTCAGAAGAACTCAAATCTTGAAACTTTCTCATGTGGGTTTGCAAATGTTTGCATATGTATGAGAACTTCTGTGTAAGATGCTTATGTGTACACTTATGAAGGTTCCTGAGCCAGAGCGTTTAAAAGTGTCTCTAGTGTGTATGCACTTAATGTCCATGATATTGTGTTACTTGAGCATCTTTAGGTTATTGGAAAGAGAAATACAAATATACAGTACTGTGCGAAAGTCAGAGAAAATTTATTTCCAGTTAAAATGTATAATGGAGGACAAATCAAATGACAATTAGTGTGATAAAGGTTTTTTTTTTTTTAGATTTGAAAAAATCCACAGGTGTTCCTATCCATCCTTCCACTGAGAAAGGACGTTGAAGTAGATGCTGGGAGTCTGATAAGTTTTGTAGCTGTCAAGAAGCAACTAGAGAAGTGCTTTTGCTGGTGCTCTCAGAACAGCCGATTAGCCACTTCAGATTGCAGATCGTAACATAACTGAATTATAATACTTGGACTTCTAATACTGGACTTCGGTGAAGAAGGAGATGTGGTAGAATATTCCTGTAGATTACTTTGTACTGATAGCAATAGCAAGTGTCCTAATAAGGAAGCTGAACAAAGACAAATTTTGTACACACTAAATTCTGAAAAAATGTTCAAAGTATATATATATATATATACGTGCTTGATGGCCTAATAGACCGAATAATAATAATAATAATAATAATAATAATAATAATAATAATAATAATAACAACCTTGTGTGAGTTTCTTTTTTTGTATTTCTGCTTTTAATTCTAACTGGAATTAATCTTCAGGTGTTTACGAAGGTTGGTGTGGAGGAGCAGCTGATCAGGCGAGCCACAGAGCTCAAGAAATCTCTTGAAAAGGCTTTGAGGAAACACGACGAGCTTCATATAGACTACAAAACGAGACAGAGAAGAGTGGTGAGTTTCCCTAAGTTGCTTTCTGCCTGATAGTGTGGGAGCATGGTCCCCTTTAAAAGATGCCTTTTTGACTGCAGAGCAAAAGTAAGCGTCCAGGATTCACCAGAAGAGGGCACCATTTCACAACGCATGAAACACTGATGGGTTCAAGTTCAGTGTTGATTGTGCATGAGGAAGAGAACATCATGATTTTAATGACTGTATATAAGATCCCACTTTACTGTGACTTTCTAGAAAAGACTGAAGAAGTGTAATATTAGTCATTATAAAGGAATATCAGTTTAAACAGAAATTCTAAACTCGCTATTCGGGTGCCATAATATTAAATTGATGAGAAAAATTCCAACTAAATCGCCGCAGCAATGAGCAAATGGGTAGTCGAACATTTCGCAAATGCGCTGACAATAGTGCCGAGGAGCAATGCATCAGACTCGAGATTAGCTCGGCGAGCGAATCAGGAGGCACAGCTCGGCTGTTAATGGAGATCGGCGCAGCGCGGGGCGGAATGGGACACACCTAGCAGTTAGGAGACACATCATTATGACACATGATATCCGCTTTTAACTGGGCAAAAAGAGCGAGCTGGGGAGTGGGAACGGAGGCAAGTGACAGTGACAAAGCGCTTTACTGCACCCTATAAAGGTTTATCACTGTCAGCGGCCATTTCCAATGCAAAAAGCCAGTGCTTTGAGATAAAGCAACAACTTAAAGCGCTTTATCATAATTAGTTTTTCCTTTTTACCCTTAAAAGCATTCCATTACTTTATTCGCTTTATCATAGTCCTGACACGGGCGGAATTGCTTTTTTTTTGGCAAATAACTCCTGCTGATTGGCAAACTGGTAATATTATAAAAAGAAATGTATAAAAAATGAAAAGATTTTCTTTTTTGTTGTGTTTATGACGTTTGGTATTTGTTGTTTTCATTTTAGCAGAAAATTAAAACCATGCTTTACATTTTAAAATAGCAGAAGACTCGAAAGAGCAATACTTCACTCAACATAATTGTTCAAATAAATAAATAAAAATAATAGAAGGCATCAGTTACTCTTTAATTGTCCTAATTTTCATGTTAGCAAAATGTTTACCTCATACATAAAGCTTTGGACGTCTTACCTTGCACATCAGATAACTGTAGCTGGTGACATTTTGAACAAGCGTAATGCACTGCTCTGTTGTGATCGCACAGCCTCCATTTAATTATTGGTCACAGGGGTTTTGTGTTAAGCACCCTGAATTTGTAGAGCAGACACCTTTTCGACTTCCCAAAAGGGGAGCACATTTACCATGCGGCCAGGGGGAATATTGCATTGTTTACACCGATAAGGCATCTTATCAGGACGGTGAGGAAGAGCAATAATTGATGTGTCTCAGTGTGTTTTTTTTCCCCCCATTGGCAAACTCAAGATAAAACACGTCTGTCTAGGATCCTTTCTTCATTCCAGACCTATCAGGGATTCTTTACTGTGTTTCTGCGATACTTGTACCAGGGTAATACCTTATTAAGCTGGATGTAAGTAAAGTGCTTGGCTTTAATGTAATGTACTGTACAGGTATATTGGTTGTTCATCAGCAAAAATATAGCTAATATTGTCCAGCTTCTTTGATTTGATGGTAGGTCCCAACAAAAGGTTGAAACCGTAAGCAGATTATTGGCAGTAGGGATGTTTATCTTTATTATGCTAAATTATGTCACATTATGCTTCTCTGAGGATACCGTGGATATCATCAGTACTTCAAGAACACTAACTGTATGTTCCATTAGAACTTAATTAGAGCTTAGTGTGGATTTAGCAGTGTAAATTCTACAGATTTATTTATTTATTTTATGACAAAAATTCTGTTAAGATGTAAATAAAGCCATTTACAATATTTTCACGTGAAATGTTCTGTTTCTAATATCTCCCAAAGTTGGTTGTGCTGATGGGGACCTTATTGACTTTAAAATTCACTGCAGAAAGTTACCTGAAATGATTATAAATACGCTGCCTGATGTCAGAAACATTGTTATAAGATAGTAATTAGAAGGTTTTTCTCCAAAAAAATAATAATTAGTAACGTTACATGTAGGCATGTGTAGGTTTACTGGTGGAAATAAAATGTCAGTATTTGTTATGAGGACATCACAACCCAATCTTTAAATGAGCACTTTAAAGATTACTTTATGATAAAACATGTCACATTAAAACAAACTGAATGACTTTGTTCACGTTGCAAAATTTGAACTATATAGAAACGTTGAAAAGGGGAATTCCCTTTTAAATAAAAATCCTTCCTTAGTTTTGGTAGTATTTTTCTATATAATATTTTTCTATATTATAATGCTTTTTGTGCATTGTAAAGCGCAGCTCAAGTTTAAAATTAAAATAGAAAATGTAAATATTATTGTTTTCTACAAAAATATGGGGTATAGAAATTTTATTAATCAATACCAGCTGCAAAATATTTCAATATTTAGATGTGTGTATGAACATGATTAGAATGCAATTCTACAAATGAAGACTCCCGCCTTTCTCATTCTCTCATTTTTTTCAGTTCTGACTTATTTTAATTTCACTTGCTAATATAGTGTGTTAACTGTCTTTAATTTCTAATGGCTGTTAAGCAGTTACATTTCATTGCAAGATGTTCTAGGCACTTAAATGCATCACAGCATTTATTAATACTACGTGTTTTATGAAAGTGAGTCCTTTTCTAATTTACTCATCAAATCTACCCATAGCTGACCTAAATTTAACCCCAGGGGGAAACTGGTAGGGCTCTAGGGGCTTTGAGGTCTCATTTACTCCAATCCCCCAGACAGCAGCAGTCTTTGAGAGGGCCTATTACACTGTGGTAAATTAAGAGACCTCCATCCATCATCTGCTGTTTATCTACATCACCCACATTTTCAGCAACCGTCAAACCAATGTCACTATTGCTTGCCTATAATCGCTATTCAAACTTCAGGCCACAGTTTAAAGCAGTAGATTAAAGTTATAGCCTAGTTTCATTTAAAAAACCACATAAACCCATTTTTAAAAAAGCATTTAAGAAAGGCTGGTCTTGAGTAGTGTATGTTTACCTAACAGCTTTTGAATACTTGTTTATTGTATTAGCATATCACCAAGTTCTTTTCTTCTTTTTTTCTCTCTTTTGTATTCTTAAAAGGGTCCAACAAATACCTGAAGGTTATTTCCATTAAAGGCAGGCAGTGCTTACCTATCAGAACATGCATCTCAAAATAGACTGCTACATACCACTGGTATAATGTATGCAAAGTTGTGTGCTTTTAAAGTGAAGTGCTGTCTCAGAGAGCCGCTTTGTGGCGAAGGAACGTTAAATTGCCTCCAGAGACAATGGCGGGCAACTTCACGAGGTTCTTTCTTTCCCTCCGTCTCTCTCTCTATGGGCAGCCCGAGTACCCCACGAGCCTCGGAGCATTTCATTCCATTCGGTGGCCAGCGAGCCTGCCAGTCCATACACCTGAGTTATTGGTTTGCTGTAATAATTTGCAAGACCTTCCCAGTAAGAGAGGAGATTAGCATATAAATAGCAGATGCACGGAGGACCATCACAGCTGAGTACATTTAATTTTTAGTTTATAAGATTGAATGGGTTTTTAAACGCATAGCCATCAAACTTGGCCAAAGACAAATGAAGTCGAGAGTTCAGTTGTCCGAGGCTGCCTCCTCGGATCATTTTTTAAAAGGATAACAGACTTGCTTAAAGGAGTGCGCCCGGCGGACGCTTCCCTGGGCACAAAGTAATTGAGATTGCTTACAGAGTTAATTAGACCATACAAAATATATTGGGAGGGCGCAGAGAGCACTTTAGCCCTGCTGGAATGTGTTTTTCCTCATAAGTGGGGGATATTTAACCGGAACCTCATTATCTGCCCCCTCTCCCAGCCAAGGAGACGGAGGTTGACACAGCCGGCGAGCAATCAATAGAGTTCACCGTGAATGTCTTTAAGCGGGCGACTCAGGAGCGCGCATGCTGTTTAATATTCACTTTTATTCTAACATGGCCCACTCTCTTAATGCTTAGGCCACTTTGCGCTGCTTGGAGAGGATGTCTCACTATTTCTATTTAACATTCGGTTAATAGAATTTCCCTGAATGCACTTTGTCACGTAAAACTTTAAAGACCAAAAACATTATTTTAAGTGTAGTTGGACTCCTACTTTAAAATTGTACTAGCCTATGGTGTATTCTAAACTTATTGAGTATTAAACAGTAGAAAACTTTTTGATTCATATCATTTGGAAACAGCAGCTTCCCTTTAAAATTTGTTACAATTTCATAGCGATCGGATGAATAGAAATACTCCAAAATTCCTTTAAACAAACTCTTGTTCCATTAACTTCCAATGAATGTTAGGTATATTTTTTCCTTCTTTCCTTCTTCTCACCTTTTTGGGAGTACAGGTTTTTATCCCAGCAACAATTTCTTAACATGGCCACACTTTAGCTCTGTATGCTGGTCAGATCTTGCACGCAGAGTCATTTTTCCCCTCCGGAAAACTTTTCAAGAGGCCTTTTACAAGAGAAATGAGAAGAAGTGTTGTTTATTCCTTACAAGTTATAGAGGCAGCCAAGCAAATGGTGTGTTTTAAATGCAAAGGATACACTAAAAGGTGGGTTCCATATGTTAGCCGGGCCTGTGTCAGCGAAACACCCCTATATAGAGACCGATTCTCTTCAGCACAGCTTCTCCTGTAGAAGACTTACAATGCTGCCATCACGAGTTGGCAGTGCAGATTTTATCACAGCAGAATTAAAGTGAATTAAAAATAAAATAACGCTTGCTGGCCAGGAATTTCAGCTCTGTTGGTAATCTTTTTCCACTGCTTTTTAATCCATCAGGGGAGAAATAACTGCATTGCATTAAAAAAGGACAACACTTATAAACAAAATAGCAATCTCCTTTTTCGCAATTGCTGGCTGCAAGGAATGAAAAACTGTAGCGGTGTTGGGAATGATGTTAAGCCCCCTAGTTTAAGTTACTTTTAAGAGCAGGTTCACTATTTTGGTGTAGGGAGCTCCACCAGTAATTCAGGGCCACTTCTCAGATAATGGTAAAACATTTGACAGGAAAGAAATGAGTAAAACCCTTTGCTAAATGTGTTAAAACAGTGAAAACAGGTGGACTCTCTGATGGCATTTGCCTATAACGAAATGAAACCCATGTTTTATGGCAATCATGCAATATTACCTGCTTAAACTTTACTTGGCCAAAGTAAAGTTGGCCAAAATGACCAGCGCCCTGTGATGCCTTTCTCTAAGGTGTATACCTCTCTTTTCCCTCGCATGCTTTCGTTATTATGTGTAACATTTAGAACAGATCTGCAGGCTCAAGCCTTTTAAGCGTAGCTAGGAGTCGGCTAAAGGGCTTGTTTTCCTGCACAGCTCCAGTAAAAGCGCAGCTATCACCACGCCTCACTCAGCCAACACCGCCAGCGCGAGTAATTGAGACCTCATCCAAAGACAGTTTATACCTTAATCTGCAATTGTCAACACAGCCCGCCTGCAGTAATGAAAAAGAAAATAAAAAAAGAAAGCGGAGGAATAAAAAGGAATAGGCAAAGCGAGCTTTGATCACCCTTTAGTGCCTGATATAGAGGTAATCATGGAGGCAATTAAGCAGAATAAATGGGGAAAAAGCGTGCCTGGGAACTGCACCTCGCGCAATGCCCTCGAAAAAGGAAGGGCACACACATTATGTATACCATTTTATGAAAACGACCCCCATATTTAAAAACTGGCATTCTGTTATGCATTGTAGCGCAGGGAACGGTTAAGCACCTTTTGAGTAAATTAAAAGGCATAAATTCTGTTTAGCGCTGATGCGGACGCCTCCCCAAGCGCGGGGTTTCTCGTGCCGAGTGGAGCGGAGGAGAGGAGGGGAGGAGGGGGATAAGAAAGCCTTGGGTTGCTTTTCACCTTTCATAAATTCCAGCCCGGGATTTTCTATACCTAAAAAAAAAAAAAAAAAAAAAAGAAAGAAATAATAATTTGCAAGCCGGCAGCTCATTGTTATTCTGTATAGATTGATGGTGGTCATTTACCCGGCTGGGGAAGTTAAGTGCTCCTGTCATTCCTGAAGAGCATAATTGGGAGGTTCCACAGGTCAGCGCCGGTGACAGTTTTCTCTTTTGATTAGTGTTAGAGTGATAACAAAACTTACAGGCCGGGTGATGGATGAGCACGTGCAGGCTCCTGGAGGGAGAGGTGGGGTGGGTTGGGGGGCCTCACACGCCACCTTAAACCACCAGCTAGCCACCGTTTGTGCCAGGCAAGCTGGTAAACTGTATTTTATATAAAATATTTTTGGCCTTTGCGTCGGTTTGCTCAATATGGTGCCAGGTTTTGCATTAAAACGGTGGATATCAATTTCACCCTAATGACAAATGGTAAAGAATTATTTGCTATTCTGGTTTATGAAGAATGAAGGAACACATCCTTGCACGTGCTTTCTCTTTTTTGGAAAAAATTGACATTTATCTGGAATATACTTTGAATCAGCTTTGCATGTGTAAGCCAAGACTTTAGCCTTTTTGCACAGAACAAGACTGTACACATGAATGGCTAAATGAATTGAGATCATTCTAAAATGTGTGCTATCAAAAGTTTAGAATGTACACTTGAATATATCTGTATGCACTACATTTGAGCAATAATTCATATAAAATCACGACAATGCAATGCAATGTCACGGGAGATTTGAAAGGTTTAAACTGCAGCCTAAGAGGATTCGTGTGCCATTCAAAACAGTGTGTCTCATATAGAACCATAAAGTTTAAGCAGTCCAGCTTCCTTCCTTAAAGCCGAAACAGGGGTTACAACAAAGGAGCTACAGCAGGCAGAGTCTTACAAGCTGGATCTACTTTGGATCGTCTCCTTATCTGGTGGCTGGGGTTGGGTTGATCTCCTTAAAGTGATTGCATGATGCTAACCCAGAGACTCAGACTGAAGGTTGAGAAACCCTCATATCACCCTCTGAGCTCTCTTTTCTCGCACAGGGCTGTTATCAGGTACACCTCCACCTGGCTAGCTGAGGCTAAGATAACCCAATATTACCTACGTATCTGTCAATCTCTTTGTTCTGTTCCTTTTCCCTTTTCCTCCTCTGGCTCTCTCGAACATGAGAGTGGCTAAACCTTGGCTGTCTGAAGGTGATGTTTTTCTTTTGAATCTCTAATGGTAGTCATTTTGAACTGGTTCATTTCACTGATCCTCTCTCATATATGCTGTGCTGTCCCAAACATTACAAACTTTGGATAGGTTTGAAAGATGTCTGATCTGTTTATTCCCTCTACTAGCAGGGAAAATTGGCCAAATGTAAACGAGAGCTGTTTTATGCAGCCACAATTAGATGCCACAATGGTCAGATGGACTACCACTAGAAAAAAATTGGATGTGGTCAACTGGAAATTCTATTACGAGTTTGAATTAAAATGTAAAGGGCTCCGACGTTACTGCATAGTTTGCCATTCAGGGCGCTGTAAATCTCTGGAATATCCCGAGGCCGTAGTCAATCCCATTTGAGTGTTAATCAGTGGGGAAAGAACTGCTAAGGTGCTAGGCCATGGGTAACTGGTTTGCAAACAAACGTTTGTGGAGAATGGGGGGGGGGGTTTGAGGTACCTAGTTTCATAGACGAATCTGTATTCTCCTGTCCTAGAATGACCATGCTGCTATGGGCAAATGGTCACACCAATTCTGTTTTTTTGTTGTTGTTGCCCCCCCCCCCCCAAAAAAAAAATAAATGTTTTCCAAAATTTTAATTGCATGTCAGCTGATGATAATCACTGATCAGTCAGTTGTTGGTCTAAAGATTTTGCCGTAATTTCATCTCTGTTTTCCACACTAGTTAAAAGCTGGAGAGGAAGATGACGACGACGACGATGATGATTTTGAGGAGGTGCCTGAAAAGGAGGGTTACGAGCCACTTATCCCTGAGCATCTGCGAGCAGAGTATGGTAAGTTTGTTCAGGTGCAGACATCAGCACTGAGGCACACTTATTAGACATCAGTGAAAGTTCTAGCTGCACCCAAATCCCTAATAATCTCTCATAGCATATCACTGCACCCTCCAGGCCTTTTAAAGTGGTGAGTTGCAAGTACAAAGGCTCTGAAATCCTTTGTGAAGTGTCATGTTTGTTTATAGAGATGCACATAAGACACAAGGGAAATATTTATTTGTACAACTGGGGTTACTAGAGGGAGTTATTTCAGTTGGTTTACTTTAAAATGGTCATCAACCCACAGAGAATAAAGTGGCTCAGTTTTAGAGTTTGGCTAAATGTTAAAAGTTATGCAGAGGGGCATCAAGTTGCTTGACCATTACTTACCCTGTCAGGTGGAAATAAGAGGTGATAAATAAACGTTTCCCTTGTAGCATTGTACACAGTGTTATTAAATCAGGTCAGCCTGAAACACACTTTACGATACTGTCCTTGCAAATAACGTGGCACAAATCAATTTAAGCCTGGTTTAAATCAATTAAATCAATCAAATCCTACAGTCGCTAGGGGCATCCAATAAAAATCTGTTTTGACAGCTGACTGTTTGTACACGCAAAAGACTCCATCTGCGCAAGGACAACCATATTGACAAGAGACTGCCCACAAAGTGACAGAGGTCAAGCAGGAGGTCAGGCGCAAGCTAAATGCTAAAGATTATATTTGACAAAGTCTTGTCCACTGAGGACATTTATGACTGAATGGTGAAATATACAGGGCTGTTAAATGTATTTTTAAAAAAACATTGTTTAACTGTTAACATTTTGGACATGTTTTGCAAGTTTTAGTGAAGACATATTTTACATTCTTACTGTAGGTTTATTCCACATCAACTCGCAGTAGGCTAGTCACATCATAAACAAGTTTGATGTGCAGAGCTGTGCTCCAATCACCTTAAATATTCATTATAAAGATACAAACAAAAACAGTGATACATATGTTGTCTATGCACAGCTATGAGTCTTTCTTTTAAGCCTAAAAAAAGAGGTGACGTGTTGGGTTTTGGTGTTTTTCATACTGCATCATACATCACTATACTGTATATTAACGCACATGCAATGTTATACTGCTGAAGATCTCATGACAAAAGCAGATAATTTGCATCCCCAGAACACATCCTTGTCCAAATTTGGGCTAAGTTTGAATATTCTCTCACGATCATCAGATTCATCCACTGTTCTTCTGTACTTTGTATGTAATGGTTGTCCACCAGAAAGATCTCCAAATACTCAAAAACGTAAATACAGTAGCTTTGAATGGGTAAATAGAGTAAGAATTATATTTCACTTTAAGTTTGATTTCATGTTGATAAACAGGTTAATTTATTAGATATTCAATACTGAACAACCTGACAGTTTCTATGGCTGAACCTTTCAGTCAGTTTTTAAAATTACGTTTAAAATAGAGGTTTTTGTAGAATTCCTTCTTTTATAGAGAGTCTGTAAATTGTGCCTTTCTGGATTTGAAGCTACATCATGAGTTCAAAATAATAAAATCTAAGCTAAAAATCTATTTTACAGGCAAGTATTCTCCCAAAAGGGATTAATCATCTTCTAATATTTTCCTGAGGCAGAACAGTTATGTCTGATTAACCTGCAGAATTATTAAAGATGTGCTATGGCTTAAAGCTCTCTGTGAGATGGCATGGAACAACTTGCTAAGAAAGAGATGTGCAAAATTTGATGTATTTGTACTTCTGTTATTTGTTCATTTAAGAACATTTTCATTGTTGGACCTGATTACTTTTTACCTGCTTATCAAACTAGCTATTCGGTAAAAATAATTACTATTTTATAGCATACTACCAAAAAATGGTACCTTTTAAAAGTAAGTAACCATGCGACCTAAAATTTTCAAAAGAACTTAAGTTAATAAAACAATCTATATCATGTGGTCTGTTAACGTATTATTTGAAGTTCAATGAAATCTGAATTTTAGGACTGTCTGGTTACTTAAGTAAACGCAGTTGTTATTACAGTGGCTACTGCTAACCTTGAAACAAAACAAATGACTAGTAATTATCAAAACCTGTATATTTGATAACGTTCTGTTTGTTGTCAATGTCTGATCATAACCCTTCACAATTTAAGGAGCACTGTAGCGCGCGCGCACACACACACACACACACACACACGCACACAGAGATAATTCTATTATTTGCTACATAATCTTCCCACTGTCTCTGCAGCGGTATTAACTAAAGACTCATTAGGCTGTAATTTCCATGGAGCCAAGCTGCTTTGATTAGTAAAGTATGTAATGATCAGTGTGCCGGCCATGCCAAATTAACAATGCAGTGGTGTTAATGAGCTCCCATTAGCCCAGTGTTGTAATTTACAACGTCCACCTGCCCTTACTGCATCAGGGGGGCTAAACCTCTGGGAGCATCTATCCTCCGCACACAGCCGGGCAAGTCTATTCTACACAGAGCACTACGCAAATGAATTAAACTCCTTCTTAACCAGTTTCTGCGGGAGTAATGAGTACGCTCTATACAGTAATTGAGCTTCTTAGATGGTCCCAGAGCTTAATGATTGAAAATAATTTGGCTTTTGTGCATGGGAATATTTTTAGAGCTATTAAAAGTGAAGAACAATAGATGAAACCCGGCACCAAAACGTTTCTCAGTTTAACCTGCCCGATAAAGGCTGCGGGTCTGGACTAACCAAGCAAAAATATGCTTCAGGCACACTTAAAACGTGACGCAGAAAATATCGTTTGGATTTACCGCCAACTTAACTTCATTCCAGATCTATCAATCAGCACGAGTTAGTATCTCCGGTTTCATTTAGCATTACATTAAGCCGTCAGAACGATTTCAGTTCATTTCCCCGTAATCTTTTTCTCCGACTCCTTTCAAAAGTGGTCTGCACCTCTCATCCAGAGAAAAATTGTTTCATTTGGAAAGCATTTCTCTCTTTCGTCTCTTCCATTCTCTCTCTTTTTTTCTCTCCCTCTCTCTCTCTCTCTCTCTCTCTCTGCTCCTTTCACTGCTGATCTTTTATCTATCCCTTTATCCCGGCATTCCTGTCAGGACGTTATCTCTTTCTCAAATTTACATTTTAATTACAAGCCCTGCTGAACTCAGGAAAATCAATAATGCCACCATTGGCAGCTCCACTCTGTGTCTACTGCTGGGCCTCTCTATTTCCTCTTATTGATTTATCTCTTTAACACCTGCAACTTTATTGCTTCAGACAAATAGCTACCATTTTGGTCAATTTGAACAGAAAAAGAAAGGATTTGGTCGTATTTCATGATTGCGTGGTCCGGAGACTGGCTATGATGCAATAAGTCGTGGGGAGCGAGTGAGCCTGGATTAACTGTATGCCTCAGGGATCAGAGTCAGGAAAGTGAAAGCCTTTGCCAAATATTTTGCTTCCTACCTGTGTTGTCTTGTTTGTAACCACTACAAGAAACACTTTTAACATTTAAGAAACATGTAACAGAAACTTCTACATGAATATACTGAAGCCTCAGTAGCTAAATTTAGCATTAATTTGATATTGTATCAGGTTTGATACATGGTCCAAGTCCAAACGCATTCAGTGATGTTGAGGTCTGGACTCCGGAGTGGTCAGTCCATTGTTTTGAGAACACCAGCAGTGTTCTCAGATGTTCTTTTTTTTGTCTGTTTCTTTTTCTCAGTACCAGCTTCTTGAGAGCTACACACCCTTTGTATTGAGCCGTCTTCTCCTAGTGAAAGAATAGACTGAACAATGACAATTTCTTAACAATGACAATTTCAAGTACTGTTTATTTGATGGTGGCAGGTCTTGTACACTTGTTAGTACTCTCTTTCCTTTTGGAAAAGCGACTCTATAATTTTATAATTTTAGATAATGTATGCTTTATATTTACAAGCATGTAACAGATAAAAGGGTCTGGATGTTTTCTGCTGGTTCTAATGACGTTGCAGCTGCAGGCTTTTTTCTGTAAACCTGGCCTTGAGTCCACAAGGTTGATGACCCACCTACAGAGTGGTCAGGTGTTCACTAATCAGACCCCTAAGAGGTTTACACCACTCCTTTAAAGTTTTAATTTGGCCACACTCCTGGGATTTGTGGCAGGTTTGGAGTCAGTCAGTCTTAGATCTTAGTGTCACTCTAAAGCTCAGCTTAAGCCCCTGCATGCCCTGCTTAGACCCACATAGCCCACCCAAGAGACATTTCAGCAGTGTTTCTGAAGTGCACATAATAATGTCAGGAGCTCCTTCTTTGCCATGGCTTCATTTCAGTTGCTGTAATTTAAAGGATGCACTGGCCCTAAAGAGGTAATTGTACATTTTGAACATTTAATCATTGGTAAACATTAATGAAGCTCTTTAGGTAATGATATTTGTTGGTGAGATAAACCCTTTTAGCAACATCTTTGCATTTTTAAGTCTTTGTGTGAAAAATGCCTTAAGAATAATTCCAACCCGACTACAATATAGCTATTGTAAAGCACAGGTCTGGAGCTGTTTATCTGATGGTGGTGTCGGTAGTGTTCATTAATGTTATCATGAACTTAGAAATATACAACAGAATTTTGTCCAAATACTTTTTGGAGCCCCTGCATTATGGTCAGTATGTTTTTGTGACTTTTTTTGTACTTATTTTACTTTACTAAGTTGCAAAATGGCCCTTTTTAAAATTCATCATGGTTATACATATTTAGTTATGACTGCCCAGCAGTGTTTGGTGGTTGGGAAGCAAATCTATTTTTGCAATATTTCAAATGATCCAGGCGTCTAAAAGAGGAGTGCCAACTTCATTTACAGCGTATCTATGGATTTCATTAAAACGTATGGTGATAATATGACTTTATAAGTAGACCACACGTGCAAAGTGTGTGGCCCTTACCAGGAATAGCTCACATCTGCTCTTCTCATTTCATTGTTTTAGGTCTTGATCCATTACCTTCCACATCTACCTCTGTGGCCAAACCAAACCCATCAAAACCTGTGGTCAAACCTGCTGCTCCACCCGTGCCTCAGATTCTTGCCCGGCTTAAAAGGAAGCAACGTGAAGAGGAAGAGGACCCCACATGTGCAGCTGCCACTATCCGTGTCTTAAAAGAGAGACTGCCGTCTGCACTATCTACAAGGTAGTCAAGCAAAATTCAGGTCTAATTCAGGTCAAGATCAAGAAAAGGGAAATAATATGTTTACTGTAGCTTCTAAAAGACTCACACATGGGTGCTGGGATATTAGCAGTTGTTATATTAATATTAATATCATGGATTCTCTTTTTAATTTCTCCAAAAAAATGTAGTTTATGTTATTTGACTTTTGCTCACTGTAAGTCATGTTCGGTGACTGAGACAAGAAAGTCTGATTAAAACAACATGGCTTTTCATTGCCAGCAGCATGGTAATAAAAAGGCTGGGTTTTTGTTTGTAGGAAAAACTTTATTAGAGCGAAACTGAAAGTTAATCTATTCTTCTTCCAATATTGTACAAAGGGCCCACAGCCTACAACTTTCTTATTTTTCCCCAAGCAAGAGAGCTACATGTGAAGTTTGTATGGGATAGGGTTCAATAAACAGTCATTATTCATTTCACATGACCATTTTCCAACTTCTCTTTATCCCTGAGCATTGAACAGGTTGCTTCTGGTACTGTGTATGTAAGACAGATATATGTAAATATTCTCTTTCTGAATGTCCTGTGCTGTGCCTCTTTCAAAAAGGGCCTGAGAGAAACCTTGTAACTCCAACATGAAAGGGTGAGACTGCACTGCTGTTTGCTAAATAGGGCTGATTTTGCAGCTTGCTGGTTCATTTCTATGTATGGAGTGTTTCTATACTGCACAAACTCTCGTAGGTAGACTTTCCATTATATGGGCCTTTTAACAAAATATGTTGTGTGTCCAAATTTCCAGAAAAATCTGTTAAAGTATTCAATTTCCTTCACCTTTTGTTTTTACTGGTTGTATCAGTGCATCTGGAAGCTCTGCTGAGGCCACTCCAGGCAGCAGTGAAAAGGGGGAGAAGAAGGGGAAGGCTCCTGTCATTCCATTCGGTGTGGATCTCTACTACTGGGGAGAGGAGCAACCTACAGCTGGCAAGATCATTAAGTAGGCCTACTTCAAACATCTGCACTGCAACTCTGAGAAATATTCCCTCTTATCATTTCTTACCACTCTGTGACTGTACTGTGGCAATCTAATTGTTGAAATCACTTCAGTTAGTTCATAAATTAGTTGTGGTTTTAGTTTCCATGCAGTCATCTGCCTCTCTCTGAAATGCAGACATATTTCAGAGAGGTCAGTGATGTCCGTCATGTCTAGTGGCCACTAGAGAGCACTGTTGTCTGTTCTGACTTCAGATGATAACCAATCAGATGGAATTAAGTAAATAAATGATTGGTCTGAAGATATGCCGTGCTGCCATACTTTTGATTATGCCGAGTTGAAGAGACTACAGTCCACTCTTTATATGTTACATTTTGGGAACAAAAATCTAATACAGGAAGAGGAATTGCTCTCCAACAATCCCTGACACTAAGGTGTGCAGGAATCTGTTCCTCCAAGACTGGAATTCCAAAAACAGTGAGGGGCAAGAAGGAAGATTGTCTACACTAGCCGTCATACATTTGAGGACAGCCAAGTTTGATCTTCACTGTTACTTTTCAGTTAAATAAGAAAGAAGTATGTGCCTTCAGTGTCTTCTGTGGTATTAAATAAATCTTGGCTAAATCTTAACCATTGTTTAAAACACATATTGTAAACTTGTCATTTATTATTGTGAAAAAAAAACTTGCTTAGAAAAACTCAGTGTTCCCCAAACTTTTGACTGACAGTGTATGTAAACAAAACATTCCTGAACCACAGTAAGCGGAACCCAACTTGTCAAGAAAATAGAAACATTTCATTTAGAACTTGGCATACTCAGTATGAGAGTGAAGCACTCTTGTCGTCTCTGGTTTTCAGGAACACTTCTCAGCACCAGTTCTGGGTGCCACATGAAGTGGAGGAGGAGGTTGAGAACGAAGAGCTGTCTGAGCAGATGAAGTCCAGGTACATCACCTTTGCTGGCCGCTTCCAGCCTGTGGAGCACAAGTGCAAAGCTCCAATGCCCAACGGCTCACTGTGTGAACGTCAGGACCGAGTCAAGGTGAAGACTGCAGATGGAATACATGCACATTCATGCTACTTCTACTGCACTCACATTTAGGTGGCGTGTTTTTTGTGCAGTGTATGTGGCTGTCTTTAAAATAATGCTCTTTGGAGGGAGCAGTGCCTTAGAAGAACCATTTTTGTAAATGATACATAAAAATGTGAAGAACCCTTTCACGTTTAAAGAACCTGCATAATGTAAAGGTTAAAGGAGTTTGCTAGAACCTTATGTTCAAGCCAAGAACCTCACAGGAAGCTCTATTTTTAAGAGTGTTATTTAGGAGTGATCTTTTTTTTTTATTTTATTATTTCTTTATTTTTCCCTTAAAAGTGTCCATTCCATGGGCATATAATCCCTCGGGATGAGCTTGGGAGGCCAATTAACCCAGAAGACGCTGCTCGTCTAGAAAAGGAGGAGAGGAAACGTATGGAGGAGCAGCCAGGTAACATCAATCTTCAATGTTCAAGCCAAATAATGACAGATAACGAAAAGACGGTTTGAAAAGGTAGTACTGTCATTTTGATATATTATATGAATATAACTTCTAGGGCTGTCAACAAAGATTTAGTGGTAAGTATTCATATTTTGTGTAGTTAATTACACAAAATAATTAATTAATTGGCTTGAATTTGCATTTTCTTACACATATGAGTGGGCAAAAATAAGCTTAATCAGAATGACTTTCAGTAGTTCAATAATTAAAGCAGTGCTACAGCGGTATGTTGTTTTCCACTTTGCATTAGCTTTTTGTTAGTTTTTCTCCTGTAAGCTCTATTTAGCATACCATCGCTGTCCAAAGAAAAACATGTACCTCCAAAATGGCAACTTCACAGGAGAGGGATAAAACCTAATTTAACTTTAATGTAGGTCAGTGGAACCAGACTTTTTTTACCAAGTGGTTTAAGGACATTTCTATTGGTATATTCATCATGAAATTATCACACAAGGTACATGGGTTTCATTGGACAGTGACAATATTGACTATTAAGTTATGATGTTCTTTTGCTTGTAAATGATGGTTTTGACTTTCTTGGCATGCCAGAAGTCCCATCAATTGCCATTATTTTTTTTTACATATATTTTTATTATTTTTTTAGTAATTTAGATTTGGCACTTTCAACAGAATTCCCCTGTTTTAAGGAGTAGGAAATAGCTAGGACAATTACTAGGAAACTTGCCCTGTGCTGTTATTTGTCAATAATTTAAACTTCTAAGAGATAATAAAATGATGCTCTTAATTTCGCATTTCTGGAAAATGCATGCTAAAGCTCCAAAACAAATGTTGCATTGCCTGTATCTAGCAGAGCTTATTGTTGCTTGCAAAGGCGAAAGAGTTTGGAGTAGGCCACTGTTACAGTGTTTTCAAATCCCTCCGTAAACAAGACAAATCCTAAAGACCCTTTACCTCTGCTCCTTCATCACGCCGCGCATACTAGACAAATGGTGGGCCGGTGGGTGGGGAGCCTGGAAAAGATGAACTGATGAAATCCCAGTCATCATCAATAGCCAGATAATAGGACAGGCAGCATCTCACTCTGTCCTTCTTTCTTCCCGTCAGACACTCGCTCTCTTTCTGCCTTTTGCAGAGTTGGGCGCTAAAAGCCAATTAAGTGGCAGCTCCTCGCTGTCAGTGGAGCGTCGGATGTGCTTTTCTCTGACTGCAGTGACTTGTTAACAAACAGGTATCTGAGGCAGCTGGCTTCAGAAGCCTTCTGACCACTGGCTTGTGAAATAGCATCTTTTGTAACTAAGTACGCTATCGATCCCACCCTGACTCCATCGTGCCCTCTGCCCATCTACACGCCGGTCGTCACGGTAACCACAGGGCACCTCGCCCGCCCTCACGTGCTGCCACCGAGCTCGCGGCACCAGTGGAGGTCCATCAGTTCTTTGACTGACCAAGCGCTCCCCTGCTGGGCCATTGATTTCTGCTCTAAACAGCCACCTTCAGGCCCCTCCACAGTCACATGTGCCTGTGTTTCTGTGTACGCACTGAAGGCTTGGTTTTAAACAGCCTTAGATTTTCATTATCAGATCTGAATTTCACCAGAGTTTGGTAGATGCTTAAAAAGCTGCTTTTGGAACAATAGCAGCTACAGTGGAAAGTCGTACCTGTGAGAAGAGGTGTCAGCTGTTAAGTTAGAACTTCTATTTTTGTTGTAAAACCTGTGATGTATCTCAATCTATGTATTTTCTGCTATTTTCATCTGCTTGCTTTTGGCTCGACCCAGCTGTTGAAAATGCACCCATTCACATTTGTGTACTTGTGTTCAGTTGATTGTGTAACAACTGTGACAATCCTACGCTGCCTGGTTAGACTATGGAGATATGGTGTGGCTGATCATTGCCCAGACAAGCGTTGACGCAACATGTGGTTTTGTTTTTGCTTCACTAATGGACTAACACCACCTTATGTCAGGATAACTAAATTTGCTGCTTAACATGCATAACAGTTTAACAGCTTAACAGTTTTTAAAAACAGCATAAATAAAGCTTTTTACTTTTACTTGCTTATACATCTATTGTATTGCGTCATCCAGTATTATAACCAGAAATGTTGTATAATTTCTATTTCATGTTTTGAGTATTTTACGGTCATACAATTCCTGTATTCCTGTTATTAATATTTAATTTTAAATATTCTCATTTTTATTTCTTGTTCTTTGCATTTCCCTGTTTTGCTTTACTTAGTGCTTTGCTTTCCTCTGTTTTCTGTTCTTGTGCTGGTTTTTGTAAAGCACTTTGAGCTGTATTGTAATCTAAATCTACGGTTATAAGAAGGTTATAAGAAAACTCACGGTGATCTAAAACTTTATGAAAGAGGGAAATCTTAGTTTTAATGTACTTTGACAGAATAATATTTTGTTTTCATATTTATTTATGCCAAGCGTTTCTATTGATGCATTCATCAAGTTCAGTTGCAAGGTTTCCTAATGGCAGCAACAACCTCTTTCTCTTTTCCAGTGTTTTAATAGGAAGTCCTTCCTTTGCTGCAGTACTGTTCTGGGGAGGCTTTACGCCAAATGTTGGAACGTTGTTGAGTATTAGTGAAATCAGGTAGTGATGTTGGATGATCAGTTCTGGATCAGTCCCACTCATCCCGAAGATATTTTAATGGAGCGCTATCATTCCAGAAAACAGTTCCACTGCTCCTCGGCCCAACACAGGTGGGCTAAATGGCCCTTTAGCAGACACTTGGCATTGAGCATGGCCTGGACTTGTGTGGCTGCTCCAGGGCAATGTGAGCACCTTAAAGTAGCTGAATTCACTAATTAGAAGGGCTGTCTGGATACTTATGAACATACGATGTCTGTACTTTTCAAGGTGCAAATGTATACCTCATCGTAGTGTTCCAATAAAATCGGATTGCATTTGGCCCACAACGCCTAGTAAATCTACACGATGACCTGATCGCAGCTGTCCCCTGCATCATGCATGTGTGTATATGTGCATGTATGTGTGGGGTCTGTCACGGCTGCAGCTGGAGCAGATATGAACTGTTGACAGAAAAGTGGGCCCTCCTGCACAGCTTAACGTTAATAAGCGGCCTCCTCTCTCATCTTCAGTCCCCCTCCCAGCCCCGAGGGTCCATAGCCCTCATGTAATAGGGTCTTTATCTCCTGTCTTCCCAGCACTAACATGAATTGGTAGCTAAAGAAAGGGGTACTCATTGACCATTTAGTTTTTGTGAGTGGGGGGGGGTAAACTTTTTATTTGCTGGATAGTTGATTTCATGGTAAACTGGAGGCAACTGAGGGTCTAAGCTGAGTCTAACCAAAAGATGCTGCACACTACACACTGAGGGACATTTTTGAACACAGAATGTATACGTAGAAACATCACTTGTTCCTGAAATGAAGGACAAAGAGTACCCAAAAATGCTGAAGCTAGTATAACGTAGATGCAGTGTTTGTATCTGTGTAATCTGAAATGAATAACTTTATTTAAATGATTATTTCTTTATTTTCTTCCATATATTTTTCACGAAATTGTTGTTTGGTCAATGTGTATTAATTAATTTCTTTTTTTGGCTCAGATTGGCGTGACCCGGAGCTCATGAGGGAGATTGAAGCAGCTACAGGCGAGGATTTGGGCTCCTCAAGAATGTATGGGAAGGGAAAAAAGGGTGGTAAAGGAAAGGGAAAGAAAAGGAAGCACCCCAACCTCACAGACCTAAAGCAAACTGCCAACACCTCTCGCTCCAGACTAGAAAAGAAGGTCTTCAATAAGTAAGTAACCATCCGACTGCAAGGTGAACTGGCTTGAGGTTTTAAATGTACATGTAAAGTAAATTCACTATATATTCATCAGCTGGCCGTGATGAACAGGAGAAGTGGTGCTGTACTCTGCATACTGTCGGCCATGTTGAAAAGCTAAACCTGTTTCTTTTGCAGGAGCTCCATGAGGCGAATAGCGGAGGTCATGAACAAGATGGACAAGAGGAAACACGAAAAATTTGCAAACCAGTTTAACTATGCCTTTAAATGAGGGACTTTCGTCTTCCCCACCGTGCTTTATTTCACAGTGAAGGAGGTGTAGTTTAATCTCAGACTGAAGTGTCAAAATAATGGAGATGACCTTTTTACAAAATTTGGTAGCTTAATAAATATTTAAAAATTGTTTATACTGTGTTTTTAATCATGTTTGATTTTATAAACTTGTTTTATACTTGATTGTAGAAGTATGTGATGTTTGAAACACTAAGAAACGTTTGCCATGTCCAGATCTTTTTTTGTTTGCTAAGCACTGTCAATTTAACTTATAAAAAAATGTAATAGATTTGTTTTGCTGTATTATTTTTAAATGTCCAAAATGTGAGAGAATTAATGTTTTTTTTTTTTTTATATTGCTGTAATTTAACTTTGTCTGTGTACTCTAAACCTTACAGGACGCTCTGTGATGCCATTTGAACTTTACACTCTTGTTTTGTTCCACTTAATCTTAGAGTTTTACGCTGAAGCTGATTCAAAGTGGAATATAAATATCTCAAGTGTAATGTAAGAGAGGATGAATCCATTGTAGAACAGGGCCTACTGCTGTGTGTACGGTGTAGCTGAATTAGTTGTTATTTAATATTATGGTATATGACAGTAGTTACTCTTTTATTCTAGTGCATGAGGAGTTTGCCTCATGCACTGTTATGGTGCAACATGAGGCCTTACTGTCCAGCAATTTAGGCCCAACAGAATGTATCTTCATGTTAGTTGATTTTTACTGTTATGCATCATTTGAACACAGGAGCTGCTGTTTACATTGTGTGAAAATTTCATGATAAATGGACAGACAGAAATGGCCCAAGATGGCTTGGGAAAAATCTGGTTCACATTAAAATTACATTAGGTTTTGCACCTCTTTTGTAAAGTTTCCATTTTGGAGATACTTGTTTTTCTTTGGACTAAGGTGATGTGTGTATGTGTGTAATCTGCTCTCCACTTCCCACATAGGCACTCTTTTTTTTCTACAATTACAGATTGTAGCCCATCTGATTCTCTGCATACTTTGTTGCCCTGTTCTTCAATGGTAAGTGTCCCCACAGGACCACCACAGAGCAGATATTATGTGGGTGGTAGATTATTCTCAGCAGTGACACCGATGTGGTGGTGGTGTGTTGGTGTGTGTTGTGCTGGTGTGAGTGGTTCAGAAACAGCAGTCCTGCTGGAGTGTTTAAACACTTTGTCCACACTGTTAGACACTCCTATCTTGCTGGTCCACCTTGTAGATGTAAAGACAGAGACGTTCATCTGCTGCTGTTAGCTGGATAGTTGTGGTTGGTGGACTATTCTCAGTCCAGCAGTGACACTGAGGTGTTTAAACACTCCAGCAGCACTGCTGTTTCTGATCCACTCACACACCACCACATCAGTGTTACTGCAGTGCTGAGAATGACCCACCACCCACATAATACCTGCTCTGTGAGGGTCCTGACCATTGATGAACAGGGTAACAAAGTATGCAGAGAATCAGATTACAGGTCTACAGTCTGTAACTGTTGGACTACGAAGTGCTACTGTATCATAAGTGGAGCTGATCAATTAATGACTGTAAACACAGGGAGGTGTACCTAATCAAACGGCACGTTAATAAGCGTGTATATACAAACACACACACACCTCTCATTAGCAAACTATTAGCAGTACTGAATGAACGCATATATTAATTACGCATGTGTATTGGTGGTCAACTAACTAACCAAGACCTAACAGGTCAGAAATAGACTCCGACTGGCTCCGATAAATGACGTCTGTATAGTTTAATGCAACTACAATAGCAGCTCTTCTCCATGCTCAGAAATGTCTAAATTATTTCTCAGGTTAACACGAATCCATTTATACGACGTTAAAAAACGAAACCAATTCAAATATGAATTTGAACAAATCTGGCAGAATATGAGAATATCCTACATATTTGAGCTTTTTATTATTTTCTATTTAAAAAGCTGAAAAGAATCAACAGTAACTCAATAAAGACTTTCTGCACGTAATGACTGCATTTCATGAATCCAGCGATTAAATAAATCTGCCCACCAAATGAAATAGAAAGTCGATAGAAAGAGAAGATTAGCCTGCTCGGTAGTCTCTGTAGACCGGCTAGGTTAACGAAGCACAATTTTGTAACGCAAAGGCCAAATAATCACTAGAAATATTCCCGCCTAATTACACTCACTCTAAATCTCTTCAAGACAGAAACTCACACCTTCACTTTAAACTTCAGATTCTTTCTTCTGCTTATTAACATGTAATAATTGCTCAATAATTAAATACACTAATGATAAACTCTAAAACAACTATGAACGCTGGCTGTGCATTGTCTTCAGATAAAGGCTGTGAAAGCCTGGAGTCTTTCTTCATTAGTTAATCACCAACATCAAATAGTATTCACAATATATTATATAATTATGGCCTTGATTTCCTTAATAACCAGTGCAAATATTTTAGCTTGTATTGCGCCAAATATATAAACTGTTAGATCCTCCTAAAACCACAACAAACAGCATCAATAATAATAATAATAACAATAATAATAATAATAATTATTATTATAGTAATCTAAATAAGGACACTGGCCTTTAAATATAAGTGTATGTGCATCACAGTGTAGAACTCAGAAAATCGTTTCTTAAAAACTGTCAATTTTATTTAAACCTTTTTTTAAACAAACAGTGAAATAGCATGTAAATTCTGAAATAAATAATCCTAAACATTTAAAAAGTTCCAGATAAACCTTCATCACGATTCGATTCATCCCCACGACATCTCAGTTAGACGAGCTCATCGATGGTTTTGGTACATGGTTAATTTTATTCCCACTAATTCCCACTATTATTTTTTATTCTCATTTTTTTAGCTTTGCATTCAGAATTAGTGCCTAAACATTTATCCATGATCACTGAGTATTTACAGTTCGACCCAGAACAAATACGCACGTTTTAATGCTTTAGAATTCAGAAAACATTCTGGGAATTAAAACTGACTTAGAGATGAAGGAAACGAGATGTGCCTTTAGACGAGCCTTCGAGCACATTACATGTCCTCAGCCGCTCTGAGTCGACGGGCACATCAGTGTCTCTACAGGAGGAATCTGAGAGCAGACCCGTGGACAGACACGGTATGGGGAGGTGTGGGTAGAGTCCGTCAGTGCTTCTAATAGAGAGCGGATTCAGGTGTTCTGGGCCATCAGCTAATATCAGGTAATAACATATTGCTGTTTCAGTTTCAGCTGAATTCGTGCATTCACACCGTTTCTCTCTTTACACGCTAAAAAGTGTTCCGTTGGTCCAACCTAAAAAAAATACGTAATAAAATGAATTACGTTTATTCAGCCTAGAAAAGGACTTTAAATGAACGCTTTTTTCAATCAAAGTCATTTCTTTGAGCTGAGTAAAACTTTAATTTAATTGCTTGTAACAAATGGAAGTCATTTTTTAAGTTGCACTTTTTTTATCGTGTAGAGAGATTCTGTGTGTAGTGTAAATAAATAAAGTCAATTATGAACGTCTTTTACTGGGGAAGTGAATCAGAAGAGAATCACTTCATAAGCGAGGGTCCTATACAACCTACATCCCCCATATAACCTGAACACACCCTACAAATCTACAGTGGTGTGCTGAAGTCTGAACACTCCTGGTCGTATTACAGGTTTTGCTGTACTTAAGTCATCTACAGAGAACACACTTCATTTGTGCAATTTAATTGTGCACGTTTTCTATTTATTTCTGTTTATTTCTATTTAAGTCTATTCATTTTATATGTACTGAATTTAACATATTGGGGAATACATTACTAAATAAAATGTGCTATAAATTCTGCACATTTCTTTTTTCATATTTCCATAATGTCCCATAATTCAGCAGACAAACAGTACTTAGTACTTAGTGTGAAGTTAAAGGTGGCCAGTTCTCTGTAAATGATGTATACACTTACTATTCACTCTGAAAGTCAACCACACATGTACATCTATGACCAGGGGTGCCTACACTTTTGCATACGACTGTACCTATATGAGGTGGACTCGGGTATAATGGGCCATAAAGGACACTGTAATTCACTTGAACTGTTATTGGTTCCAGTTTCAGCTACTGCTTTCTAGTGGGCTCGCTCTAAAAGAGTAGACTCCTATCCAGATAAACTTAGACTGTTCAGGAACGAGTCATTTCAGTATGAGACTAAACATCTAATGTCTTATTTATTCAGGCCGAATTGCATGAGTGTACCTCCACACAACTGTCCCCCTATTACCTGATGTCCTGCCATATCTGAGTCCACCCTATAGACTGGGTCGAGTTATGCTGGGCTATCAGATTATACGGGACACTTTAAGAAACTTTCCACAACTCTGTCCTACATGACCTGCTGCCCCACGAACCACTGAATCCAGCCCTCAGCTGCCCCCTCAGCTCGTGTCTCTCTGTCCTACAGGTGCGGCGTGTAGAAGGCCGGCGCGCCATACGTCTGCGAGCCCAGCATGAAGGGCGAGAGCACCGCGTGGCTGGGCAGAAAGGGCAGCTGGGTGGCGCACACCAGTCCACCCGGCGCGGGCGGCCCGTAGCCGGAGTGCATAGCCAGGTGGCCGCTCATAGGCGGAGAGTGGCTGAGGGGGCTGAGGCCGCCGGGTCCACCACCCGCGCCCCCTCCCGGCCCTCCGACCCCCACCCCGACCCCGCCCGCCGGCGCGCTCGTGTCCGCTCCCGGGTTCTGCTTCTTCCACTTGGTCCGTCGGTTCTGGAACCAGATCTTGACCTGCGTCTCGGTCAGACTTAGCGAGAGCGCCAGGTTGAGGCGCTCGCACACGGACAGGTAGCGCGTGGACTTGAACTTGTTCTCGAGCGCCACCAGCTGCTCGTACGTGAAGGCGGTCCGCGCGCGCCGTGGCTTTCCCGACTTGGAGTCCGAGCCGGTGCGCTTCCTCTTGGGTTTGGCCTGCTGCTGCTGCTGTTGTGTTTGCTGTTGACTTGCCGTCCCGTGCGTGTGCGAGTGGCCGCTGCCAGGGCTCGCGCTCTTCAGCAGCGCCCCCTCGTCGTCGTCGTCCTCGCGTTCGCCGTCGTCGTCCTCGCCGTTCGCCGCGAGCGCGCCGCTGTCGCTCACCTCGCTGCATGCGTCCTCTTGCAGATCGCCGTCCGCGGGACTGCCGCGCGTCAGCTCCGGCTCCAGCTCGGATCGGAACACGAATCCGTCCTCTGTTGGACCAAACAAAACACACCGGGTCACTAAAGTCCACGGACTGACTCTCCTCCTCCTCAGACCTCAGATATAAGCAAGCGGCTTCCGCGAGTTTAGCCCAGTAATAAACTAAGTGAAACAACTTCGCTCCATCTATCAGCCATATATTGACCCCATATATATATATATATATATATATATATATATATATATATATAGTTATTTGAATTATTTTAAACTATCATTTTAATAATCAGTCTAATCACTCTCATAGTTTATTGTTCACTCAGATAGAGCACGTGTGAGCTCAGTTTACAAACTGCCAATTTACCATCTGGCAAAATTACCAAACACTAACCCTCATTCAGCCCCAACATCCGGTTTACTTATTTCAATATTCATGTATTATTATGATTATTCATTATGTGAGAAAATACATAGAACGAACAAACGGGGTGTTAGTTGATCTTTAATATTCAGCTTTGCTCAATGCAAAAACACGTGCTAACGTTTACCCCACTCAAATATCAAGATGTATATTAATATTAGCATATCGCTCCTATCTAGGAGAAAAAAGGTGGTTTGCATGTTAGAGGGGCATGCTAGGAAACTTCACTCAGTGTAAAAACACATATATGCTAACATTAGGCTAACTCAAATATGATCATCTGTATGCACAACATTCAGATCATAGTTAGTCTACACAGTAAAAAAGGTGCAACCCCCAAAAAATGACTTCAGTTTGTTACTAATTGGTTTAGATTTACTCAACTTAAAAAATACGTTGATTGAAACAATCGTTCGTTTCTTCAGGTTAAATAAACCTAATTCAATTAGTTTGTGACATATTATAGTCATTTCTTCAGGCTGGACCAACGAAACACATTTTACAGTGTACCAAGCAGGAGGTATATTAATGGTGTGCGCCTGTAAAAGGATAAAACAAGTTTTAATGTAAATTCTGTGTTAGCATAACTCTATTACAGTGCTGCAAAGTCCAACAGTCCAACCAAAAGAAATTACTGTAATGTGTTACTAGCAAATGAATTAGGTTTATTCAAGCTACAAAAATGAATTTAAACAATTATTTTAATCACAGTCGTTTTTTGAGTTGAGTAAAACTTTTACAATTGCTTGTAACAAATTAGAGTATTGTTTTAGGTTGCACTTTTTACAGTGAGAATGAGTTTTATTCCACGCCACCGCTCGAGCACAATTCACAAATACACCCAAACAGAGGTGGCCTTTCCCTTACATGTTTGCCCTAACATATAAACCAGTTTTGACAGTTTATTATCAAACACTCAAAGCTCTAATGTTTCCTAACAGATACGTTTAGCACAAATTTAAATAAGAATAAAGAAAATTATTATTATTATTTGTTTATTATTGGCCTGTATGTTTCTTTTATAATTCATGTTTAAAAGCTGAAAGTCTATTTTTCCACTCAAGTCAGTTTTTATCCTCAGTAGACGCTTCTAACACAAACGGTTTAACTTAACACACTAACAGTGCGCAGAGGGTTTCCCTCCAGGCTGTTACGCGCCCTTGTCCCATATAGCAGACAAGACGGGCGGACAGATTTAAGGATCTGATTGCAGGCTTTTCTCTTTCGCCCACATAGAGGATGACTTCTCTTCATTTTCCCCCCATTCAGACGTGAGACAAATGCTATGCAACATCCAAAGAAAAAACAATTAAAGAGCTTCGATCTCTGACTGCAGCGTGGTCGCGGTGCTGGATAATGGGGCAGGCCGGCCCACAGTGAACAGGTCGATATCCTATTATCGAACTGAGTATATCTCTTTCAGGCAGCTTGCAAACTCCTCCTCAACATCTAAATTATAGGGGCAAATTTCGGATAATTACACGATTTAAACCTATTATACTTATTAAGGGAGATATCGATCAGCAGACTCTAAAAACTCCCAAAGATGGCCAAGATAGAGCCACCCGTCTTTCCTCCCAGAACATTTCCCTACCAAACTCTGAACGCCACCGCTTATCCGAATTTCACCTCCTTTATGTTCGTAGAAATCCAAACAAACCAGCACAGTTTGTGTGGAGGCGTGTCAGGTCAGCGTTCCTTCAATTCCACCTCCTCTTTTACGCACTCCAGACTAAAACAGGAGCTCAGTTATCTGAGAATAGGTTCGCTAATATGGCCATTCATTAGACTACGGGATCAAGGCCCAGTTCAAAGTGTAAGGCTGCGTCCAAAAACTCAGACTGCTATAGTGAACAGTGTGTCATTAATAGTGCCCCCGCTATTAAAAGTGCACTCAGTAGCAGTACAGGCGGTTTAGGACACAGAGGAGTTTAAACTCCAGTGCAGGGAGCTCCAGTCCTGAAGGGACAGATTCCTGCACAGTTTAAGAGTTTCCTGCTCAAGCACACCCTGGCTGAACTAATCAGTTCCCTCAGCACCCTCTTACTGCTCTAAAGAGGGACTGGCTCTCTATGTTTTTACCCCAGAACGCTTAAACTTTCAGACTGCACGTCCAGAAACTTCACAACTCCTCATTCAGACACTCGAGCTCCAGCAGGCCCGCTCCTACTCAACACCCGCTTCTTGACCTTATTCTGGGGAGTATCACGGCGACTCCAGTCTGTTCAACACTTACTGAAAATCCCGGACGTTTTCCTGGCCTCGTACTCCTCGGAGTGAACCTTGAGCCCGTCCCGGTTCTCCGCGCCATACGCCAGCTCGCAGCCTGCGCGCCCCACCGGCTGCCTCTTGCTCGTAAACTTGTTTGGGTCCAGGATGTCCAGCACTGAGAAGGAGGTGGTCCGGTGGGCGGCGGCGGCGGCGGGGGGAGCTTCGTGTCGCGCGGCTCCGTCCCGCCCGTCGCCCTGAGGCGCCACCGGCAGCGACTCGCGCTTCTCTCCGCGTGCGTCCGGCGCGCTCTCCGGAGGGGCGGCCACGATCACGGCGGTCTGAGCAGGCGGGTCGATGGACAGCTCACCCGCCTGCGCTTTATCCCGGTTCATGGCCCCGCGCTCCCCTGTTTTTGCTCTCACTTAGCCGAAGGCATCGCGCTCGCGAGCAGCTTTGAGCGTGTGTGTGTGTGTGTATATGTGCGTGCGCGCGCGCGTATGTGTGTAGAATGTAGGGATGCACCTGTTCGTGCGCGCTCCCGCCGCTCCAGGAGCTCAGAGCTCACGCACGGAATGGATGGTGATCTCCCTCTTGGTCAGCTCCTTTTTGGGGGGTTTAACCACCCCCAACTCCCCTTAGGACCCCCACCACACCCGCCCCCCCCATACGTTTATGTCACGCGCCTCCCTGCTCTTACCCCTCTTCTCCAACCCCCACCCCCCAAACCGAAAACGTCTCAGACGCAGCGCTTTATTTACGCATTCATATTCCGCCGTGGGCCGTAATTGGCTACAAATTAATCCCGAGCATTAATCCCGCGCCTCTAATGGCCCGATTATCTCCGCGCGCGGACGCCAGGAGGAGCAGCAGGAGCAGAAGGAGGAGTAGCGGAGGCGGAGTGAGCGATGATGCGCGCTGTGATCGACGCAGCCCGTCAGCTCCCGTCCTGCGTTAAAGGCCACTGAAGTGGAAAGTCACTAAATAGGCTTATTTCTCCTTTTCCTCGCTCCCTCCCTCGCCTGCGGAGGGCAGGGTGATGATTGTGGCGCGAGGAATTGACGAGGAAAGCGCGGGAGCTCGTGGACTCGTTAGCAGAGGGCGCACATTTGAATAGAAGCAGAAAGAGAGATCAACAACCAACTGCACAGACTTAATATATATGCCAATGTTAATAATAATCTGATGCTGTTTTTAGCTTTAATAACATCGACGTTGAACTACTTTGACCTTTAAATAGATTAAAAATAATGTATTGCTAATAAACATGTGAGAGAAATCTCTCTATTGTAGTTACCGCTACCGTGTGAACTTTAAACAGCCTGAAAACAATTAACCAATTGTGTGCAGTGATAACCAATTAAGCAGGTAAGACACAATTAACTAATTAACCAATTAGGACTAACGAATTAACATTCCAATTACAAATACAGCGCCGTTTCCACTCACCATTACGAAAAAATCACCTTTAAAAAGACACGAAACACGGCTCTGCTGAGTGGTTTATAGATTTCATCATCTCCATCACCTAAGCCCAAAAATGACCTGCTTCAACAAGTCCAACAAGTCCGGCAAAATTGGATTTTCTAGGTCGAGTGGGTGACACACAGCCTACAAGGGCAGATCTTTGCAATTACTGAGTGCAATGATCCTTTGGAGGGAAGGAATTAAAAGTTGAGCGAAATAATGGCTAAAACAATCAGCTGTAATTTTAGTGGGGATGAACATGATTATCCCATCATGAGCGCCCCCCCGGGAGCTGCGGTCCGAGCTTTCATTTAATACCTATTAGCTCTTAATCAGGGCTTCAGAGTGTCCAAACAATGACTTTAACCGGCTTCCAGCCTTAAAAGCAGCTTGCAGGGTTCGGGGCTTTGTTGGAGCAGGAATCTAAAGAATATCAACATGAAAACAGACTGGATGTAAACAGCAGGCATTAATGAGGCTAATAAATAATTAATAAATCATTAATAAATGACTTTACATGGCAGTATTATACAGCTCCATGTTCCCCTCCCCTCCAGTGTGGATATCGATGCTGGTGTGCAGGCTGAAGAGCCACTGATGTAGCTATAACCTCCTTCAGTTTCGTGTTCAGTGTGGATGCTCATGTGTTCTGAGATACTCATGTATCTCTGATTTCACTCCAGCTTAATATGATTCATGGATTTTGTAAACAGGCTAATTAAATGACAGAAGTCGCTGGACAACTGAATCAAAGGCTGGTTTCATCATTAAAGGTCTTTTACATGATGCCCCATATTACCATATAACACGCTGCTCCATAATGCTTAAACTTCCAGCCTGGTTCTACCAGTTCAATCAAATTATGCACGACAATTTGCATGCAAATAATCCCCTCTGCTCTAACAACCTCGAACAGGTCGTGAACTGTGCTTAACTTCCCCCACTTCCTCCACACATACACACAACCATGTATTCGCAGCTTTCCAGGGTCTTCATTCACATCACATCAATCCATTGTGAGCATTTAGAGAAGAATGAAACACATGACATATAAACACACATAAGTCTTAAATAGTAATTATTATTATTATTATTATTATTATTATTATTATTATTATTATTACTACTATATTTTTGACATTTATCAGGAAAAATCCTAACATTCTTTAATCACAACAGGCAAAAAGTGTTCACATCTTCTCTGACACAATGAAAACCTAAACGCCTAACCTTAAAAGAAAAATGAGTAGATGAAAAACATTAGCCAGTACATGACTAGCAAACACAGCTATGAACAGCTGTACACAATTACAATCATAGCTTTCATTAAAACTAATTAACTAGAGAAAATATGTGTGATTCCTTAATGACAATTCTCACTGATGCACACTGATTTTCAGACTTTGGGACACATTTACTTCAAAACAATAGGATCTAACTGCTCACCATGGGGCCATGAGGGACAGGGATACAGCCTCACTTCCTGCTCTGAAAAGCAGGGGCGGGGCTAAAATAAGGGTCCTAATGGATTAAAACTAGTGACATGAAAATGTGGGATAGCTTTTAAGTTTTTTTTCATAAATAAACTCTTGATAAATGTCATTCTCTCAACATTTTGTAAAGTGTAAAAATACATAAAATATAAACAGTATTGTTTTTAGGTAATAGGGTTTGGAATGTCCACCTCCCAAGCTGTATATGTGTATATACACACACACACAATTCTGGTATCATCCTTAGACACAGTTCTGGGTTAAAACAATAACATAAACAGCTAAAAATGGCCAAAAGACTATGTTAGTCTTCTGCAGGCTTGGAACTGAGCCAGGCTGGATGGCTTGAGACAGTGGGGGAGAAGCCTCAGCACCATTAATGAGCTTAATTAAGGTTAATGTGCTCTGCTCAACCCCCTGATTATTGAATTAATCTGATCACACAAATGAATCATAATTATAATAATTAGAAGCTCAAATATTGTCCATCCACAAGGGGACTATCTCCTGCATCACAGGACAGAGAGATAGAGACAGGCTTTAGTATATATACGCATAGTACCTTTCAGCAGAACTAGACCACAGTGGCAGTGATGAGGAGGCATGAGGAACTGTCTTTTCTGCCTCCAAACACAGAGGCCATGATTATGAATGGTGGGGTGAAACTGGGTATTTTTTCCAAATGTGTCCAAAACACAAAGTAAGTGACTTACTACAGCAGACAGAGGTAAGCGGGAAGCAGCCTCATCCTCTTTATAGAAGACTGCCTCTTTCTTTACAGGGACAACAACGCTGTAACATTCCCTGTCATTTTGCTCTGCGGATAAAATATTGTGGTCTTAAAGGGGTCCTGAGAAAAGACAGCCTTTAGTCGAAGCAGTGGCGGCAATCTAACGATTTTAAATGAGCTCCGAGTGGTAAAAACCTGACAATTCCCCATCACCGTGGCAGATGACGGTTAAAATGACCAGAAATCAATATTCTGACCGGGTGTCTCCTACTGATAAGGGCTGCCAAGACAATGTTGACTATTAAGCTCGACAGCTTGAGATATTACACTATTAGTTATGCTATTTTTAATAATCTATAATATTTGCACTATAGTTAATTAATTATATGGGTCAGATAATATCTAAAGCTGGGATGAGGTCGGAGGGGTCTATTAAGACTGGTAATGAGAAAGGAGAAATCTAATCTAAGGGACGAGGGGGCTGTGAAGGAGCAAATATACAACCAGTTATATCAAACAGGGAGAAGAGGGCTGGAGAAAAAGGAAGGATAGAAGAAAAGAGCCCAGCACACAATACATGCAAACAATGAAGGGAAATTATCTTCTGTTGTATTTAAGAGTTGAAGAGTAAAATATCACACAGAATAAACATAACAGTGACCAATGAACACTCTCCAAAACGCTTTCAGTCTTTTACTACTGATGCAGTAAAGGCTATTTTTTGTACTAATGTAAAAGGGCTTTCCTGAAAAGAAGGCACACACTGCTGCCTGATGCCGTGGTGAGCCAGTTGGGGGCATGATTCTCTTTGCACCAAACCAATTTCACACAACCTACTTAATACACTAACCCAGGAGGGCAATTAGGCTGGATTACTGGATATGAATATGCATAATCATATGCCTGCAAATACTTGTATGCATAATTGACAAATCAATAAAACACACCTCTCATGTAATTAGATATTAGATATTTACACAAATTATAGCTTATTAATACTTCTAATATAGAGTACTGCACAAAAGTCAGGGACCACCCTTCACTGATTTTCCCGTCAAAACAAGCAGTGAGGTCATTTTCCAACATCAGGAAAACAGCACTATGCAATTTAACAGGACATTTTACAGGAGCCTCAACAGTTCATTGTAATACCAACATTATTAGTCAAATTTAGCCTTTTACAGCTTCTGTTCTTTTCAGGAGACTTTCAGTTTCACAAAGAGTTTATACACATCCAGTGTTCAGTCTCTGAAGCTACAATCCAAGCAATCCCAAACACATTCATTTATGTTGAGGTCTATGCTCTGGGGTGGTCAGTCCATTGTGCTGAGAATTGCCACAGATTTGTCTGAATTGCACATGCTCCATTTCCTTTTCTCACCAAGGGCTTCTTGACAGACAGCTACACATCCTTTTATACTCATAGTGTTGCTACACATCCTTTCAGACTCATAGTGTTGAGCCTTGCCATGGAAAGATGCACAGAAATACCTGTGGATACACATTTTCAGATCCCAAGAAAAAGTGGAGTCTTTATCCTACTTTTTTTACATCTGCCAGGCTGTTAGGTGTCCTGGTTTTCTCTGTATCTTGCAGTCATTTTTAAAACTCTTATTTTTACATATTTTCCTTTGGCTTTCTTATGCAAGTGGATTATTTTACAGCTAATCTCCTTAGATTAATGCGCTGAAAAGTGAATAATTGATGCATCTGTGTAGTTTTCTGTGACATAACTTGACTCTACAATATTTACACCCCCAAAAGAGAGTGACTGTCTGATCAATTGGTCAATATTCATTGGGGTAGCGCCATTCAGAGAGAACAATCACTTCATGCTACACAAAATTCGAAGCATCCGCAAAAGATGAAACTGCTTGTGAAATGAACATATAAATCCATTAACCAAGACAACACCATGTGTAACAACATCATAAAATGTATTGGCTAACACCCTAAGTATCTCCATTGTATAGCTTTTTCCTTTCTTTGTGGTTCATGTGACTTTCATGCAACGCAAAATACATACAATGTGCAGTGACAAATGAATACTATTATATTATTATGAAAGTCAGTACTACTAAATTACCAAAAAATACATATGCAGTTGTATGAAAAGGGTGGACACCCCTGGTAAAATAAAAATAGCACATCCTCTACAGGGAGCAAACACAAATACGAATTGCAATTATGCCGTTTTTATGAGCTTAATATATACTATAACTTTTGCACAGGCCAGATTTGATATTTTTTCCATGTTAAAGTCAAATTCAGCAAATGAAGTGTAATTGTGCACTGAAATGTGTAGAATTAGTGGATGTGTTCATTTTTTTTGTTTAACAAAACTTAATCTGATCAGGGCTCCTGAACCTTTGTATACAATTGTATGATATTTTTGTATACCTTTAGGGCATACTTTTAAAGTCCTCATTTAGAAGCCTGTTTAAACCTTAAAAAGATGGCCATAGAATGGAAAAGCCTATTTACATACTGTGATCCTCAAACATGGTTCTTCGTCCTTCAAATACAAATCCAGATTTTACATGAGAGGGCAGTAAAACGAGCTGATTCCAAAAGCCTAGACTGTTACACAACTTGACTCTTCAATATTTACACCCCCAAAATTTACATACAATGACAACAGAGCAACAGAAAATGTCAGACTATGTGCAGAAATCTATCGTACCAGGCTGTGAAGCCAATGTCAGCACTTTTCATACCCTTTCTGCCAAGGGGCATGGTTCATCTTTACACAAGGCTAAACTAGACTTCCTATTCACCACCTTCTTAAAGAAATGGTCTGTTCTGCCTTAAACACTACAGCTTGTACAGCCGCCAAAATGTAACAGCAACACCATTTAATTTGCAAAACAAGCTGCTGAACAGCACACCAACTTCAGCACCCACATCTTTAATAAAAGTTTTCTGTTAAATCTATTTTTCCTTCTATACTTTTCTTGAAGCCAAAATCGAATATATTAATGAACATTTTCACTGGAAATTAAATCATTGGGAAAAGAGGGATTTCGGACTTTGGTACAGTGCTGCATATTAACTAGCTGATAAGATAGAAAAGGTGATCACAGAGTTTAATTTCTTTTAGTTTCCATTAAAAAAGTAATACATTGAATTTTACAATTACAATAATCTACAATAATTTTGTCTTCCAGTTTATTTACTTTTGGCAATAATTGTGTCGATATAATACATTTTGCTTTATTTATGAAGAAATAATGTGCACAGGAGTCAAATCAGTTTAATGCACTTCTTCAGTGTGCAGTGTCAAGCCCTTGGCAGTTACATTATCTGCTCTTTTCAGAATAACTAGAGCCTTCCTTTTGGTGTCCAGCATGAATATGTTATACCCATAAGCCTCACGCTTATGGGTGGCCTTGCACCCGTAAGCCATTCACACTTTATAGCGATGAGAAAAACGTCTGCCCTGGGGGCAATCGTTCTGATTTCTGGTCAGGGGGGCCTCAGTTATTGTGTCAGCTTGCGGTTACGGCGCCTCAGTCAATATGCAATACGGTCGTTTGCCTCACTGATAAACATTCCCAGGAAAGTGAGGCAGGCGGACATATTGATGACAAGCAGGATTTTTCTCACCCGTGCTGGTGGCCCATTTCTCCACCTTCCCTCCACCGATTGGGGGGATTTATGCACAGTTCATGTGGTATCTACTGCTGCACTTGCGGATCAAGCTTTAAATTGTGCCATGCAGCAGGCAGGAGTAGTTTAAATGCATTGGAACCTGGAGCCCTATAAGCTTAATTAACAGACACAACGCAAGTTGTAAATCTGCTGACGAATCACACTTTTATAGTAGAGGGGTGAGAGGACAGTGCTTCGGGGCAACTGCAAGTTCACACAAGAGAGTGATCGTCTGATCAATTGGTCAATATTCATTGGTGTAGCGCCATTCAGAGAGAACAATCACTTCATGCTACACAAAATTCGAAGTATCTGCAAAGATGAAACTGCTTGTGCAATTAACATATAAAGCAATTAACCAAGACAACACCATGTGTAACAACATCATAAAATGTATTGGCTAACACCCTAAGCATCTCCACTGTATAGCCTTTTCCTTTCTTCGTGGTTAATGTTACTTTTATGTAATGCAAAATATACACAATCTGCAGTGACAAATGAATACTATTATATTATTATGAAAGTCAGTACATACTAAATTACCAAAGACTACATTTGCAGTTGTATGAAAAGGGTGGACACCCCTTATAAAATGAAAATAGCACATCCTCTACAGGGATCAAACACAAATATGAATTGCAGTTATGTTGTTTTTATGAGCTTAACATGTGCCATAACTTTTGCACAGCCCAGATTTGATATTTTTCCCATGGTAAATGAGTTCAATTCGGCAAATGAAGAGTAATTGTGCACTGAAATGTGTAGAAGTAGAGGTGTTCATTTATTTTTTTTTACAAAACAAAATCTGATCAGGGCTCCCGAACCTTTGCATACAACTGTATGATCAGGTACAAATCCTGTATTTTTGTATACTTCTAAGGCATACTTTTTAAAGTCCTCATTTAGAAGCCTGTTTTAAATCTTGAAAAGATGACCATAGAATGGAAATTCTTTGCCCTTCAAATACAAATCCAGATTTTACATGAGAGGGCAGTAAAACGAGCTGATTCCAAAAGCCTAGACTGTTATACAACTTCAATATTTACGCCCCCAAATTTGACATACAATGACAACAGAGCAACAGAAAATGTCGGACCAGGCTGTGAAGCCAAATCAGCAATTTTCATACCCTTTCTGGAAGGGGCATGGTTCATGTTCACCTTTACACAAGGCTAAACTTGGCTTCCTATCCACCAGCTTCTTAAAGAATTGTTCTGTTCTGCCTTAAACGCTACAGCTTGTACAGCCGCCAAAATGTCACTGCAGCACCATTTAATTTGCAAAACATGCTGGCAAACAGGACACCAAGTTCAGCACCCACATCTTTAATTAAATCCTGGACATTTTTGATTCAGAGTTTGCTCTGCCAATTTTACTTCGGACAGCTTCTCAAACCTTGGACAATATCAAGCAGCTTTGCTTAGCCTTTGACACTGAAGAGTCTGAAGAATGAAGAACATTATTAGCAACACAATCTCAGCCACAACCTGCAAGTGGCAGCCATGATTTTATCCACTTTTTGATGGCTGAAGCAGATTATCTTAAACTGAAAGTTGTATAGTGACTAACAACTTTACCTATACTAACCAAAAAATGAACAGCTAGTAAAGGGGTAATGTTAGCATCTAGCAAGCCTCAAGCAATTAACGCCAGCACTGCTAAATAAACAGAATGGCGACCTAGCTTATTACATGGAGGTTTTCCTGCAAGTGTTACTTTCAACATGTTACTTAAGTGTGATCATCACAGTGTCTTGTTGTAAACCATCACATCAGAGCAGAGCTCATCAAATTATTTCTGAGCTCACCAAAAAAGGTCACTTTACTTTGGGGCCTCATCACAGGATGTAAATCTGGGCATTTTCACCCCGACATACCTTCTAGGTTGACATTAGGAAAAAATTCAAAGGCTGAATAATTGCATTATATTGTACCTTTAGCAGAAGCAGTTTTCACTTATAAATGCCATGTCACTCCATGACAGTCTGGCATGACACCAATGCAGCCTTTGGCGACGTTGACGTGGTGTTAAGGGCAGTCGTTGTAACGGTCATTGTGCATGTAGTCCTGCATTTTGCAGCTGTCTGCCAATGGTGCTGGCACTAGCAGGATGACTCATGGAGGGGATCACTGCTTGCCGAATGTCTGCAATTGTGGCTGTTGGGTCAGTTAGGTACAGCGATAAGGCCCGTCCTTACTTATGTCACATGTCTCACAATGTCAAATTCTTTTTGGTTGATTCCTTCTGGGTGCAACTATTTGTACGTCTGTTCTTTTGATGATAAGTGTAATATACAGTTGTAATTGACAATGCAGGTGTGTTTCTAAATGAAATAGGAAAGATTGCATTTTTATTTGAAGTTGATTAAAAATGATTAGGAAAAACTATCCCATACTTTTCTGCCATATTTTCAATATTCATAATAAAACGATGGTGCAGCCTTTTAAACCTATCAATACAAAATATAGATCAAATGGAGATGTAATGCATTATGCAGCTATGTACTTGATTATTTAATTACATTTAAACAGTATAGCAAAACACCAGCAATACTGTAACATTTCTCAGTGTTTACTAAGTGTACAGATGCAACAAGTGCAAGAAATAGGCTAACCTAACTTTCATGAGGTGTGATCAAAGATTCAGCATGAGCTGAAGTAAAAAGGATAACAGGCATGGCTGTTGTTTTCAGAATGGTGAACCTGATTTACAAAGTCCCACCAAAAAAAGTGGAAGTCACAGCTAATGTTGTGCAAAGGTAGATTAAAAACCAATCAATGATAAAATATGCTGCTCTCACATTCTTGTCGCTGGCAATTCTAACGATTGGATTCTTCATTTAATGGAATCTCTTTTTATTTGCCCAGAGTGTTACCACCTATAAAACGTATTATACTACCGTAGACAAATAATACTTACAGAAGAAAAGCTGTTTCAATTTTAAAGTGGCAGTGAATTAGCCTAGAGATAGGCAGAAAGCAGTGAATGAAGTGCACTCATGACTGTAACTGAACACTTTGGGTTCTGTCTGTATAGCCAATGGGTCAGTTTGCATGGATAAAATGGCTTGTATGGAACCGGCTACCTTTGACGTTTACTGCAGTTTTGTAAGTGACTGCATGCAGCCAAGACTTTGGTGGAAAATGTGAAGCTACGCTAATATCACATACAAGATTTAGTATATAAATGCCTTATAGTTTACATAAGTATACCATCCTGTGAGATATGCCATCCCCTGTAAACACCCTTAGTAAAGGTACAATCATGGAGAAATTGTTCAGGTTAATGTTTTTGAAATGTGTGATATTGCTCTTGCACAGTATTCATCTCCTTTCACGAACGCTTCCACATCCATGTCAAATTTAATCAAACCACAGAAACGTTCTAACTGTGAGCTTTAGCATAGATAATTAAGACAAGATGTTCTACACTGGAGCAATTATATCCTGAACTGGTAAATTGTATCTTTGGCAGTCAAAAGGATAAAATCAGAGCTGAACTATTTTATTTATTGCTTTCTTTTGGCAAAGACTAAAATTGTGTTTACTACAAAGTATCAAACTAAGATCACCTGCATTGTATCTTTAATGTTAGAGTATTCCTAAATGGGATTATGGATCCCCTTAAATCAAAGACTTATTAGTTACCACCATGTTATATGCAAAGTGTGCGATACATGATTCTAAAATCCTTTTTATTGTTTGACAAATGGTCTGGTGCCTCTCCACTAGATTTTAAATACATCTGTTGCAGGAATTCATTAGATCTATCATAGAATTAAGAAAAGGAAAAGACCAATAAATCCATGTTAATCACTGGAGGTTGGTAATTACTGGCCTCATTTATGGTTCTACTGCCCTGCACATGATTTCGTGGCTATTGTTAATTAAAACCCTCCCCATTAAGAGCCTAATTAACAATTAGCATAAACATAATTAGCGAGTAGTGACATTTCACTTGTTACATTGTTAAAATAATTTCTAGAAATTGCCCTTGGAGAAATTCTGTCACACTCACATAATGGCAGCACTTTGTCACAGCGAGACGGTGACAGTCTGCAGTGTTCTCCGCGACACTCTGAACTGCAAGAGAGCCACTACTGTCACAAACACCAAAAGAGCGATGTTCTCCAGCACATATAACGCTTTCATGAAATACTTTATTGTAGCTTTTGAGTTAAAAGGTATAAAGGACTAACTTAAAAGGAAAAAATAAAAATATAAACTTTTATAAGTTTAATCTTAATTAACATGAAATATAAAGGTATAGGCTTGATCCTATTTCCTTCTTATTTAAATGCTTGCCAGTCCAGATAGAACAAGATAAAATATCCACTTAAAATGTGGTAAAGTGTACTATTACCAAAGTTGTAAAAGAGTTTACTTATTTTCAAGCAAACTAATATTTTACTTAAAGAATTAAAAATGTTATTTATTTATTTATTTATTTTTTTCAGAAGAGAAATTGCAGACTTAACATTTGTGTAATTCTTAAGTAAACTTGACAGATTACATTATATAGTGTCTTTATTTGTCCTTGAAAAGAACATTTTAGCTCACAAAATATGGGATTCAACAAGCTTTCAGATTTGGCTCCCCTGCCTACATCAAATGAAATGGTACAGCAGATACATTTGGGCACCTCAGGCATAATAATAATAATAACTGGTGCACCATTTAAGGTGGAATGGTGAAATTTGAACAAGAAGCTAGCGAATAGGAAGCTAATGTCAGACCGTTTTTCCATCTTGGTCAGTACAACGCAGCACTTGCAACAAAGCTTTTCCTAAAAGATGGATCAGTACCAACTGTCAGTGATAAAACTGCAGAACAGGGAAATGTAAGTATTAAAAATTAATTATGTGTTTCTTTGGCCTTTTAGCTTGGGCTAATGTTAACATGCCTTTTTTTTTTAATGTGCAGAAAAGGGGAATAATATGTCACTTTAATTGGCTCCAAAATCTTGTTGAAGCATTTTTAATTCCAATATTTAATAATGGTCAATATATGTGGATCTGGATGACTGGAGTTCTAGAGTTTATAGCTTACTTCAGAAGTGTACTATTGACTCTTGCAACTGTGTCCTCAGTGAACATTGATAGTTATGGAGGATTACACCCTTCCAATGGATCTCTTCAAATCAAGACTGCCTCTTTGTTGTTCTAAAAGCGCACTATATCTTTAAAGCTGCAATGGTGGTAATCAGCCTGCGAAGATCTCTGAACACACAGGAAGTCTCAGTCCTTCTAAGCAAGTGAAGGGTACCTGACAGCTAGCATTCCTACACTGACAAAATCTGTATCTGCCAATGGCAAACTGTTTGTCTTGGAGGTGTAAGATGCGTAGACAAGACAAATCTGCCTGGGGAAGACAGGCAACAATGGGAAAGTTCTGTAGTCTAAGAGGAACCTTCACTGTCACACAAGATAAGTGAGTGCATGTGGATTAAAGTTTGCAAGGAACAGATCTTTTCCTTCCTCACAGTAGGACTTCATTCTGTCCATCTGATCCATCCTCAGGCTTTGGGACAGTCCTCCTGCTTCACAGTAACAGGAGACAACTGTTAGGGCACTGAAGCCATAATGACACATAATGCATTTTTCTTGCAGTTCCATTATCCATTATTAGCCCATTTTGTCATGGGCTATGTCATTTCACCAACATCATTTTCAAAACTCTGAATGAAAGCTGCAAAGGTCATAACCTCTCTGTTAATTATTGTTCATGTAATTATACAGCCAAAAATATGTAGAGACCTATATAAACTTGGTGAACGTCCCTTTCCAAAACCAAAGGCATTATAATACAGTTGGCCTCTCTTTGCACAACTAACAGCCTCTAGTCTTCTGAGAAGGCTTTCCACAAGATTTTGGAGTGTGTCTGTGGGAATCTGTGCCCAGTCAAAAGAGCAATTGTGAGGTCAGGCACTGAATTTCAACAAGAAGACCTGGCTCATAATCAACATTCCAAATCATTCCAAAGGGGTCCATTGAGCTCAGGGCTTTGTGCAAGTCACTGAAGTTGTTCTATACCAAGCTCATCAAAGCATGTCTTCATGGACTTTGCTTTGTGTGCTGTGGTTCTGTCATTTGTAGGAAGTATATAATTGTCTAGAACAACTTTTGTGGTGTAGCATAAACATCACCCTTCACTGAAACCAGAGGGTTGAGCCCAAACCCTGAAAAACAGCCCCAGACCATTATCCCTCTTTTACCAAACTTTCCTGTTGGAACTATGCATTCCAGTAGTCAGCATTCTCCTGGCAAATGACAAGCTCGTCTGATCAGACTGGTAGATAGTGAAGTGTGATACATTACTTTACTGATCCAAAGTCCAATGGTGGTGTGCTTTTTTGTTTCATTTGTATGTTTGTATTTATTCTACAAATGTCAGTAGATACATTTTTGTTCACCAAATAATGTAAATGTATCAACAATGTTTTGAAGGTACACCACTTAAATGTTCCCATGGGAATGTATTTATTCATAGTTTTTTTAACCTAATATTTTAAAATGAGAAAATAAATAAAAAATGTATTATTATTATTGCAATAGTTGCATTAACATAACATATCATCTGTTATATAGCTTAAGACTTTTGTTCAGTATTTATTTTATTATTACAATTACTACAATAATAATAAGACGTTAATTTTCTGTGTTCTTCACAATACTTTACTGTCCTTGATTGGTTTACCTCCTTGCTGAAGCCAACAGTCTTTAAAAAAGGCAAACCGCTAAATGAATCAAAAAAGGATTCAAATAACCTCAAATGGCTACAAATCTAAATCTCTATACACTACAGAGAGCTATAGAATGACAGCTTTTAGAAAAGCGTTTTTTTTAACCATGTGCACATAAGGCCTAAAAAGCAAAAACATATTTGCATCAAATATAGCATTACAGTAACAAAGACCAGGCATCCAAGCTCCAGGAATTATATATGCAGAAGCGCTGGCCAGATGACACTAAGAGAGTTCATTGCAGGTGACAGGATGATGCTGTGTCTCAGTCAATCAGTCAGACTAAACTGCCTTTGCAGTAGAGAAGCTGTTTATCAAACATTGCCTCTGTCTCAGATGGGAATTTCCAGACGGTCAGCAAGCCATGATTAATATAATAGGCAGATCGGGGACCAGTTCTGGGAGTCTATCAGTCTAAATATTTGAGTGACAAAGAAAGATATGCATTGTGACAAAAGTTCATTTTCTTTTTCATTCAATGTGTTTGTTCTTTTTTATCCATAATTCTGCTCTTCCTCTAGTAGGCTAATAGATGAGTTTGAGCACTAGTCAAACGCATGCCGCAGCAGAGAAATCCTCGCAAACCCACTGCAGGCCTCACAGTGGGAAAATACATTGAGAGACTGTGTTAGCAGGAGCTGTGAAGGCATCTAAGGCTTTGATAGTGGTTCCTGCAGGAGGTCTGAAAGTCTTTGCACAGCCAGGAAAGCTCGGTCTCATCTTAAGCCACACTGGCAAATTTCTAATTTCCGTTTGGTGGGTGAGCTGTCTAATTGCTACTTAGTTTCGCCAGTCAAGTAATTCGGGCCAATGTCTTAAAAGCAGCCACTAGTAGTTAGGCCTCCATGCCAAGAGCTTGGCTGAACAATACTGACATCTCATCACGGCCCTGCAGCTCCAGGAGAGGAGTGCGAATCTCTCCTCTTGAATGGGCAAGCAATCTTCAGAAAATTAAGTCTGAAAACCCGGGGAAGAGCCGCGCGATTCATCACGACAGACTCTGTCAGGCAGAGGGCTATTAGAGGAGCTAGCGCTGCATGGTTGCCGTGTTGTCATCTGTGCAGCAGCTGCATCGGCAAACTGATGCGCCTACCAGGCCAGGACAGGATGGCTCGTGCTGATGCAAAGTTATGTGCCATCATACAGCTGCCACCGCTATCTCATCTGTCAAATAGGCTACTGAAAGTCACAATCTAAAGAAGACTGCAGAAGAATTTATGAAAGAAACATGGATACATCCAGTGGAGTTTAGATTTAAATTCACTGTCATGTTAAACATGAGTGGTTGTTACACTTGCTGCTAATACAACAGATTCAGTCACACTGGTATAAAATGTATTTGTTAAAGGTTCTTATGATATACCTGACTGAAACAGAGCAACAACACTTATTTGAAGCCATTCACTTTACATTCAAATCACCACTGTAAGAACAATCTCTAAAATCTTTACAGGAAAATGCAAAATATACACTGCTTTTAATGTAAGTCAGTGTAACCACACTTCTTTCCAAGTCTTTTTGGGCCATTGTTTTCGATCCATTCATCATGAAATATATAAAGGACAACAAACATAAAAGCATGCCCTAAACATAAAAGCAACAAAAACATTTTTGTTTCAACAGCAGCGATTTTCATTTTTTAACTTTTTTTTACATTTTTTTTATCTTGAAGACCCAACAGAAGACTTTCTTATCCCACCAAGTGGAATTTTTTTGAAGATTTCAAATCATACTGCAGACAAATGATCACAAACCAAAAGAACTTTTTCTCCAAAAGGTTTTGTTCAGGCTACTCTTGGCCTCGGATATTCAAAAATATTCCTGTACTTTATTTACATACTTAGCCATGAAGTTTTCATCTGTTCAAAGGGGTATGCATTATGTCAAACATGTATTTCAGTATGCAATATAATATTTAGTTTTCCTGATGTTTAAGAAGTTGGGGGAAAAAAAACAGTAGTGCCTCATAATAAAAAAAATGCTATCAAAAACTGTTAATAGAGTGATTTTTATTCAATGCTTCTATACTACAATACACTGAATTAGACAACAGTAATGATGCTCTCTTTGTAAATCATGTAGCTGGTCCCTGTTCTTTTAGTACTGACAATATCATGATATACTCAGAAAAAAAACATATGGTGAAATAATGTGAGGTAATGTATCACAACAAAAATAAATATAAATAATTTCCACCCCTAATTAATTTATTTTTAACATGTTACCTTTAGGTAATAGTAAAAGCTTTAACAAATGTTCATAAAAAAATACATTTAAGCATCACCTCTTTCCACTCTATCCACATAGTTTAGCTATAATATAAAAACATCTGCAATAAACTAAAATAGATATTGCATATAATAAGAACACATATAATCACATAAGAATGGAGTTCAACAGCAAGTAAATTATGATTATAATGTAGTTTATTCTACCTTTGAATGTATCACACTTACCTTTATTGATTATATTATGTTTAATATTAATTTGTGATAGCTGGATTACAGCACAAAACCTGTATCGATTAACATTTAACTGAAAACAACAAGAACAATGTAAAGGTACTGCATTGTTCCAAGAAGACTCCATGAAAGTGGCACGTCCCGGTCAAGGTTGTTCTTGCTCGATTACTGACATGACTACGGACTGGATACTGGATAAACCGGACTATAGCTTACTAAATGAGATTCCCTGCAGAAGACCCACAAATGAACCCCACTGCTTTTTTTAAATAGTGTATTAGTCTAAATGACCCTCTTTACCTGTAAGGGAGCGTAGCCATCAGAAGGCACTGTGGCGTGGAGTAAGGGCAGGATAAGAGCTGCTTAACAATAGAGGAGCCTTGGCTTAGCTCAGTGGGTTAAAGAGGCCCTGCGAGGAGGAACCTATTGATTTTAATTACACCGAACAGCCCTTGGGGACACAAGGACTTTGGCTGTTTATTTAGCCATTGCCTCTTGCTGTGATTGTACAGGCCAAGATAAAATCAACCTCCTAATTATTACCATAATAAGCTAGAGAAAGGCTGCAGGCCTTGTCCTTTCTATTTAAAGACAAACCACAATGAAGAAGAGAAGGATAGAGCCATCAAAACGGTCTTGGAGAAATAGTTTATACCTTTTAGACTAAACTCTGCACAATGCATAGTAGCTAGAAATTAGACATTTCTTTTACATGTAATTAATGTAAAATGTAATGTCATTGTTGCAACGAAGGTTAACGTTTTCACTTTTGCACACACTAAAAGACACTAAAGACTCCAAATAAAGTGGTAAACTGTGTAAGTGAACACAAGTTGGTTGGTCAGGACCCCATGTCATTGATGCCTTTTGCAGAGTATATCAAGATTTCCGTGCCCCATGACTGGACAAGGTTTATTCCATGGAAGTTCAATTAGATCAATCTGATAATACTCTTGACCAAGGTTAGATCGTAGCAGAGATTGCACTTCAGAGAATGCTGAGCAGAAAATTACCTGAATTTGGGCCAACCAAATGTTCATCATGCTCTGATGCCAACAGCAGCTGAAGTATACTGTATATTATATCTATATTGCATATAATACTGTTTACAAAAGTCCAAAATCAATATATTAAGAAAACAGTTTAATTTAATGATGGGAAAACAAAAGACGCTGCACTAATCTGTGCAGACTTTCAACAGCTTTTGTTAGTTATTCAGTAATTTAATATTTTGATTCTGCTGTATTAAGTCAATTTATAGACTTTTTTAGTCTACATTAATGTAAGCATTTTTCTATTAGACATCCAATCCAGAAGCCTAGTAGCACACACTACAGAATTTTGGAGGCTGTACGGTCCATGTTATTTTTGCTTCTGAGGGAATCCCAGTGCTTGCACAGAACACAACATTTCAGGATCGCAGCCCATAACCTTTAAATTCGACAGCGGCGAAAGCAATCCCCTGTCAGGCAAAAAGCCCTGTCCTTCAGTTTGAGTCAGCCACCATGCCTAACAGAGTGAAATTGACCTGTATTAAGGCCCCCTCACTCTGGCTAAATTATTTGATCATAGGCCCTGACAGTTGTTTGGGTCAGTAATTGCTTGTTTATTGGGGAAGAGGGGAGCTGGTCAATGGTGGGCTGGGGGACAGGCATGGAGGGCTAGCAGACAGGTCCCGGACTAGCGCTGGACGCTGGAGATAAGCCATTCAGATGGGCTGCAGGGGCTCTATCTCCCAGCTGAACCTGGTAATCTGCCTCTTTTTGCCATAGGCATCCCAACACACGCACACAACCCCAAACAGGCCATTCTGGGCATATTACTGTCCTTACAGCTGACATGTACCTTGTACAATTTGATTATTTTCCCACTTGTACAATTACTCTCAAATGTCAATTTCATGGCAGTCAGTTGGAGAGATTACAATTACAGGGAACTGGTCAGGAAAGGTATCATCCATGTTTCCCTTGTAGGGGATAAGAATCCTTGGAGTTTTCAGGCTTCCTGGGTGTAATGTAACTGAAGGGCTTGTCAAAATGAACAGTAATACTAACCTCTGTACGTTTAATCTGAAGGTGCACTTCCTCAACATAAAATTAGGAGTTGCACTAATGGAGAATCCGAATATTTTGGCGTTGTGAGTGCAAGAATAGGAAGCAAGTGTCAATTTTTTAACTGTTAGCAACTGAACTGATTCAATTCAGCACTCTGGCTTTGCACAATGGTACCATGTAGCTGAGCAAAAGATCAGTAAGCCTACTGGAGTGACACATACACAGTTCATGTGTTCTACAGAGCGTAAAGCAGGCTAACCCCCGCCCTGTGCTCTTGCTGGCTGAGCTTAGTGGTCTTGGGACATCCGCCACATGGAACACGCGCAGGGCTTTAGCCTCTGTCTCTGTCCTCTAGACCTCACAGGAATTGATATAATACACAGCTTAGCCATGCAGCCCACACCATCATCCACAATAGTGTCAACATGCAGCTGGAAACGCAAGCTTTACCCCCATGCACCTCTCAACCCAGAGTATGCACCCACACCATCATTCACAAACAACAGCCTATATGCAACACATGCAGATAGCGTTGGCTTTCTGGTCCCTGACATCAATAACTGTGGGTTATCGGGTTTGGTGGTCTTGACGCCCTCACCAGGGTCCCTGTAAACAGCCTGCTTCTGTCCATGTGTTCCTGGTTAACACAGACCCTCTCTATTCCCCCCTCCATTCTACTGCACTTATAGTAGCACCATGGGCAATTTATCTAAATCTTGCCTCTCCTTACACAGTTTTATCAAATCTGGCGGTCAGGTGGCTGGCGCTTGGCGGTGGCTTCAATCCTAAACGTGCCGGCGCAGATTTTAATTTTGGAAAGATTAATGCGCTTCCCCGTTCTAATGCTGCAGCTCTCAGTTATCTCCTTCGATGTCTATCAGCTAATTCCTACAGTTGGGTTGTAAACGACCCACATTTGTCTGCACTCGGGGGCTGAAAACACAACCCAAAACAAGACGCGTCAAGAGCAGCAGAGAAAAAGGAATTGAGCTATTTTCACAAATTTCCTCTAAATTAGAAAGTGTCTGCCCCACTTGCACCATGCACTTAAAAAGCTCAGAAGGAACCTTTTTCATTACTGGGGAACACATCCCATGGGGACACCGAAATGCCATTGGAAAAGCACACAACCAAGTGGAAGGAATACCCTGAAGCAGCACAAGATCTTATGAGCTTAGTGTAGAAATCAAAGTACCAAGTAGTAGTTTCTTATATTTCATGTGTCCAAGCAATGGCTGAAGCTGATTCTGACAGTTATAAACAGCAGAGACTTCAAATATCACTACACTCTAAATTGGACAGACAACAAAGTGCAAATTAAGCATAAAAATAGTTTATTGTACTACTAATGAAAACGATTCATGTTTCTTAGTGTCAAAAAAAAAAAAAAAAACATTTCCTTCTTCAGTTCTTGAATACAGAACCTGGTACCCACTCCCTAATAGCTACATTGTGGTCTTAGACCAAGGTTGGTGGAATCATACAGGTACACCATATGCAATCCATTTTAATTACTATACACTGTTAGTTGCACAGTCAAGAGTAAAATTAAAATGGCAATCACAATTAGAAAATTGCAGAGTCAATTACAACACATTAGTCAGAGTTAGGAGCAAGGAGAAAATGTTTCATTTGCTCTTTATTAATTTACGAAGGACACAGGACGACAAGCAAGTTACACCTTCATGCTATATGCTGCAATAATTATCTTAATAGGATTCTTCTCCCTCAATTCAATTTCACCCAGGTCTTCTAATAACACGATTACAACTTGGATATAGCATGAATAAATGATTCACACTATTTCGTAGGTGACCAGGCAGCTCTCCTTTCAGCACATGTTCCTCTTTGTAGAGAGCTGAAGCACTTTGCCGCACGGACGAGAGGTTAATAATATGATCCCACATATATAAGTGCTGGCACGCACCCCTGCTCTTTTTCTTTGTTTCTGAAAACTGCTTTATGTTCCCTCTGCCCGGCCGGGTGTATTATGCTGACTGCAGAACGTACCCTGGAGAATACGCAAGTAGCCCTGATTGTTCTCTATTATCATAGGGACTTTGCATTTTTGCACTCGGAAATGAATTTGTAGTGGCGAGGGAGTGTTTTGTGATGGGACTTGGCTACAGGATAGGGGTGGGGGTGGGAGGGTCATTGGCTCCCTTTTATCTGCTACATAATAAAATTACCACCTTCACCCGCTGGTCTCTGCATTCTAAGATATGTTTAATTCACTAAACATGAAGAATTAATTACATATCTGCATTTAAAAGGATTTCTTGGCCAAGCGCAGCATTTAAAGGCCCACACTGAGCATGTCACATTGATATTACCAACAAAAGAAGCCTTGTGTAATAGCTTTCTTTCTTTTTTTTTCTTTCCGAAGGACAAAACTTTAATCTTGCTGCAATTTTACTCCAAAATTGCAATAAAACAGCGTGCTTGGCTGGTTTCTTTTAGTTCAGCTTTTGAACTGGAAAGGGTGACATGAGAGAAATCCCCAGCAGTGATGTGGTCAGTGGTCAGTGGAGGACTCTCTGTTCTGTCTGAGCCCTGTGATGACCCCCATCCCTCAGTCTGATCTACCCCACTATAATCGGACCCCCCCGAGACTCTCTAAAATTGCACTGCGCCTATATGCACCTTAGTCATATTTTAGTCATATCAAACTTTAGTCATATTTTTTTTACTTTTGAAGCAATGAACACTGTGTAATAGATTAAACCATTTAACCAAGACATTTTGCAGCGGTATGGCAAGTATAGAAGACATTTCTGAAATCAGTATCAGCCAGTGTGAGTCTTAAACTACTTTAAAGTGAAGACATGCACGTTACTTAGTGATCTTATTGTACCCCACTGACTGTTACACTAATAGTACTACTTTCAGTCCTTTCACAACCAATTTCAGGCCAGATGCATGAGTATCCAGAGCTAATAATATTTTTCCCCTCTGTTCAAAAGATTCCATTTACACTGCCCAACAGAAGGCAAACTTTAGATTGCAGAGTTAAATTGTGGTTGCCACCTCCTGGAATTATCTAATTTTCTCCATGGACAAAAATAATAACAGGTTGTTTAAGTATTACAGATGGTGGGAGATTTGGCAAAGTGCTGGTTTAAAAAAGCCATTCAAGGGTCTAACAAAGCTTGGGGTAATAGACTGAGCCTGCCATTATCCATTCAGCGTGAGTAATAAATTACTCGGCCAAAGCATGCTATATAGCACCAAACCAAGATAACAGCTGAGAGGGGGAAATGAAATTCAGCTTTTGTTGAAACATTATGATTTATGTATTTGTAATACACCTCTGTGCTGTTTGTGTGTATGGGTCTCTTCGGTATGTGCATTTGAGAGTGCGCGGATGATCTAAATGGTAAATGCGTTCACAGGAGATAGTAAATGCTAGCTAACCCACGTTCAAAAAAACAGACAACAAAATTAAGAGCCCTTAACAGATTATGCTTAGCCATATGCTACAAAGTAATTTAGCCTAGATGGCTTATTTTAGAGGTATGAATTCTAACAGGAAACTAATTTGGCATTAATTCAGTCATTTCCACACTTTTTGTTGGTGCATCTATATGTGATGCAGCTGTTTTTATTGTTTGTTGCCAGATCTGTGAATGATCATAAAGGCTACATCAACTCAAAGTCGTATCATAAAGACTACATCACTGTTTCATATAAAACAATGCACAACTCTGTATGTGCCAGGAACAATGAAATGGTTCAAAATAATGGAGCCATACTGATTATATTGTTCAATTTCCACATCCGACAGTAGTGCTAATGTGAAAAACACATCATGAAGGAAAATCTATACTGAGGAATAGAGGTTGCAATGTTCAATAAAGAAGCCCAAAAGCAGGCTTTTTAGGGAGATGATAAATTCCCATTAGAAAGCCAACTTTCACAACAAACAAATTTTAGGGTCTTCATATCACATTAAGATTGAGCCCTGCTGAATCTCACACCAGCGTCAGGCCCTCGCTGCCAGGGGACACAAGCTAATGGCTGGAAGTTAGAGTAGCTGCAGTCAATTGACCTGGGGGCAAATCACTTGACCCTGGCTCCCTCAGGCTTGCTCTCATATGAGCCCTTTGAAATAGTGACATGCACATGCAATACACTTACAGACCCGCAGCAGCATAATTGTGTAGGCTTCTCAGACAATGCACAAATACAAACATGCAAAAATATGGAAAAACTAAAACAAGCAAATAAAAGAGAAAGAAACCACCACTATAAACCATATATATATATATATATATATATATATATATATAAAACATGCATGGAATGTGTTTACTTTGTCAATATGTTACACTGAAAGGGTGCTCACGGTACAGAACGTACTTGTTTTAAATCAGAAAGAACCAGGTATATTTTGCTGTACAATATAAACCTTATATAACCTAATATAACCTTTTAAAAACACAAACAAACACACACACACAAAACAATAATAACATGGCTAGAAATTCTGTTCATGACACGGGATGCCACAGGAATGCCTTTTGTATGTAGACATGTAGAGAGCGCGCCCATATCTCTTGCAGAGTCCCGCTCACACTGCCACGGAGCCACCACGCTTTTCTTGATCTATCTGCTGTCCAGGTCACGGGATGCCACAGCCGCTGAAATTAATACCATGTACCATGTTTCATATTGAGGCGATCAAAAGCGATATCAGAATGTATTACACTGTGTTTTTAATATATCGTTGCAGGAGTCAGGCGTTAGAGCGAGATTAATGCAGCCCCGCTTGTCATCTTGGGGGCCGGCAGGGTCAGGCTCAGCAGGGCCAGGCTTTCAAATGTGTTTGCTGATCCCTACAGCTCCCCTCTGCACTGTTTTCCTGGGAGGGAGAGAGAGCTGGACACGTTTAACTGTGAAGGAGGGGGAATAACTAGTGTAAATGGACCTTCACCAGAGCGCATTTCAAAACTTCTTTCTGTAGAAGGAAAACATTGTCACATCATGTACTCCACAAGCTGGTCTTAATATGTGGCAATCATTTAACAAGCATGATAGTAATAACAGTAATTTTAATTTTTGACAAAACTGTCTGTTGTCCTGCATATCACTAACCTACTGGTATAATTTCCAATTAGCTCAAAATGTTCCCTCACAAATTTAGTTCCACTCAATAAGACACTGACAGTAACTGGAATCCCCACACAGATGTTAGAGAAGTAAGCCAGACCTAAAGTTCACCCATGCTAAAAATACTACACCTCAGCACAAGGACAAGCTCTTTAAGCTGTTTACAGCCCAGAACATTACAGTACTTCATTTGGTGCCCTCTAGTGGGATATGTCAATGTCTAGTCATTTTCTCCTCTTTGACTTGATGGGGGTACTGAGGCAAATTAACATGCAGAGAAGGCACAAAACGGGTTTTCTGAACATAAATGTAAATGTTCTGCAAAAAAGTATTTTAAAGTCAACCCTGATTGTTTGCTTTGTTTGTTATCGGCTGGTGCATTCAAATCATAAATGGTTCTAGCTGACCAACTTTGTGCAAGTAAGAAAAACAAAGAGTCCAAAGGAGCTGTACAACAATCACTTCAGTGGTGCATCATGCTCAACCACAAACTCAACTTTCTTCACATTTCATTTTGTTCACCATAAAAGGTGACAGCAGTGAGCGTTCCCTGGTGCTGGCCCTTACGGCTTGAAATTGAACCAATTTTGAGAGAACTAATAAAAAATATATGGGCACACCAACTGTTACTACAGAACGCTAGCACAAACCATATACCTCGCAGTTAAACTCAAACTGGGCCTGCAATGTGTAAAGGGCTGACGAATACAATCCACTATTTCATTATCACTGTGAGCACTTTCAGAGTTTGTCAGAATGTGCCAAAGGCTGCTAATAAAAGCTGTGTCATAATTGATAATAAGTGATAACAACTGATAACAAAAACTTGTTGCAGATAATAGGCTCAATGTCAGCCCTCTTCATGCCTGGCAAGCTTTTGGAGTAGCTGGTGTGCCATAACTGTTACAATGCTAATCAGAGCTAATCATGCAATAATTATGACTGCCGGGAACAGAGGGAATTCCTACCAATTAGCCAGGCACTTTGGAAGCCCCTGGATGAAACAAGAGGAGCCATGCTGGAAAGGCAGACAGTCATTAGCTCACTGTCACATCAGCACAGCCTCTCTAATGCAGGCTGATTAGAGTTTTGCCTTGTCGGATAATCCGTGATGGCAAAGAAACGAAATCCACTATGACAGACGGTTCTGTTTCACTGGGTTGCTCGTAACAAAAGATGTTGCTACAACCTTGAAAAATTCAAACAAAAATGGTTCAAAACTATATGGTTCTTGGCTTGGATGTACAGTTTTAGAAAACATCTGTCATTGATATAGAACCTTTAGATTATGTGGTAGTTCTTTAAACCTCTAAAGGTTCTTTAAGCATCTCATTTACATCTGTTGAAAGTTCTCAAAAATGGTTCTTCTATGGCATTACTCCTAAGAACACTCACAGAGCATTGTTTTACTGGGTAGCTAGTGAGGAAGCCATTGCTACAATCTTAAGAATAAGGGTTTTCTTAATGGTTCTTGGTCTGGACTAATGGATCAATTTGTATAAAACCTTTATGCTATGCGGAGGTTCCTTAAACACACACACACACCTCCCCAAAGTAATTTTGGACCATTTCTGTCATCATAAAAGTTTGAAAAATGGAGGTAGGATATCTTAGTGAAATGTAAGTTTGTTACAACTAGATATGCTGAAAAGATGAGAAGATGAGGATAAAAGCTGCTTGTTTTGCTTAATACAACTGTGAACGTGAAAACCACTGCAAATCTGTAGCTACAAAGACCTGCTTATGCTTAAACCGTTTGTGTAGCATCCAGGTTAAGCAAATACTTCCTAGGCCGACGCTGTAGGAAAGCATCCTCAAAACAAAATATCCCTCTCCACCTACCACCCAGTTTATCACTTACACTGTTCAGCAAACATACCATCCAACAAGCACTCACATACACCCACAGCCTGCCTCTAGCATGTGCAATCCCTCACACAGCAGCGGCCCTAGCGATAGCTCTTTCGTGAATCAGTGATCCTCTGTGTTCCAGTGGCCCAGGACTGCTGGTCCCGCTGCCAGTAGATACAGGCTATTTAAATGCTCCATTGGAGAGAGATTAAAGTTTATGCAAGGTCACTGGGGATGTGATAATTATAATCACAGGTTTTTGGCTCGGCAATGACAGCCATTTGTTATTTTCAGTTGAGTAATTCCCGCGGCCCGAGGATGTTGACAAGCGTGCACTGATTTAGTGGCCTGCGGACCCCCTCCTCCCTCGACAGTCCCCCCCACCGCCATCCAGCCAGCCAGTCAGCCAGCCAGCCAAAGCTGAGCCAGACCAACCCAGAGACTGACACTCCCTGTGGGACAAACGCATCGTTCGCTTACAAAGAAATAACGGGGGGCAGAGGAACCCCCCTCACAGAACACTAGAGGCTAGATGCCGAGGTCTACTAAATTTGAATGAGAGCATGGTACAATGTAAATATATATATATATATATATATATATATAGCTGTGGAATAGAATTCATATGGAGCGTTTTGAACTTGAACAGAGTCAATTCAAGTTAATGTAAGTCTATTTAATCATTACATAATTATTAGGCCATTTGTTTTGGTCCTTCATCATAAAATGTTGAATGCTACAAAAAATATGCTTTTATTAAACGTATTAAACTCTTAAGACCTTCCTCATGACATCCCCCAGTAAACTCATCCCTTTTCGCAGGAGGCAGTGGCCACTGGAGCCAATACCTTGCCTCTGGCATTCGGACGCCTTGTATCCAAGGTTAGGATCTGCAGCTTATTCACTGCCTAATTTGTAGTGCAACTGTAGCATACTTCCCCATCAACACACGAAGGACAACCGAATCACCATCAAGCAGCAGAACTGGGTGAGAGAGAGAGAAAGGAGAAAAAAACATTCATTAGGCATTCCACTCCAAAAGCCTTAATCCCAATTGGATTTGTGAAGAATTTGAAGGCAATGCAATTGCGCAATTTGCACACAAAGTGGTCTGAATTGATCTAAAATAAACCCTCAACTTTAAATGTGCAAAAAAGACTAGCAGATAATTACATCATTTAGGAAATTGATTGCCAGGGAGTCAATGCAAGAGCTTTCGGAAACTGAAGATAAATGGCAACAGTGCCCGTTTTAAAGGAGCCGTTGACGATGACCAAAGAGAGATTAAATATTTCAAACGGTGCAAAAAAAAGGTAAGGACAAAAATCAAAGCGCTTCAGGAGGGGACAATGGAAGACAGAATTAGGGCCAACAAAAGATTTCATTAAGCCAAACAAGGCTTAACTACAAAATCAATATGTCATAATTAAAGCTAGAGCCATGCCTTTAGAGCAGAGAAAGAGGTGAGGTAAAAGGGACTTATTTGGCCTAAATGATGGTCAGGGTTATTAAGATTAGACGATAAATGCATTTCCCACACAAAAGAAACTACTCAATACACGCTATATATTTTTTTCTCCTTTGGAGATGGACGCTCCTTTCAAGACCTGTGTCGGAAATTAATAGCTATGGACATTTCATGGGATAAACTGGATAGAGTATAAACACAAAATCCTTGCAGTCTACAGTCTTACAAAGGCAGTTTGTTTTCTTAATTTAAGCAGTGTAATATTATCTCAGTCTTAATAGGAAGACTGAACTACTGAAGCACTGACAGCTGCTTTGAAGAGAATTTGGCTAACCTTATTGAGCTGGTGTCCATATAACTACAACGCACACTGTGCAGTCATAGTTAACAATGAAATTGCTTTTTTATCCTTCTGAAAGGAACTCATTCTGTCACTCTGAAATTATTAACCAAAATCATGGATGAGCAGAATGGTATTTCACAAGCAGAGCACTGATCAGTCTCTGTGATGGCTGCTTTTTAGGGCTCATCAGGGTGGAAAGAGGTCATAATTTGAGTGAATTCGTTTAAACCGAGCTCCGCTCCTGGTGCAGAAAAAAGGCAGGATTTAATGCATTACACTTCAGTGGGAGTACAGAATACCTGCATGCGCAGCTGACAAATGAACATTTGTTCTGCCTCATCTGAATTTTATGAATACAGTAATATAATCAATCTGAAAGGCACTCTTAGCCTTTGCCATGTTCTCACCTTCTGGGGTGCTCATTAATCTGTATTTGTAGGTAACAAGTTCTCACGAATAAGAATTTGTACAACTTCTGTCCAAACATTTTATTTGGAATAACACAATGATCTTCTGAAAGGTGCATGAAATGGACGTTTAGCACTGGAACGCGCATTTGGCAATGACAAGATTGTGCTGCAGGTCACTCTGAGGTCACATTCACACCTCCAGGCCATGGGAATGGTCAATACACACATTGTGTCTGGCCTACTATTGGGATTTTATCAGGTCCTGTTTCTATTAACTAGCATTTATCAATTAATAGAACCATAAAACAGTGTAAAACATCTCTTTGTATTTGAGAATGGAGAAGCATCAAGTGAAATGAAAATGAAATCCAAATTTGGATGGTCAGTTTTAACAGTGAATATTCAACAGTGTAATTAGGGTTAACCATTTGGCATAAAACATAACTATCTGTTAACAGAATTTGATAGATGCGCAAGAGTCATATTTGTCATGTCTGAAGTCCCAACCATCAACATTACTTATGGAGCAAAAACCATCTCAAAACACAACATTAAGAGTTTATGACATCATCTTTTTTAATACTTGACTACACCTAATAATATATAACACCTTAAGAATCAATTATGAAATTACATATGTACTCAACATAATGTGCCGTGTTAATCTGAAGTAGGTCGCGACAGTCACCCTGCAGAAAAGAGGCTTTCATTAACGGCCTGGCCGGTGGCTCTGGGCGAGGCGGCCGAGAGGATGAGCGGAGGGGTATATCTCTACCAGAAATAACAAACGAGCCCACTCTGCTGATAAGAGGAGCTGGTCGCCGGCTGCGTGATGATAGCGGGCCCCTGGTGCATCTATCTAATTTCCAAGGGTCAGTCTTCCCCTGCATCCGCGCTCTGCTGAAATGCAGAAATTAATACCACCCCCCAGCACACGATCATTACCGGAATTTAGCTCCCCTTTGAATAAAGGTTTTAGCAATTTATTTTATCTGGTAGCATGCAAGGGAACTTGGATCATTTACTATTTACTGAATTTACCGAATCTGTTATTAATTTGCACTAATATCCTTACGTGACCAATGTTATCACAGGCCTGCGACTGGATTCATGTATACTGCAAGGTGGTTGATATTTCCTTTCAGTACATCAGTCAATACTGCATTTAATCACTGATATTGCCAATATCCACTTTTTTCACACACATATTTTCCGATACAGAAGCACAAACATTTGGAGAGTTTCATTCAAAAATATAACATACAACATATAATGATATATGCACATAACACGTTTCTGAAAAGAAAAATGGCCGATATATAATGGAAACACTTTAATTTCTGTAATAAAGGTTGTATTAATGATAATATACCACGGATTTTGCTTATATGTGTTAAAGCATGTACATCATGGAAAATGACTCTCAAATGTTTTTGAACAAAACCCTTCATTTAAAAAAAGTAGAAATTGTGACTGCATCTAGCGTTACACATGTAGTAAAATGAACAGACATTCTAGCACAGCAGCATCATAAAATGTTCTGCTTTACTGGAATACAATAAATACATCAACAAATATTGGTTTGAAATAACAGTCCAATCTAAACATCTGTTCGATGCTGATCAAATCTGCTTACACAATTATCTGCCAATACTGAAGTCTTAATGTGAATCCCATAATGCAGAGCAGGAAAAAAGAATTGAACAAGTCAACAGCTGTGTATATATCTTTTAGCAATTTTCAGACTTGCTGAACTTGACAAAGTGCGGGGTTTCACAAATGCTAGTCCTTGTTATGCATCCCCAGTGGCGAACTAGCAGGCTCCAGTGAGTTATGTTAACCCTTGCCTCTTAAAGTCAACACATTTTCTGAGGCATTAATCTATGAAATTAATCTGAGTTTGTATTTGACTCTGACACTTTGGGTACTAACCTCTTTGCATGCTATTTGGGAGAGAGAGAGGGGGTTTGTTCTTGTCAGATCTCCATGCTTATTTAAGTGAAAACAGGCATAAAAACACATACTTTTTCCAGAAACAAGAATATGAGGTGTCATTTAAACAGAACAACATTCACCTTCATATTTTATGACCCAATTCCAGCTGATTATTCTAAGCTAAATCAATGGAATTAATTGTGTGAACAAACTCTGCAGCAGACATTGTGAAACATGCAATATGTGACATGAAAAAGCAACAGCATGTGTAATAATATTTATGTGCAGTAGTAAATATTCCATCTAGTATTCTGCTGCATTTCCCTACTAGCCACGTAAAACGAGCCTCTCTTATAAGTGAGGACGTGTGGACGAGTAAGAGAGCTAATGTCATTATCTCAACACCAAGATGGAGCCTGGATTAGTGGCCAATGTAAATGAGATATGAGAAGGGGCCTGCATTAGCAGCAGCCTTTCTTCAGCAGGATGGCTTCAGCAAATAGAGGGAGATAAGGAAATCCCTGTAATTACATGGAGACACATTGGTCAATTCAGCACTATAAGTACCTGAGCTCTCCAGGCTCTCTGTGTGTGTGCGGGTATGTGTGGTGAGGGACCAGGAAGTGTTATCCTTGGCAATATTAAGTGATTCTGCACGATCAATAGAAGTACATCGAGCCGAATGTAAAGATGAGCACCGGACGCAAAAGGCCTTTTGTACCCTGCTATCGCTCTATCATTTTTTGGTAATATCATTTCTGAATTAAATTTTATGGCTCATTACTTTCCACTGCAGACTGTCTGTAATGGAATCTAAAGTAGGCAAGGCAAGGCTTTGTGCTGGGCCGGTGCTGTTAAGACGTTATTTATTTCTAATTGTCTAATAATAAAATGCTGGGTTATCGTCTCTGATATTTACATGTGAGGAGTCAATCACCATTCAGTAAAAAGACCGAGCACAAACAATTAAGCTGTACTAGGACGCTCGCTTCAATAATAAATATTAAAAATGCTTGGCTTTGACATCAGAATTCATGCCAGGTGAATCTCATAGAGCAGGTACTTCACTCTGTTGAGTTATTTATTTATTTATTTTTTACAAATATTTATGAAACGTTCTTCCAGGCTGCTGTGTTCATGATCCTGGCCAGTTCTGAGATGCTTGAAAGTGCATGGGTAGGAATTTCATATTTCAGTTGAAAACTTGAATTTTTCAAGATTTCAGTTTCACAAGTAGGACTCACTATATAAGTATCAGAATGCATTCTTAACTTGAAAATGACTGCTTGTTGATTTTATAAAAAAGTGCACGGAAAGGTAAAACAGACAGTCAGTGGTGGTTACATCACCTGTACACCATTTGGGGTGCTTTCCAACCTTCTCCACCTTTAATGACTATGGCAGTTGCAGCAGGGCACAGCTTATACTAAATCGGTTGTTGCAATATAAAATGGCCTTTGGCCTTCATGGTTCTATTGCACAATGATTTTTATCCATAGAGGGCTCAGTCCGTTGCAACCTCACTTACTGGATCATGCTGGTCAGTCATCCAGAGAGTGCATCGAGTCCCAAAGTTGCGTTCTCTCTTCGGAGATAACTTTGTGAACAAGGGAGCTGTGCGAATCCCTTAAGATTCATTTTCTCCCAAGTCTCTCTCATGGACTTAAAATTGAACCCATTCTATGGGCAAGATAACCTTTTCTAGATCTAGTCCGGCTCAACAGAGTGAAGTGAATGGTTGTAAAGGGACTCTATTAGGATGACAATTCATGTTTTACCTTTGCGGCGATGGGTTTCATATTCAGTGTGAGAGAAGTCCTATTTTTTTGCACTTGTCTTACCAGCACACGTTAAAAGAAAATGAATTTCTGTATTCTTGTAATACATCAGTGTTGAAAAAGGTAATGAATGTGTGAATTAGTTTTAGGCACCCTTGCAAAGTACTCAGTATTTCTTATTCTTGTAAGTAGGGGCGGACAATACGACATCACCAACCTGCAGAACCAGAACTGTACCACAGACCATGTTTATTTAAGATTCCACATATTGTGCTGCACTACATCCAAATTAAGTGCTCTTTGTAATAAAACATGCAGTTGTTCAGTGTTCTTTAAGTACTGATGATATCACAATATCACAATAACATAAAATAGCCATATTGCCTACCCTTACCAAAAATTGCAAAATATAAAATCTTTGCATTTTCAGTAAATTCAGAGGACAACACTAACTATGTTCAGACATTTGGCTTTGTTTTATAAAATAAAAACATAGTGTGGTTCATTACAATATGCATTTTAATAATATGCATTTTTCAGCTCATTTGCTATCTTTGTACATGGCCACAAAATGCCTTCCACTTTCCTAGGACTCTCAGGTCCTTGGCTGTCACAAGGTCACAGGGAAGGTTTTAATTGCTGTGGGCTGCTATGTGCTTTCATGAGCTGCGCCATGATAAATTGCTCATTGGTTGAAAAGCTAGTCTATATAAACAAGCTTATCTCTTCTCCTCTGTAATGAAAAATGAGTTGTGAGTATCATTGTTAATCACAGTAATTGTTAATGTTAAGAGGGTTGGATTTCCTAGTCTCCTCATTATTGATCTAATTTTTTTTTTTGCTGAACTCCGCTGAAGTACCCTGCTTCTATATCGTCTATATAATTTTTCTAATTAGTTATTTTTAGCCTATTTCTTATACCAGCTATGGGGTGGAGGGGTATATGGACTTGCTCGTCAGGCTGCAGCGCCTATAGTGTTGATGTGTTTAAGGCTGTATGGAATGTGAGTTCACCACAGCTATGATATTGGCTTTCTTACCTCTCCTTCGCCAGCAGATTATCGACCACCACCTCCATTATCTACAAATAGGCATGGCAGAAAAGGCTAATTAACTATAACCCACTAATATTTCAACTTCACAAATCACTTAATTGAGCTTCCTTGGAAAGTTATTTGTGCATTATTGTGGATTGCTCTAGGGTAGCATACCTGTAGTGAAACATGAGTTAAATATGAAAGTTACATGAGTTCAGTCTTCATGCATACAAACTGAGCTAACATGTAGAGTGAGTACAATTAAAAATAACCATATGAGCAGTGTAAGCACATGCAGAAATCAGATTCTATAATACATCAGTACTGGCAAACATTCAGGGTTAAACACTGTTATGGGACTCTTGGCATAAAAGTAAAGCAAACATTTCTATATTTCATGCCACAAGAATCACAAATGCGTTGTTAATTAATTAGCTCACTAACAGTTAAAACAAGCCTTCGGCTGTACCACAGCTGCTGCTCTGCTGTTGCGCAATGGCAAGTAATTAACCTTTCCTCTGCAATGGGATTTGCTACAAGATCATCACCGTGTTGATGAAATAATTATTATAAATTCCGTCTCTCCGTTCGATTGACATTGTTAATTACTTGTCAGTAATCGGCTCCTGCTGATTGCAGTTCCCTGGATTGCTGTGAGGCAGATGGGAAGAAACGGCTCACGGGCGCGCTCCAACCAACCTCTACCGACCCTGTCTTGGGTGCACTCCATGTGACAGTGGCACCAGCACTCATAATTAATTATCTTCTCGCCCAAGATTTGCTCCAGATCACAGACTCTCCCCCATCTAATGAGATGGCTTCTCCAATTATCTCGAGCAGGGAGGCAATGCCTGTTTGTCAATAAATCAGGGAAAGCGATGGCGGCTCATTGAGACTAAATTTCAGAAATTATCCTATTTACAGACATGCCAATAAGGCACATTACTGAGCTGAATACTCTTAAACACTTTCAGCCATGTTTCCTCTCAGTGGAAATCAGTTTAAGAGGTTCAAGAGCAATGTCTGTTAGGTGAGAAGGAAAATGAGGACTGGTAAAGGGATGGTGTTTAGATGATCAGGACTTACACATAACCTTAGGTTAAGTACCAACATACTCTAGATCTTATAAGCGGTGTTTGGAGGTATGTTGAGACACAGCAGGGTGGGAAGTAAGGAGGAACTAAGATTGATTTTGGTTGATTTTGGTTTAACACATGACATTAGGTGGCTTAGGAAACATTTATATGTTTGCTGTATACAGGATGGGCAGAGTGAAACTAGTAAAAATAGCACATTATTAGGAATGATATGGCAAATTTTCATATTTCTCCACTAAAGCTGTGAGCCAGAGAAACATACATCCAGATGACAGAAAACAGTGTTTGTAAAATGGTCCGATCAGAGTCGTGCATGCTACATTTGCTCTTCTCTCCTCTAATCATTTTCATCTTGGGGGTACATTTCTCAATTCAGCAATTTTTTACTCAATGAGACAGTGAATGTGTATTTATGCATGTTTGTGGCTGCAGACACATCCATTCCCTTTTTCTTCATTTTCACATTGATGTCTTTTCACTCTTCGACCTTGATACTTTGATACATACAACTAGGGCTGAAACAATTCCTCTGGAAACTTTGGAAACTACCTCTGGAAATTACTAAACATAATCAAGGCAAATCCTTTGCATCAAAGCTCCATTCAATCCATAAGACTATATACATCAGACTGTGTTTCACACAGGTGATGATTATCGTCACATAAGACGCTTAAGAGACAGGCCAGAAATAATGACAGAAAGTGTCCAAAGTTTACTGTCCAAACTAGTCTAGCAATACAGCACTGTCATTGCTTCAGCTGCTCAGAAGAAAGTATCCAATCTACACATACATTTACAGAGCAGATGCGACACAGGCTAACATTAATGTTAGCATTTAATATAAATCAATATGATTGCTTGGTGAGACGGCCAGTAAAACATTTACTAATTATGGCTAAATGACTGAATATGTAATCAAAAAAACAGTAAGTAAGTTAAAAACATAAATCAATATGGTAGCTAGTTATGATGCTAATAAGTTAGAAAGTGTCAAATGGCAATCCTATTGGAGAGGAAGATAAAGTTTATCGGAACAATAAATGATAATAATTTAGACTGATATGGGTAATATTTATTGAGCTACACATACAGAAGTAGTGTCTCTCAGTATGGCGTCGGGCCACTATGTTTGCTAACCCAACATGCCGGACATCTCAGCATGGAGTTGTAGAGGTTCCTAATGGTGTCCTGTGGTAATCCATCCCATGCAGCTTGAATATTCTCACACAGTTCCTGCAGATTTTGCGGTAGGGGTGGAGGCAGAATGATGCCAGGCCTTAAACTTCATCATTACGTCATATCAGGTGATGTAATTAGCAATTGGAGCATAACATGTGCCAGTCTGATACAGCAAGTATATTCAGATTAGTTTGATTGCAGTGAGTAGGGTCAGTATATGTGGGGCAACACTGCAACATAGCAAATAAATGTACCTTAACACAGAGTGTAATGTGCCACTTAAATGAACCAAATGATTTTACTTTTGACTGATAATACTAATGTATGCAGCTGAAGCAATACAATTTTATTTTCTCTTTTGTACAGAGTGTCTCAAAAGTAAAGAAACACCCATACAAAATGAAAATGGTTTGGCAGATGGTGATCAAATTTTAGACACAAGCTATGGGGAAATGGGAAAATCTGTTAGGTCATGTTATCAACATGGTGGCCATCTAAAATGCCACCTTCCTGAATTCAGCTTCAGTTTGGGGAGGAAGGTGTGTGGCACATCAAACTGGCAGAGGATTTCACCAGAACACCAATGCTGTGCTTTATGTTAACAAAAACGTAATTCTGATGAAATTTCACTAAAACATTTAGCTGAATTTTACATAAGCATCAACAATCAATAAAATAAAGCAAGGAGCCATCAAAAAATCAGGAAATGTTCCATCCTCTGACAATGATAAAGGAAACACTTCATTTAACAACCTTGCGTAACAGTCTGCTCTTCATTGTGTTCCATCAATGAAGAAAGGTTCCACAATGGTATTCCACACCATACCATGGCTTTAGGCAAAGCAGCCATGTTAGATGGTTCGGTGCAATGAGGGTTTGTGTTCGACCAGTATGTGTGATTCTGTTTGTTGACTTTACCATGATTGAAATCGAGTGTTTATCTGAAGTTTCTGTTACAATTATGGGCCACTGATGTTAGGGCTTAGCTAATGTAATACTAAGCTAAATTATCATTTTATTCCTAAAAGTTAAATTGGAACACTTGCTATTGAGCTCTCTTAAATTAAGATTGGACCTAACACAAGTAGGAGGCAGTATCTAGCTACACTACAAATGGCAGTGTAATAAGCCTTTACAAAAAGGACCATTAAAAAAAATTAAGAAATCTGATTTTGGCTGGGAGCAGTTATTTTATGTGAGGGAGAGAAACACGAGTAGCTGACATATACATACTGCGAACTCTGATCAGTACTTTGGCAGATCTGTCATTACCTACACCAAACTCGAACCAAATCAAAGTAATGACAATAAAAAACAACTCAAAAAATCTCCTTAGAGACTAGACCAACGTTATTTATCTGCTAGTTCATAGTAAAAAAATCTAAAAAAGAAAACTATAGATAATGAAAAAATCAAGAAAATTGAACAGGTGGGGGATTAAATAAAATGACGCATTTGGAAAACTGGGTCAAGGTTCGTTAAAGTCAAGTCAAGGCAGGGCTCAATTGTACCACCCCTTGAGATGCACACTATTGAAAAGACATGAAGCAACCACCCTTTAGCATCATGATTACTCTAAATGCAACAACAGCTTCAGAATAGGACTTAGGGGTCCCACTGCATGATTTTAATTAAAGATAAGTTCCTCTTTGTCTAAGTCCATGCTTAGGTTACTAATCTGAATTCAATACATCCATATGTTGCACGTAGGAGGCTAATGTGTGAACAGGGAAAATATTGAAACCCATTGCATTTAATTTGGGTCTGATCAATTCAGATTGACTGCACTTAACATGCAAATGCTTCTCAGGTCAAATCTGCCTTCCTCTTTGTTTGGCAGTGGTCCCAGAACTCTTTCAACTAAGCTTTCACATACTGTATCAGGAACTGTTGCAAGCCTGTGATGTCCAAGATGCACTTGAGTCAGAAACCATGCATGTTTAAACAGATGTACAGTACTGTACATTTGTACTCTGCACTCTTGTTTATTTAATTTCCAGGCAAAATAAGTGCAAGTACAACTTGCTAATTTTTCAGAAAAGCAGCGTCAAAAAGCAGGACAAAGGCAAGTAATATAAAACCTGTATATAATATCAAACCTGTCACGGTTTAATTTTGAGCCTTCTTTACTTTGCACAATCATACAGAGTTATAGCTGTGTCCTCTGAACAAAAGTCTTTCCCAAAAAAGTCACTGACATTATGTTGCTCTTCAAATATTACCAACTAACATCTAACACCAACTACCCAAACTCAACTTAATTCAACTTAACTCTTTTTTTCTGTTTATGTTCTCACATGGATCTGTCTAAAGAGGATATTCCTGATCCACTTGCATAGGGGAATGGGTAGGGGAAAGGCAAGAAGAGAGAAAAAAGATTTTTCAAAACCAAGAAAATGGGACCTCTAACAGCCAGTCAACACCTGTTCAACTACCAGAGGTGTCATTACATTAACACTATTTAAATATGAGAAAATTAAGCCCTACTCTTGCTTCAACAAGTGTTTCTGTCAGAAGGCAACTAAACACTATGGGTCTGTAAGAACGTCTAGCTGTAAGGAAGCCCTCAATGAGAAAAGACAATAAACAAAGAGAAATTTACACTAGTGAAACTGGACATTTGAAATTTGAACTAAGATTTTAGGACTGATGGGCCTAAATTAAGAAAACCGAGAGCAGAGACCAATGACTTTTAAGACTCAACTTTGAAGCTGTTTACAAGAAGCAAGGAAAAACTGAAAGAAGTCACCTGACAAGAAAGAAAGCCATAATAAAGTCGGTGGACACGGTGGACACACTAAATGCTGAAAAAAGTTCTTTTGACTTGAAATTAAATGATAGAGTGGTCTCTGACTTCTGCTTTTCCCAAGTACAATGCATGAACCTGGTAATTTCAGCAGTATAGAATTGGTTTCAAATTCTGCCTGAGAAGCCAGTGCAACAAAAACAGAACCGAACATAAAATACATTCTCTGGAAAACCCACTGACGTGCTCAGGTTATGTTAAAAATCTATAACAGAAAACAGACTGTTCACACCCCGATTTGACTGTGTATGGAATGAGGGCATATTCATACAAAACTAAAGGACAACAAATGATATGAGCAGAGATGGTTTGCCAGAAGGCAAAGAGAAGTCACCGGGATCAATAAAAAGCTACAGCCATGTCGTCTCTTTGATATTTTCCCAATTACACATTTCCACACTGCTGCTCCGTAAAGCCTGTTTGTTAGGACTCTAATAGATGAACACTCAGCAGTGTCTGATCAGGAGTGACTGGAACAATCGCAGTGTTTTACAAGGTAAGCATTTTCAAATTGATTTGTTAAACACCATTTTTAAAGACACTTTGCAGAGGCATTTGTGTGCTGGCGGAGCACGGACCCGAGACGACGGTAATTACGGCCTGTATCTGTGAATAATTTCATAACGTGGCAAGCCATTTTGACATCAGTAAGAGGCGGCAACACTCTGCGTTTCCCACTGAGACGTATCAAGGAAGTTTCAGATCTTTAATTTGCAATCATTGGCGCGTCACCCTCCTGGCCACATTAGCGACTGCCTGGAAAGTGAATAAATAATAAAAACAACAAAAAGACAGACAGTGTTGCTGTCTTCAGGTCAAAACGTCATCATCACGCTCCACAAGGGCATGCTGACAGCAATGTACCTCCCAGGGAGAGTAAATGGGATGAACTAAATACAGAGAGCTAAGCCTTTTATTCTATTAGATAATGTTTGATAAAATCCATGTTAGTGACCAAACAATTTCCATGTCATTTATTTTTGGAAGGAGTAGCTGGTACGTCTGCCCTGTGAAATAATCACATGGTATATTATCAGGTGTAAACAGCTTATAATTTGCAATCTATTGCAACTTTCAATTTATCCTGTGCATTTTTCTGGTCTGCACACAAGGTTCTTTCTCTTTTTTGGCTGTGTTTTTTACCTATTTATTCATATAGTGTTGTTATACAAATGAGGGTCAATTCAGTGCTGAAAAACCCTGTTTGTATTAAAGCACATCAAAGAAGACAGTCTGCTGATGCATGTTAAGGGTGCCCATCGTTCTTCAGAGATTTAACCTCAGGAGAAAGCATGCCGCATCATAATTACAAGTGCATCTCAGTGAATTTACTATTATTCACAGAAGCGTATACAGCATAATGTCCAACTACCCAACTGCTTAACATGGTGCAAAACATGTACCACGTGCCTTCTCCACTTTAGAAGAAAAATACAAAGTGTAAAGAAAATGAAAAGATAGGATTACTCACTGAATCCCATCTATCCTTTCCCAAGAAAATGATAAGAAAGAAAAGACAAGAATAACAGGGGGAAAACACACTGCCCTTAAAATGTGTCTGGAGCAAAGGGGCAAATAAAAAAAAGTCAGAATAGTTGCAAGGTTGTCTCTGGTTGGCCTCTGCGAGGCATGGTGTTGAGTTTTCCCTGAGTGCAAGGGTATGTGTTTATGGGGGAAAAGACACCAGTCTAAAGGATGAAATTGAACAGATTAGCATGAGCCGCACTGGTTTTGATTGCCTCTGACTGAAAATATTTGAAAGCCACCAGGGGCCCCTCAGATGTTATGATATGGTCAATTCAGCCCCCAATGTGTTTTGCCACAGGCTCCTGTTATAGAAATTGAATTGATATTTTGTAAACTTCATTTGCGGATAATGCGATCTGACAGGGACAAATGCACAAGCGAATTGTTTTCAAACCGACTCCAAATGAAACTTATTACAGGGTAAATGTGGATTTCTTTGTCTTCCCTCCTCTCTCTCGGCATTGTTCACGGCTCCCTCTTAGACCCTGAATATGTATCCATTTTCAGGGTAATTGAATTGATACTGTCATGTGTGGGGGCCAACAGATTCGCGCAGCAGGGCGGATGGCCCGAGTGATTGAATTGAAAAAAAAGGGAGAAAAAATTTCCTTCGCCATGAACCCACTAGGTCACAGTGTCATCATAAGATAGACACACCTCACTGTTTTCTGATTACACCGACGGCCCCAATTGTCTTTCCAATAATCTGCCTCTCTGATATAATGCAGACTTTTCCAATTCCGCCGGCTCTGGCCAGACCTCAGATGTGTTACATATTAATTTCCTTCCCCGTAAAATTTGCTCAGCTTTAGTTCAAATTCAGTTAGCTGGATTGATGAAAGTGGCAAAAGGATACGACATTTACTGATTCTCCCTTTTCACCTTTGATTAGCTCCACTTGTGAATTATTCCTTTGCTGTCAGTGTGCTATTAAGCAGCTGGGATGGTCCGGCTCAAAGCTACAGCCAGGAGAGGGAAAATAAGGTAGCCCGTGGTACACAAACAGTGCATCCTGCTGCCAGTGTAGGCCTAGGCAATAAAAAAAACAGTGGGTATAAAGACTGGGTTTACACAGCTATTTATTGCATGGTTGTGGAAACAATATCTATGACTGATGTATTTTTTTTAAATGTATTTAAAGCCTATAATTGACTGTCACATGTTAGCTGGTGAGTATTAACCGGAATTCAATTTGAGTCATTTTAGAATTTTTGCTCAAACTCTGGTACATTTATACATTGCACATATAAGGCAGGTGGGCCTAAAATTACAGCCAATGAGTATAAGTGCAAAGAAGGTACTTCTAATAAAGTGAATGGTCATTTGGGCTCAAGCCGAGTTGTTGCATCTTTAACGACAGTCAGTGGCAGCTTGCCTTTTTTTTTGGTATTGTATCCTCTTTTTAGCTATTAGCCTTATACATCAATACAAACAACAAACCTTTCATTTCTGGGACAAATGCATGAAAGCTGATGCACTAATGACTTAAACGGCATCACGTCCTATTGAAAACACTGTATATGAACACGCCTTGAATAACGCTAGTAAAAGGCATGCTTTCTTGATTTTAGTATTTACCAACTCATTTAGCCTCCTTTGTTAGTGAGTAAACAGCAGGCTAATTGCCTCTCATGTTAAATTATTTTTTATAGACATTTAGAGGGCATGTAATTGCCATGGCAATAAACATTGACTTCTGTCTCCCAGACATGACTAGAATCCCACTATAAAACCCGTCTCTGATGGCAACCTGCCACCCTCCCTTGATGTTAGTGAGCAGTTTGTCATAAAATGCTAATTGCTTATTGACCAAAACCCTATATGGAGATAAGAAGGCAGGGTACACAGCAGGCATAAAGCTGCCGATATCACGGATCATTTGAAGATGTGATGAGCTGAAAGGGCTGAGAGAAAGTATGAGATTCTGCTCATAGCTCATTTTAAGATGCAGTGCAGGAACCGAGCTAGGATTTAAAGCTGAGAAATTTAGGAGGCTGCACTTTAAACCAATCATGCTGTAGCATGAAAAAAAAGTTGTTTGTACCCAGAATTATATACCCATTACAATATACTACACTACAAAAGCACTTATATTTTTTGCTGAACTGACTACAGCAAAAATTAAACTGTCATCCTACTATAATCTGCGCATACACTGACAAACTAACTATTGGCACATCAAGAAAAGCTTCCAGCGAGGCCCTTTACAAATACACCCAAGCACTAATGGCCACACTGTGCACTGCACTTCATAACGCTTGATTTAATTGGCAAACACAGTAATTTTTGAGTAAAATATTCTACCACTCATGGGCAGGCTTTGAAGACACTGTCTTGGTAATCCACGTTGCTAGAAATGTTGGAGAGCAATTCATAGTTAATGGGAGACTAAAGAGCTTTTAATGATAATGCACTCTAAATTTCAAAATGGTATATTAACTGAAAACACTGAAGTGTTAAGCTAAGTGAACTGTTAATGGCTTTATCAGCCGTGGGGCGCTAATGTTTGAGGAAAAAGTTGATTGGGCCATTTTTACTGTCTGAGCGAGGTAAGTAAGGTACCATTAGGTGTCTTGCTGATAAGAAAAGACTTCTGGAAGTGTACTTCAGGAAAGCTTTACTACTCATTTGGTTTGAGGTTCAGATATGGGACAAAACGAGTCATGCTATAATAGATCACTCAACAAAAACTACAGATGAAGAGTAATCACAGAACAGGGCATAAGGCCCAACATGAAAATCACAATAGTGACATTCTGCTACAAATGTGAGCTAATGAATTCATCCTAAATCCACAATTTTAACAAATACAGTTTAACCTATTAAGTGGCCAGGACTGGAATGCTATTTTACAGCCCATAACTTAGGAATAATTAGTCTTCTTGTTTCCTATGTAGTTACTGAATAATACAACTTAGTACATAATAAGTTTGGGTTTTTAAGTGGTTGCAGGAATTGTCAGCTCATGCCTATAAAGTCCCAACACTAATTAATACCCAGTTTTGTTAACTGACAACCAAATTACAGTTTACTGTGATTATTGCGAAGCAGTCAACTTATGAATGTCCTGTTAGGGTATCTAATGTAATTCATTGCTGACTTTTATCTGTGTATTTTGTCTTTTGGTTTTTCTCACAGGGTGAATTATATTTAGTACTCCATTTAGTACTCCGCGATCAATGAATCAATTCCTTAGTAAACTTAATGCTGCTACTCACAGCTGGGGAATAGTGCCCTCTAGCTAAATCTATACTTGTTTAATGTTATGTGAATATTATGTAGCAGGCAAAAAAATAAAAATTTTACATTTTACACACCCAAAACAAAAACACGTATCAATGCTCACACAGCAGTAATGCATAAAGTTCTTTTATATAATAAATGAAATATTTTTGGATGACTCCGAAATGGAAAACAATCCAGATTAAGTATAGACAGGGAACATATAAGCTTCTTCAGCAAAGACTGTAATGAATCTCAAATCGCAAGTGTTATCTACTACCTAAATTTGGGATGTGTGAAGTGAATTATAAGTATATTGTGTAGTACACATATATCTTCCATGTTCATCGTCTGGTGAGTAAAGTAAAGAAACTCCAGGTTTCTTTGCAAACCTGACACTAACCAGAGTGATGCATCTTCCAAAAGTGGGTGCATGCAATGCAAACAGTGCCTTGGGCAGCGTTAGATTAATGGCAAACTTTCTCCCTTTGTACTAGAGATCAGGATGCAGTGAGCACTTACCGGCTAGAGATAAAGTTAAAACCACAGAGATATAGAACCTCACAGGCCATGTGGGCTATTATTTCTGCTTCATAACTTTAGAATTATTCTGCTGAAAAGGACCGGGCTTCACAGATAATTAAAAAAAATATCACAAAGCAGATCCAATTTGAGATTATTCGACATGAAGAATATGTGTGTAGGAATGACAAAGGAAGTGTGCGTGAGTGTGGCAGGTGTGTGTGCTCATATGTGCTTATAAGTGTGTGGGTTGTATACATCAGATTGTGTGTGCATACGATGGACAAAAGCACAATTAATTTTTTGCCTTAACATACAGTGCTGTGTAGATTTTGTGGGCACATAAGCACATTGTTTAAAACCATTTATCTTGGTAAGAATGGTAAAAACACCATATATCAACATTATTGTATAAATATAGTAAAAAATACATACTACATACTCACACATACAAACTACACACTTTCAAAAAACAGTTAGTTACAAACAGCTAGTCTGGAGACCAAAGTTTGGTTCCAGATGTCTCCTCAATACCACCAAAGCCATTGCATGCATTTGTTGAATTCTATCAGCAGCACACCGGTTTTAATTAATTAAGAATTGACTGAGCTAAATAAAGTACTAGAATATAATTACAAATAATACGGGTTTCCTTGAGGAGAGATTTGGAAACAAACATACTGACAAACATATAATCAGTACTGTTACTTGTACTAACGTTATTTGTGTTAATTATATATAAATATTAATGTTATTTTCCAAGGAAATAAACACTAACTGCACAGAATAAAAAAAAACAGATTTTAGCTTTTTCTAGGTCATGTGACATCTAGAAAATATTCTGTACTGAGCAATACCATTGATTAGGACCTAAAATATTGTTGTTTTCACTGGTAATTCCATATGTATCTTTATCAGTGGTGGACGAAGTACACAAACTATGTACTTGAGTTAAAGTAGAAATCGCCAAGGTATAATACTCTTCCAGTAAAAGTAAAAGTCCTCCCTTTAGACCACCACTTGAGTAAAAGTACTAAAGTATTTACCTTCAAATGTACTTAAGTATGGAGAGTAAAAGTAGCATGATTTATTATGGCTCTAATGTCCTATTATCATTTCTGGAACTAGACTCTTAATCAGCTCAGTTTAGGTGAAGAGACTCTAGAGTCACTCTCAGTCCACCAGTCTTTTAATAGTCTATTCAAATGATCATAAGCACAAAACACTGAAGGCAAACAATCTCCATTAGGTAGAACTATAAAATAACTTTTTGCAAACAAGCAAAGTTTCAGTTTAAGATTTATTTGCTACTTAGTTACAAGTTAAAGTTTAATAAAAACATAAAAACTTTTAAACACAGGTTCACAAATTAGTTTTCCTTCGCAATATTGCATCCGTTTTTACTTGCACATAAGCTGAAAGGAACAAAAAAATTTGCATAATGTAGTGAAGTAAAAAGTAAGATATAAGACTTATCTTACTACTAATGTAGTGGAGGTAAAGTAAAAAGTCATCCAAAATGGAAGCACTTCAGTAAAGTACAGATACATGAAAAAAACTAATTAATACAGTGACCAATTACATTTACTTCGTTACTGTCCACCACTGATCTTTATAGCATGTGACAAGCTACACATAAGTAAATAATTAACATAACAATCTTAATCATTTTAAAAATTATACAAATTTACTAACAAGGTATATGTAACATTATATCTACAAAATATGCAACCCACAACCTAAAAGTACTACAGTCTAAAGCATATCCCGAAATAAGATGCTGTTAAAAACTGAAAAATAAGAAGGCATATGTTAAAAGTTGCTGCTCTTTTCATCTTCTGCATCTGCCAGTGATATGGCGCCAGGTGACTGGCACTGAGAAGACATTGAGTGATCCAGTGTCGCAGAGCTGGCTCAGTGCCGCCCGCTCGCCCGCTCGTGGCATCGCTTCCATCACGGGCAAAAAAAGGCGCGCCAAAAGGCAAGCAAGAGAAATGAGATTCCTTTTTTTCCATTTATACAACAGTGATAGCAAGTAAAAAGACAAAACATTCTCTGAAGATAGAAGATACAAGCCGGGGCCGATAAGGGAGCGTCGGGCCAAGCCACGGTGGCGCTGTGACTATTTCATCTTCCATGGTAACTTAAACAGCAGACAAAAGCCTTCACACTCCAGGGCCCACTGCCAGCGTGCCAAGATTGACTGGGATTGTAATAATTCATAGACTTTGGGCCTCTGCTCTCTGAAGGTGAGCGACTGCATTAGCCGCTGATGAGGTGACCACTGGGCGTCCACTGTCGAGCAAGCCACTCCATGTGTGCTGCATGTGGTCAGTTCAGCTAGTCAGTGACCTGGGGTTGAATAACAGTGCTGGGCAATGATGTGGATATCACTTAGGTTTGCACCAGGGGAGCAGGCCGTACTGATGGCATAAATGTCTTGGGGTGCGGCTTGCTTTTGTCACTTTGCACAGACGTAGCTGGTTAGGGCAGCATGATATTGGAGAGGTCTGTTAAATTCATTGAAAGGGGCACATGCTGAGGCTGTCCTTGACCTGAGCTTTCGAGACCACATGCATTTAGGTGCTACTCAAAATGTCATTTGTGAGAAGAGAGAAGTGAAACGATGGGCGCAAAATATGAGACCACTTTAATCTGTACAACCGTATTTAATGCTGATAGATTTGAATAGACTCCTCTGCTAATGTCTCAATCTTTTAAAACTTTTTCCAACAGCTTTAATGTTATTTGGTTCTATGATAAACGAACAACAAGACAAGAAGAGTGCAGCCTAACTATGTATGTGTGAAAACAAAGACATTTAGGAAGTCTCCTTAGGCTTTTAATAATTTACCTTAATGTCACATTATGTGGACAAATTAGGAATATTCACTCTGCCCCTTGTAAGTAAGAAACTAAAGTAAATAGAAGTAATATTCATTATTTGCTGTTGTTCATTTGGTGAGTTTAAGAAATTTAATCAGAGAGAATTCATATTAACACAAAAAAAATCTGCCTCAGATACAGATTTACTTCAACTTAAACAAAATAACTTGTGACAAAAGCTTGTAGCTCAGGTTAGACACTGTATTTTACAAATCTACAGACAAATCTAGTGCATACTACAACATAACATAACATGAGAAAAATACACCATATATAAAACTGGGAACCATTTAGAACATAGCATCTGTCTGCCCACTAACCTTATCCTCAACCCCCACCCTATCATCATTAGCCAGTGAATACAGATATCAAATAAGTAGCCTTTACAGTGGGCCATTAAACTGTCATTTGGGCAACTGTGCATGAAGAGTCTTCAGATAAGGCGCAGTACTGATGCAGAACCAAGTTTTTGAATCATAGCTGTCCACAACGTGTTTAAATCACATTCTGCATTAAAGCAGTCAAGGGTTTCATTAAAGAGGAAGTCATTCAGCACGGCAAATACTTTCAAAATGGAGGGACAGAAAACATCAACAAAATGGACCCAAGTGGAGAGGTGTGACCCCACACTGCAGACTTTGCAATTAGCCAGCAGCCCAAGTTCATTAAAGAAGAAAGCCAAAAAACTATAGTACGTCAGTCCAGTAGAGATGAAAGGATATGAAATTTTAATATCACAACTGTTGAGACCAAAAAGTATCACAGTTATCAGTATTATTGTGGTATTTTCACAATGTGCTGAAAATGTCCAAAATGTACTGATACAAACCATCAAAGATCAAAGCATGCATTTTATGTTTGCACAAACATACAATAATAACATAGCCAATATCTTATGTAAATATATGAAAAGCAATTCAGATGTAAATTAAATTAAAATTAATAATGCCATGGGTCTGTGGGAGGTTCAAACTGTTCAAACCTATATAAAGGTAGCATGATTTGTCAGTGGTAGTCACAAAGAGGGCTTTTAAGATTTAAAGATTTGCCCCCTTTCACAGCCATTCTGCATGCAAAGCAGACAGGATGACCATCTTCAATCAAGTTTTCCTCTGCTCTCTTATAAACACCAAAACACATTTACACTTCAGACTTTCTTCTGTTACTGCCGTCCGCCATGTTTCCCCTTAAACAAAATAAACACATGCTGCATGCTGCACTTTCGAACCTGTGTCTGGACACCTGTTGTTAACTTTTTGGTTTATTCTTTCATTCACTGAATGATCTTCTGACCGTACTGGGTCATGGGGGAATTGCTGGAGCCTATCCCAGCACTCACTGGGCGGAAAGCAGTAAACACCCTGGACAGGCTACCAGTCCATCGCAGACTGTACTTTATGTTGGACACTATTCAAAGTGAAAGGATGGTAAATAGCCAGTGTTTTAATGGTAATTAAAATTTAAAATGGTAATTACTAACCATGTGTAATTTTACCCTGGTTCACCCTGAAACCGGTAACCATTTCATCACTACTGTCCATCATGAAGATAAGACATCCAGTCTGCTACTACAAATATCATATAGATGGCGTATACAAAACATTCTTAGCTAAAGGGCTACCTCCAAGATCTATTAATGATGCTTGAAAATGCTTCCCAAAATTAATGTGGGTGACTTGACATTATTTCCATTGTTACAGTCACTTGCTGGTAAACAGGCAATTTTCTGTTGCGAGTGAAAAGAAATCTGAACATAAGATGGGTGAAAATGTAAAATATGAGTTTCAGGCGAAAGAAAACATGTAAATATAAATTCTAGAACTTTTCTTCTACCTCCAACAAATCAAGAGATTTTTGACCACTAAAGAATGAAAAATCGCCTCCTAAGGGGCAATATGTCTGGTGGTCTAAGTGAGAGCATAGATAGGTGATTCCAGACTAATTCAAATGTAGGACAGCAGCTGGCCCTCTCCAGTTCTGCATGTTCTTTATCATCTGAGAAGCACAAAAAAATGATATTCCTCTCTAGGCATGTGAATGCGAGATACAGATTATGAATAGTGTTGCCTTGCTGAATAAACTGCCTCGGCTGACGCCATGTTGTGACCCACTCCACATTTGTAAGAGCCTTACATTCAGCAGAAGCTCCGGCACACTCTGAAAGACCTCACTGCCAATGCATTACATACATCAGAGCAGGGAGATAGCATCGGCTATAGCACTCGTTCATGATGTGCTGCTTGTCAGCACGGTAGCGTTGCTCTGAATAGCCTCCCACCAGCGAGTTTTTTAAACACACTAAATCAGTCCTTGAAAGAAATATATAAATATATATATATTTTCACCGATAACCCCATTTCCAGCTAGTATTCATTGAAATGATATAATAACTGACATGGAAGGGGTAGACAGTGCAAAAAAAGCTATTTGATAAATAAGGTATTTGCAAGTTCCTTTGTGGCCTGCCCTTTTATGATGGGAGGAATTTAAGCACCACGAAAGGCCGAGTTAAATTGAATGCCAAAAAACTCTAAGCTTGTATGTCTAAAAAGAAATTCAATTAAATGGGATTTTAGTGTTCTGAATGCGTTGGAGTCTTTCCTCGGCTGATAAGGGCTCCGCCAAGCTGAGACCACCTTTATGCCGGCGAATGATCTGCTCCCTCTAAACGTGTAATCCTTGCTCAGAGCACAATATGGATAGCTGAAATATCAATGCACCCGGGATCCAATTTAAACACATCGAATCAACTGAGAGGGACAGTTGAAGATGGACTTCCTGTGGCTTAGAGAAGCCCACACAAGATTTAGAGGTGCTTCTTGAAAAGAGGGGTAAACCCTTAGTAATAGCCCATGCCCCAGTAGTGGCAAACAGTCTTTTATAACACTACAGATTTTGTAGAACTTAAAAAATAAAATAAGTAACTCCCAAAAACGGGTTTTCAAACTATAATATCTTAACACTCTGACTGTTCCTTTAAAAGGTAAACAGAAGGATCAAACCGTTACAATAGTGAATCTATAATGTCTTCTCAAAACTGGAACAGAAACTGTACTGCTGAAATTCACTAAATCAGTTAGTGATATGGTTGGGGATATGGTTAGCTTGGGTAAAGGTTCTCAAACAATGTGTTATATTTAGGGCTGCGGATTGGTAGCTGGTACATGGAAACATGCCACTGAAACAAGCATCTCACAACATTTAGAACTGTAAACTCATGCAATACCTCATACTTAAAGAGCACGCCTTTCATTCAATGCCATAGTTCTGCCATTGTTGATAACAGACAACAATTTTATACACACTATATGCATTCTGTATGAAATTTCATACAGCACGGGCAGTCCACAAATCTAGGCTAAGCACAGCATCAGGTCAGTTAGATTTGGAGTAAATGCTCCCTGTGTATGCTATGGTTTTGAATAAATACCAGGAATACCAACTCACCAGTCGCACTCAGCATTTTAGACTCGACTCCTCCTTTTACTTTAAAATACACTGAAGTTTATAATAGTCTACTTCTGAATATAATTTTAAACAGAAGAATACCATCGTTATCATACCCAGTGGTAGTGTAAACTACTAGTGTTCACAGTACAGCTTTTAACATTCAACAATACAATTTTCAACTAAATCCTAGGTTTAAGAGTTCCCTGTGTTATGTTAGTTTCATACAATACTATCCAAAAGTCAGAGACCATCCTTCATTAAGATATATTAGATATATTATAATCTGATATATAACATAATACATGAGAGATATTACAATCTGAGAAGATTAGAAATAAGATAATCAGCTTATTTAAGTGAAAAAAGTGGGAAAAAAAGTTTCCAAAATTGGTTTGGAAAAATTATTAAAAGATACAGAAAAAAATGGGGGCCCCTAAAAACTGTACAAGACCTGGTAGATCACCAAAAACTGTCACCATCAGATAAACAGTGCATAACACTTTCAATTTGAAAGAAAATCAAGCGCCACTCCTACTTCAGATCTGACAAAATCAACAGGTGTTTCTGTCCATCCGTGAGACTTAAAGTTAGGATGTCCAGCTGTCAAGAAGCCCATACTGAGAAAAGAAAATAGACCTTATAAAAGAACATCTGCAAATCAACCCAAGACACTGTTGGTTTTTTCAGAATAATGGACAGACCACCCCAGAGTCCAGATCTCAACATCATGTTCAGGATAACTTCAATCATAATAAGCAAAAAGCTCAACCAACTTCTTGGATAGATTTTTGGTTGGTACAGAAAATTATTCATCTCTAAGTCTAGGGGTGGAAGTCTTGGAGAGGTGGAAAAATATCCCTGTAGAATCTGAAACGCTGTAAGGATGCCTCCTGAAAAGAACGGAAGGTGGAATAAAGGCAAAAAGTGGGAGAACTAAATACTGAAAAAGATGACATTTAATGTAATTGTATAGGATTCTGTGTGATTCTCTGTTAAATGCATGGTTTATGCTTCTTTTGCTGACTCTGAAAAATGAATAACTTGTACCTAAAGGGAGTTTTGACTGGAAATAAGTAAATAACGGGTGGCTGTCTGACTTTTGTACACTGCACATGATCCATCATATTTAACTAATAAGCCCTGACAAAAATGTATTTGCATGTACAGAAAAAAAGTGTGACTTAAATCAGTTACTCCATAAAACCTATACTAAATAATAAAGTAATTTGAATTCTACATTTGAGTTTATAACAGCATGGTAAAAGAGATAACAGTGTATGATTGACATCATCGTAAACTAGAGAAAAAAACACAAATTCAGGGCACAAAGACAATAAAAAGGGAATCTAAAAGCCAGTATAATTGCTTCAATAACAGAGTTTATGGAGAGTGTCCACCCTTTAACTGAGTAATAAAACTAAAGGGGTATTGTAAAATGGAGCCTGTATGGAATCAGAGATCAGGTCAGACAGAATTACAGAAGAAGAAGCGAAGTAATGTTGAAAGCACATACATGTGTTTTGAATTTTGTACAGCAAAATTTTCTTTCCATTTCGAAGCATTAGAAAAGGAACAAGGAGACAAATGAAAAAAAGAAAGGCTCTTTCTCACAGCCGTAATCAAGAAATACTTTGTAGACCTTTAAATTAACCACTTCACATGAGTAATTGAATGTCTAAGATTAGGGTTAATTAATTAATTATAGGGGGGCACACACAATGAACAGTCATTAATGTTGCTAAGCTGTTGGAAGGTTGATTTGGTGCATAAATGTTTTAACTACATACGTGGCATCTTATTATATGACCGTTCTCTACAATCGCAAATAATTAATTAAAGAAAGCCTATTAAATTACTTGCTCCATTATGTATTTTAGCTACTTTAGTGGGCACTGTGGAGGGTTTCTCCTCCACCTTTTTAGCAGGCTGGATTTAAGTGCCTATTTGAAATCAATTTCTCTAATAATGATCCTAATGAGCTCATCAATTAAGCCTGCCATAATGGGATGTTAGTGTGTGGTTGCAGTTATCACTTTAACTCTGGCACTAATTTCCATGCTTCATCTATCAAAGATGATTGGCTAATATTGTGTTGCTTCTGTTGGAGGTGATAGGGAGATCACAAGGGGTAAGAAGAGAGAAAGTCAAAACCTTGAGTAGTCCATGGAAGGGGATTACAATGACAGTTAGAATATTGGCACGCATGTCCAAGAGTGCATATATGAGGAGTGACTGAGGGTAAGAGTGTGTTGGAACGTTACAAGTTTCGCCATGTACCTGAGAGCATACTGTAAGTGAATGTTGGCGGGAGTTGCAAGGAGTGTCATTCGCGTGAGACTGCCCCACACACACTATTTGAAACTGCTTATGCAAATGAGCTGGATAATGGATTTCAACATCTCAACCTTATTTACATAAGTAAGCTTTTCAATAGCCGTTCCGCATCAGGGATCCCATTATTTGCTTTCTTTCAGGGACGTTTATGAGCTTTGCCCTCTGCTCTGACCCTCACACGCACATACTCCCCAAAGCGCAAGCCTGTAATGGCAACGGCAGGCACATATTCCTAATGCAGTCATAATGTATTCGTTGGTTAACCGCCAAGAGTGATCTCTCAAACAGTAGCGTACTCTTAAACGGAGCATTTGTTTAACCCTGGGGTTTGAGGGGCTCACCAACTGGGTTGTTCCAATCTGTTCAAATACCCCTCCAGGTCAGACGACACGCAGGAAGCCACTACACTTGCATAACAAAAGTACCAGTTGTATGAAGTACTGGTTGACACAGGCAGACGTACAAGATGTCATCCACAGGGGTAGTGGTGGTGTGGGGGGGTTATAAGCTATACAGTACATCTACATGGTCATGTGTGGTGAGCAAACACAATTTATTAAACCATATCCATAAGGGATCAAGGATAATGCTAAATAATGTTACTATAAAGCTGTTATATTAATGCTTTTATATCAAAGTGTTTAAAGTGTTGGGTAAAATGTATTACTTACTAAAAAAAATGTAAACAATCAGAAATCATGGTACTTTTGACCATTTACGTTGTAATGATCTTCAGGTTCAATAGTGATCAGAAATCAGAATACCAGAACTGTTTCTAAACAGGCCGTTCACAAATTCTTCTTCACTGGCTTTCATTGGTTACCTGGACTTGAATTACACCTGAGACTCACCATTTGGCATTTTTCATGCCTAAGCTTAGTCTTAATCTGTCTTTAAAGTATAATTATCAGTTGCTATATACATATGTATATGATTTATTTAGCAAAAACTAGCCTTGACACCTAAGCATGATTAATTGATGCTTGGCTGTGTATGATTAATTGATTTATCACATATTTTCAAAGAGCCATTTATTATTTCATGCTAAACTTCACTAGCTTAACACAAATTCCAAGAGAGTAAGGAGGTCGCAAAAGGCTAAATGATCTTAATAAACGGAACTACCGCTAAAAAGGCCCATTTGTTTACACGGATAAAGTCTTTAACTGAAAATCCCACTTGAACACTTGAAAGTCAAAGCAAAATGAATCTTCCATAAGCTGCTCAAATTATTACTTTAGCAGTATTTAATATAAATGTGACATATTTAATCCTAGAAATATTTCACAACAACACATAATGCCAATATATTTTCAAATGAGACCAAGAGACCATGTGCCACAGCACCATGTACTGTGTGGTAATCAGGGTAGTCTGTAAATTGTATATTAGTGTACATGCAGTGTAAAGCAAAACCGATTCCTATAAATTGCTAAATGTGAAAAAAAACTGTTATAAAATACACTTCTAGGTATGCACACACTCCATGGACCTGGGGGCCATAATGAGTTTAACTCCTATTAAAACCTATCCGAAAGAATGTACAGTCATACTACTATATAAATAATTATATATGTTTGAAATACAACATTAACAAAATATGAGGTCAAATAAACAGTGGGAAAAAACAGTTTGCAAGCTGTTAGTCCACACAACACAGTGCAGGCAAAGGCTGTACATCAGTGAAGCCATAATGAAATGCAAAACCCCGCCTGGCTAACAATTGGAGGCCTGTGTAGCAGCTTAGCCTGTTGGTCCAAGGCTATTCGTCATAATCAGCGACACTTTTCTCATTAGTAAAAAGCCATTACTGCTCGACTTTATCAGTCACCAAGCGTTATCGCTGCAGCGGCAGCAATCCTTGCATGCAGTAGCAGGGATGGTAGGTGTCCCTGTGCCTTAATAAGGCTACCATTTCATAAGTCTGCGGTCAGGTGTCACTTAGCACTTGAAGTTAGTCACGTTAAGCTGCCCACCGCTGCTGCACAAGTCACAAGGAAGAACTCGTAATGGGCACTATCAAGCACAAAGCCATGCTCCATTCCTCATGATTCCTCTTCCACACTCTTTTCTGTGCATTTAGTATGTAGCGGGCCAGCCATGGGAGTCCTGAATAAGGCCATTGTTAGGCTGTCAAGAAGACAAGTGAGGTCCCACTACGGCACTTTTGGGACGACGCCTCATAAGTACCTCAGAGGCTCACACCATGATTAGATCTGGCAGCATAATTTCTCCAAGTTCTGAATGAAATAGAGAGATAGATAGAAAGATAATAAAACAGATTTTTCTGCTGTAGGAAAATCTGGGCTTATATTCCATTTTTATCGCATGCTCAAAAGATTTGGATTCATCAATAGTTCTGATTCATCAACTTTTTCATCTCTAGGTTAATTGCCAGGTAGACTTTTCAAAAGAATTAAACTAGAAATGGCACAGATACAGGAGTATCCGTTATCGGATGGATATCAGAAAGAAATTCTGCATTGGATATTGGAGGGTGAAAAAGAATTTATCTGGTTTAATCTGAATCTGAACCAAATCTGGCAACATTTTGGCCAAACCCAAAAACTCTCTATACTACCCTGTTTGCATACGCTGAAAAGTGTTGATATAGCAGAGTGTTTCCTGTATGGATGTTTACAGGGTCTTATTATATATAAAACAAAAATATTTTTTTGGCAGAACAAATCAAATTTAGACATTCTTTTGGCTGTCCTCTCCTGGATCGAGAGGATTAGCTTTGGAGGGTAAAATCTGTTAAATGTGGTGGGGGGGTGTGCTTGAGAGATTGAACACGACCCAACACTGACCCATATTTGAATAATGGTGACTGAACCCATCTGAACCCAACATTTAACCCGGCAGTTGAGTACCATTGGTTTCAGACAAACATACAATCGATTCATATTCATCGACTTACTAGTCTCTATGTCAGCTGTCATTCTCTAACAAGCTAAATTTGACCCAATAAAGAATGCAAATCCTAAACTACTAAATCCTGGTATGGAACCATCCCCATACCTAACTAACTAGTAATCATATGACAAGAAAGAAAAGGACCTTTGAGATGGCAAATCATCTTTCATAACAAGAAACCTTGCCAAGAACGGCACATGCTCAAAACAGTCATACTACTGATTATACTTGTATAAAACCATACGTTCTCTTTCAAACACTTTTTGACTTGGTAGGATGTGGTAGTAAAGAAACTTCACATTCTCAGTAGAAATAATTATTTATGAAAGCCCCCTCCCATATACAGTAACATAATACATCTAAGGATAACTCAACCTTCAGAACACCTTTCCTTAAAGACCTTTCATGAAACCCCATGCAATTCACAGCAGGTATGACTCGCATGTGAAGCACTGTTTCAAACCCGTGATTTTGACACATGCACTCAAGCACTCCAGCAGGCAGAGGTCATTATGGCGTGGCCGACCGGTTTGTAGGCATGTAATTAATACTGTAGCATTAACATTTCAGCGGCCATGGTGCTGAGTGAGTTAATCACTGGGGGCCAGAGCTCTGAAATGACTCTCTGCTTTACGAATGGCTCCCCATCTCCCCTCTTAATCTGTATTTTACGAGTGAGAAACTTTGCATTATGCAAATCGGTGGATGGGAACAGGTGACATTTCGACGGCGAACAAGAGCAACGGCCCAGTTTGGTCTGGGACGGTGATTTAGACATTAGTATCTGTCAGCGCTGAGTGCCCAAGCCTTGATCTGCATAGCAGAAAAAAAAATCTCATTTAATCTGCCCCATTTTAAGGTGGAATTTCTAAAAGCCAGTAGATCTTTGACAGCATGTGTGCCTGTGTGTGCACAGGAGTTTGGGTACATGTGTTTATATGACTGTGTGAGATCCCCCCTAAAAAAACCCACCTTGCTGTCTGTGTCAATAGGGGAAAAAAAGATATTTAATTAAAAAAAAAAAAAGCGTATTAAACCCTACACTTTAGCACGTTTCAAAATAACAAAATAAAGAGGCAATAAATAAAACAATAAAGCAATAAAGCAATAGTGTAAATTCATCACAAATGTATGTTACTTACAATAAACCAAATTCCACCATCTTAAAAAAAAGTACTCCCTGTATACTTTACCCAAAAAAAAAAAACATGACATTACATTTCAGCACCAGATTTCTGCCTGGTTTGTCTGCTATACAGAACTGACATGTTCCTGCCATGTGCCTTTTTTCCTTCACAAGAAAAAAAAAGATGTGGACGCTGACTGCCAAGTTCCACCTTAAATGAGAAGCATCAGAGCAAGTTTGCCCCCCCTCCTGGGCTAATGTTTGCGTCCAATAAAGAACAAATCAGCAGCCAACTTGGCTCATCCTATCATGCAGTCAAAACTGATGATCAAAGAAGTCATAAAGATCCCATTTAATCTTTTGCCTATCTATCAAACTGATGTCTTCATCCTCTTTGTGCAGCGGTAATATCAGCCCATTATGAAAGCAAAATAGATCTGGCGTGCATACAAGGCGAATGAAGTGCTCACTTTGATGTGACAGCAGGATCAGTGAGAGCGGTAATCTGTGAGAATAAAAAAGATCTCAATTATTCTGCAAGCGTAATGTGGGAGAGCAGCTCCTAGCACGCACATCTGCTTTCATATATTGTGACATGCACTGATAAAACATCCTTGCCAATTTACACTCTCTCTGCTTGACTAATCTCCAACAGCTCTCATAACCTCTAATCACTCTATCAGCCAAAGGGGGGTGAGAGAGAGAGAGAGAGAGGGAGAGAGAGAGAGAGATATGGGGAAGGAGAGAAGGTAGTTGAAGCCCAAATGAGAGGGAGATAGGAGCACAGTCCTAAATCCAAATTACATTTGTAAATGAGGCATGATCCTGTATTTTGTGAGCATTAGGATTTTTTTATATTGTGGTTTGAAAATACAATGGGACATTACAGGGCTAAGTGTGTGGGCTGAAACATACAGCCCAGGAGAGTTACAGCTGATATTGCCAAGAGGACCTCTTCTTATAAGGCCAGGAGGTTTTTATTGTTATACCTTGTCAATACAGCATAAATGCAGAAATGTAAATACAATATGAAATAACTTATGGAAATGGGTATATAACAATAATGAAGGCATGCATCTTTTCCCCAAATGACAAAGCTGTAGTCTACTGTACCAATGTAATCACAAATTGATAGGTTTCCACTAAGAAATCTAATACAATAGCTGCAGAAACAGACTAAATAAATTTCATGAAGCCCCCAGATAAATACGGCCTAAAACACCCTGGGTATTTATTAACACTAGCTCATGATTGTCTGTCATAGTTTGTAATTATGCCTGCAGTCTCAGATATGTCTCCTCGCACAATTATTATTATGCCAATTATCATAAATTTCCCCCTGCACCAATTAACAATATGGGAGGGCAGAGCTGCATGTATTTTAAGTGTTATAATTAAGCCAGGCTCTTTTGTTAATTAGCCTGTTCTGACTCTCTGCTTTTTATGCTGCTCATCTGCTCATTACCAGAGCCATTTAATTCAATTAGCACCTTAATTAGATGAACAGCCATGTTCTGATGTTGCAAATCTTGTTGGAAGAGCATGGTGTGATTAGCAAAGACAAACACTGCATGCAAATCATGGACGCTAATGTTGGAGGGAGACCGGGACTGTGGAAAGGAGCCAGATCAACAGAGAGCTTCAAACACCCACCCCTGGGAACCAATAATGATCAAGACTACACACGTAATAACACAAATAAACTCAGGACTATAAAACTGAAAACATGATGCACATATGCAAGCTAAATATATGATAGAACATATACATTACAATATATAATACCATATTACAATAATATACTGTATACATGCAATACAAATGCATCTACAATATAATTAAAAAATATGTTAAAAATGAACACTGACTGCTTATTGGACATCTACTCTCGGGCTGTAAAGTTGCAGCTTGCTGCAGTCTCACAAGTGAGACTGACATGTGAGATTAACATGGTGGGACTGCAGCAGAGGTAGTCTACTCTCAGATCCCTGTTGACTCCGATAAGAAAGCCCATTCGATGACATGGAGGGACAAACTCAATTAACTATAATGGAGAGAGGCCATTGCGGCTATCCGCTGACGGACGGCTACAGAATTCACTTTTCTCACTCAGGGAGATATTAAAACCCTCTGAAAGTATGGGGGGACAACAGCAAGTGCTTTGGTGACAAGCTGAATCAAAGGCTATCGATGAGAAATATCCTAATCTGTGGATTAAGTGTCCGCTGGCCATAGTTTAATTTGAAGAGGAATAAAAACTATAGTTGCTGACTCAACCACATGGAGCTCAGGGAAAAGAGAGGCTAAAGAAGGCAGTCTAGCCCTTAGAAATCTCATGATGCTTTAAAGAGAGACCTGTGACCACTTCATCATGGGCAAGTTATCCAAGCACAGTTGTACTGTCAGTGGGTCCAGGCTTCCATTCTTTACTCCTGAAACTAAGAATAACTGGTAATGCTTTCTTTTGTTGACTGGGCAGTTATGAGTTTAAAACTCCAATTAGTGAGGTAATCAGTACGCGCTTATTATTATGAGTAACATTATGGTAAGTACCAAGAATGTCTGAATTGCTAAATTACACTGAAATGTTGGATTCTAAATATTGAGCAGATAAAGGTTAGAGTAAAATTGACAATTGAAAATTGTAGTCAGTGGTGGACAGTAACCAAGTAAATGTAATTCGTTACTGTAATTAAGTAGTTTTTTCGTGTATCTGTACTTTACTGAAGTATTTCTATTTTTGAATTACTTTTTACTTTAACTCCACTACATTTCAAAGTCAAATATCTTACTTTTTACTCCACTACATTATGCAAAATGTGTCGTTCCTTTCGGCTCAAGTGCGCATAAAAACGAATGCAATATTGCAAAGGAAAACTCATTTATGAACATGTTTAAAGTTTTTATGTTTTTATTAAACTTAAACTTGTAACTAAGTTGCAAATAAATCTTAAACTGAAACTTTGCTTGTTTGCAAAAAGTAATTTTATAGTTCTACCTAACAGAAATTGTTTGCCTTCAGTGTTTTGTGCTTGTGATCATTTGAATAGACATCAGACTAATTTCAGACTAATAAAAGACATTGGTGAACCGAGAGTGACACTAGAGTCTAGTGCAAGTCATTAAAAAAGCATAAAAGAGCATCAGCAGAGAAGCTAATTTAATGTACTCAGAAAATCAAATCCACAATTTGGACAACATTTCTATGCCTATGTGTTTGAACTTGAACACACACATGAGGAAATGTATCAGCCGGATGCTGGACCGACCAGTGATTTACCTGTTTACTTGTGAGAAGTGCCACGTGATTCCAACTGAGTGTCTCTGCTATGGGGAGACACACTATTGGTACTGCTATTGCTAGTTTGTCACTTACTGACTAAGGCCACAGTCTGATGTTTCTGCATCATTAGGGAATGAGTTAATATCCTGGACTACTCCTAGATTTCTTTGGTGTGTTTACTGTTCATACAAAATGGAACCCAACACCTCGTTTTATAGCATTATCATTCTTCAGCATGAACTTTTAGCTAACTGTCTTAAAGTTTTTAAGCGGTAGCTATGCTAAAGGACAAATGTGATATCTGTGTTGCTAACAAGTAGTATTAAGTAGTTCTAATTTTAGATTAAACGTTTGAATAAGGTCTATGTTGTTTAATTAAGCTTAAAACCTTTATTCCAATATGACTGAGAAAAATGTATATCAAACAATATATCATTAAAAATAAACATTCAGAATGTGGAGATCAAATCCCTAGACAAATAACAAAATAAAAAGCACATAGATCATTTCAGAAGACTGTTTATCCTATAAAAATGACCTGTTGATCCCAAAATGCTTGAAATTAGGGATTCATCTATCCCATTTTATTCAGAAGGAGTATGAGTAATTTTTTTAGTATATGCTGATACCAAGTCAAACTAAGTTGAGCTCATTTAAATGATGCGCATTAGCTAGCTATGCTAACTACATTACTTATCTTGGATGAAGTAGCACAGCAGTGTAGAATAGTGCTTTTTCCATGTCAGAACAGCTGTGAGTGAAGTTTGTATCATAGTTGTGAGCCCTGCTCCTCATTTGCCTCAACAACAGTGTAGCACAGTGACAGCTGAAATCACAACTGACGCTACCAGGGCTAACCCATCCGAAGAGCTCATGTTTTCAAGTCTTTTAGAGACTCTGTGATTTAAGAAGTAATTTACAAACTGTGCCATTTACAAACACACTAGAGCTCCTGCTATGTAAAGCGCAGCCCCTATAGACAGTTCAGTCTATGGACAGTTAAATAAAGCTGTTTTATTCAAAACAACACACTGCGCACCTGAGTATCGAGCACCTCAGCTAACCACTCTGTGTACATAATGACGAAAACTGGGATCAGAGCATTGCCTGTTTTTGTGTTATTTTTTTGCACCTATTTACACACACACATAAGAAATGGCCCCATCTCACTTCCCACGTCTTGCAACTCTGGTCTATGTCTGAAATACTGTGTTTAAAACATAATCAGTATTGCAACTCACACTGAGATCCTTCACAAATATATCCAACTACTTGCATTTTTGCACAATTCCTCAACAATATTGACTGCTATGTTCATATATGCTAGGCTAACTGCTAATAAGTCATAGTATATTACATCATTCTTTGCACAACTTCTTTGTACAAGTCAACATATTCCCTGTACTGTATCTGTCCTGTATCCCGTTTTTGTATTCATTGTATGTCTTTTGTATTTATTACACTCTATTGTCTGCACTCTGTATATTGAATTGTATTGTTTTGCAGTTGTGTTTTTGTGTTGCATCAATGTCCTCATTTCACTGTGTACTTGTATATAGCTGAAATGACAATAAAGCCTGTTGAACTTTAACTTAAATTTGGAATTTTGACAAAGTATTGCAGAATGCCAGAATTTATATTTTTCTTTTGCTGTTGAATGCTGTAAACTAGGATAGAGTTATGAATACAGAGAAAGGGCAGCTGGTAAAATAAATAGCTAAAACACCACTTCAAATGAAAATGAATAACCTTTAATATGTCACAGGGAATAATTAAAACCTGAGAAACTATTTTACATTCAAATATATCAAATAATAACTAAATATATAGCCTTTCAAGATGCTCAGCTTGACTAGGCTAAAAAACAACATCTCATTGATCCACACTTGGATAATATATTCCTTCCTGTTTATGTCGCTCTTGCATACAAATGTGGTCTAACTAGAAATATTCCATAACATTCCTATACTGCATTTGTGCAAGATAAAGGTAAAAATGGCTTAAAATTTTCATAGTCTACATTATTGCTAATGCTTATGTTTCAAGCTAGTGCTGGCAGTTCCCTCGTGTCAGCTAGCAGATGTGCCCAACGATTTAACCTTTGACTAATCACTGGGGATGTTGTGCCTGGGTCCTTTACTGACAAGTGGTTCACAAACCATGCAAAGGTCACAGGTCAGTTGTCATTTTTATCTCAATTCCAGGATGTGTTATTGTTCATGTAAGTTGGGTGTATAGCTCTTCACAAGACATATATAATTTTGGCCTTTTTGCTAGAGCTGTATGAATATTAACATTGTTATGTGAAAAGTACTTTAGATATACCATCATCTTTCAACTTTCTAAGAGAACTGTTTGAAGCATAACTTAGTAAGTGAACAAGAGTGTGTCTGTGTGACAAGCAAACAATTAAATCTCTTCGGCTCCAACATAATTAATTAGGTATGTAATTTCTAACACACTAACACAACAAAAGTGCTTTGAAGTTCACTCTGAGAATGCTTATTAGCTAGTACATATACTGGAGAGTATACTGGAGAAACAAGAATCAGTGATGATACCTACACTGACATAACAAAAATCATGTGATAGCTGTATGTAAATTGATTATGATGTGGTTTTACCTTAGGGTATGGCATGAGAACGTATAAGCTATGAGGTCTTGTGAGTTATGTTGAACATGGGCAGGCATGATTATGGCAGGGTGATGTGAATTATCGGAGTTCGAACGAGGCATGATAGTGGAATGCCTCAGTTGGGCTCATGTCTGGTGAACATGCATTACATGAAACTTTCCAGAATGCGCCTCAAAGCAATCCAGGACAACTTGGGCCCAGTGCCATGGTGCATTATCCTGCTGGAATATCCCATCATTGTGGAGGCATATGAAGTTCATAAAGAGCTGCAAATGGTCACCAAGCAGTAAAACATAGCAGGCACCAGTCAATGGCATGTTTAGGTGGACTAGTGGACCAAACCCATGCCATGAGAACATACCTCACATCAATATGGAACCACCACTTGTCTGCACAGTTTCTTGTTGACAACTGGGGCCCATGGCTTCATAAGGTCTGTGAGACACATAAACCCTACCATCAGACTAAAACAATTGGTACCGTGATTCATCAGATCTCACCGCGTGTTGCCAGTCCTTTAGGGTTCGCTTAGCAATCTCACAAGCCCATGTGAGGCACTGTGTCCGGTGTTGTGGTATTGTCTGACGAGTTCTGCTCCTGTATCTTATGGAAGCTAAAGAACTCTGTGCAGAGCTGTGGGATATGCCTGTGAGGCCTCCTGCATTGAATATGGATGTGATTTCTGCCAGAGTCGCTTGTCTGTTTACATGGACAATTCTAGCCAGACGTCGCCGGTCACGATCATTAAGCACCTGTGGGCGGCGACTGTGCAGTCCACTGTGGGGGGTGGTATTGATTTTAATGCCGTATTCCCGATACACATGACACTGTTAATTAAGGAATATTAAATGCCTGCACAACTTTGAAAATGGAATGTCCCATCTCTATGGCACCGTGCCTCATTGGAATTCTCGCCTTGCCATGGCCTATGTTCAAGTTCACTCACAAGATAACACCTCACACCTTATACAGGTAACACCACTTAATAACCGTATGTCAATGTATATAAAAATCGAATTAGCACGTAGCACGAAAATGTATATGGAAACTCTCAGAAAATTATATGATCAATATCAGCATACCGTATATCATCTTGAGAACAGTTTTAATTTAGAATTCAAACCCTATAACATTGGTAGGAAGCAAGTGATGAAGTGATGAAGAAGATTATTGGGACTTTTAGTAAACAAAACAGTCCAAACAGCCAAAGAAACCACAGAAAATCCTCTTGGGCTCAGTTCATTATAACTGCAAACTATATTAAAATATAATAGACTGTGCCTTAAATCTGCACACTGAGGCTGTTTTACTGATGTAAAAAAAAGTAACTGTCCGTTTACCTTATTGTAAATGTATCACGTTTAAAACTTGTTTTACAATAGAGAGCAAAAATGGTTCATTTGGGCATATCACCAATATCAAAATGTGGCACCTCAGAGGTTTATGCATGTGCCAGATGTGTGTGAATAATTTCTTAAAAGAAGGTGTTAAGTTATGCTTCACAAATACTCATACTTTTGATGTACAGCTTATATTTGTCATTTAGTAACCTTACCCAGGTTTGGTAGAAAACACTCAAGTCTGAGACAACAATAAGGCCAGAGGTCCCCATCAGCCAAGGACCCCTCCCTTACCAAACAACTCGGCCCTATTATTGACACCCCCAATGGGATGATTACAAAAAAGATGCCTGCCCCAACCCCCCAAAAAACGCCTGACTGTCAAAACGCCTAAACAATAGAGTGGGCTTGTAAGTATCCTGCTTGTATCAGCTGATAAATGGGCCGCTCTTTAAGGAACTTATCTCTTTAGGACTTGCAGCATGAGGAATGGCATCATTTGTACTGTTTGCCTGGCTGGACGAGTCAAGCTGGATCCATTTAAAAGATAGTGAGATACTGTCGACAGCAATAGACAGGGTAATTGCGGAGCCACTACTGTGGTATAAATTACATCACTCCAAATGGCAGAGGGGCCCGCCGAGAGCAAAAAAAAAAATCTGACAATTCACTCCTCCCGCCACCCCACCACTGCTTATCACTGCTTAGCAGAGAAAAAAGAGACAGGTGAAAAAAATTAAGTATTGATCAAATTAACAGTTTTACCAATCCGTTTAAAAAGGGTAGGGGCAAGAGAAATGGAACAATTAAATTCCAAATAGAATATAGGAGCATAACTCATGACCTCCACAGCAATAGCAGCTCTCACTGATTCTGGCAGTAAAGTTCATGCACAACAAAAATATATGCCCATCTTTTAAATGTCCTCTGTTTATCTCATAGTCTAGAATTCAAATGCACTAAACCAATTTCTTTTAGCCATTTCTTAGAACAACAACTGATAAATTGGGAAAAAATTGTAATGGAATTTAGAACTTGTAAGTCTTGTTTTAGCTTAACTGAGTTACCTTAAAATTTTTGAGTTCATTAAAATTTTACATTTATGCATTTATGACGTTCATTCTGTTAAATTATGATACTGTATTAAGTTCAATGAAGTATAAAGCAGCTAAAAAACTACTTATTTGTGTCACAGAGGTGTGGATGCATTTACACATCTGGTAAATCTGTGATAAGGACTCCTGGAGAACATCAAAGAGCAGCCATCCAACATTCATTCATTTACTTTAGTAGAGTATTAGGTAGACTGGTCTATGCTTTGTATTCATATCAAACCTCCATGGTATTTCAATGTGTTTAAGATAAAGAAGACTAAAGGTTATCAAAAGACTACATGTCACGAGTAAACTAACAAAAGTAAGCACTTAACCACAAGGGTAACACTTATAGGATACTGTTTATATGGCAACAGGACACCTACATAAGCTTGTAATGACATAACTGCCATAACCTTACATAAATGTTTATAAAAGTTCATTCCTACAGGCATCATTCCTACCAGGCATTTATAATGTGCACCTAGCATTTCTACACATTTACATGTCACTTATGACAGTTGTCATAACAAATGCGTGTAGGTGTTATGCAGAGTTATGAACAGTACCCTGCAGTAAAAGTTTTTAGTAACATGTTAAGACAAACTTGTTAGGAGAAACAATCAGATCATCTGTAACATCACCTGCATAATCACAGTGATTTCTGAATAAATTATTATGTCTGAATGTATTGTGAAATATATTTACATTCTCCCAATTTTAGAAAAGAAATGGGTCAACCCTTGTTGAATAAAGGCATTTTCCTTTATTCAGTTGCTACAATTGTTGTTGCAAGAGTTCCTAGAAGTAAAAAGTGTAAAAGGTAAACACAGGCCCAGTGAAAGGGCCCCAATAAAATGTATAAAAAGGCACAGTTTAAAGTATGCAAATATGTATTCAAAACCTATTTGTAGTAACAATAATGGCACCACCAAGGTTTATCCGTAGTTTGAATATCAAATGGAAAATTCCACATCAGTCTGACCTTACCCAGACAGATGAAACTTATTAGGTTATTATTTTTCCGCCCCATAAAATATGAATAAGTTAAATCCAGCAATTAATAATGAACTATAAATCTAAATATTCTGATGCATTCAAACATGAATTGATGCTACCATCTATGCATCTCTGGACATTCTTCATTTAGATGAGGAATATAATACTTCCCATTTAAAATATTTTCCTTGCCACTGTTCCGGAAAGAGGGCTTCATATCCTGGCGAAACACTATAGGCAGATTTGTTTTCCGCATGGTGTTTTATGCATCATCGGCTTGATCCCAATTTACATGTATGGCCTGGGTTATGGTTGTATTCATTTAGGTCAGGTAGTTAAATCAATGGCGTACACTGTAACCTTCTCAGCCAAGACAAGCAACACATTATAAAGTATTAAAAGGACGCTCATTGGATGAGATGATATATATAAAAGACTATGTTTGTTATTTTAACAATTTGTCGTGACCTTGTGGCATCACTAAAAATCAAGGGACTGGAAAAAGAACATTTATTTACTTGATAACGAGGATAATAATGTTGATTAACTAATGCAGAATTATAAGAACAAACCACTGTGACACAATTTAACAAAATTGTAAAGTACAGCTATGTGTATTAATTGTGTACTGTGTAACATGCTTCATCAAGGCCAACTGCTACCAAAGTCATCAAGACATGGCATCTTGCACTCATGATTTCATATTCATATTTATGAGCTTTTACCATCAAAACCACCATGCCCACTAAATTAGGCTAAATTCCAAATCACATGTAACTTTGTTTTTTAGATTTTAGAAATCAGCCAGGAGGTAGGGCTTCCCTTTATAACTTCAGGCTGTAATCTTTAACACTTTTATTCTGTGTGTTTTTAACTATTTCCAGTATTTTTTTGTGTTTACAGCCATGTACATACATACATACATGGTCACCACTTCAAAGACAACGCCACAATAAGGAAAATTATACATTTTAGGATTTACCAATGAATTCACTGCTTTTAAGAAAAGAACACAAAGAGCAAAACAAATTAAGCTTCCCCACACAAATAACCCGCTCAAAAGTCATCAAGTCTATTCCGCATCCCTGTATGGAACTGGGAAAAACAGCATCTATATTGACCCAAGCCACCCACAGTTTAACAATCGAAGTTCATGTATTTGTCCAAACATATTCAAAGGTAATCATTATTAAAGAAAAATACCTGCTGACACCAAGTGTAGAATGCCTAGTATTCCAGGGTAATGAAGTGAGTGAGCAGGGTAAAGTAGCCTAGCACAAAAATAGCTAATCTCCTTCAACCAACTTTTTATGACAATGGACTGGCCATGGTCACCAGTACTGCTGCTGGAGACGTACCTTCCTGCAGGTTTCACTTCCAATACAAATCATAATCATCCAGTCTTCCTTATCATAAGTCATCCTTATCATGACTTCTTAAGACAATCCAAGTTCATGTATGTGTCCAAAGACGCAACAAAAAAACTCAATTATTGTTATCACACAAGTTCGTGTTTGTTAGGAATTTAAAAAGCATGCAAGATATATATTTAAAAATGTAAATATGTAGTAGATACATATTTTGAAAATATCATTATATATCATAACATAGTGGAACAGTTACTTTCAGCTTGATTAAAATGAACACAACAAAAAATCTCAATATGACTATTTAATGAGATTTCTTTAATGAGATTTCTAGTCAACATAGAAGTCAAGTTAATTTAACAATATTTCAACTCAAAATTGACTCTTCATACGTTGTTAATTAATTTCTCTGGTCTCTGGTATTAAGCATGATTCATCATATCATTTACAAAGCAAAAAATCTTGGGTTTCTTTAATCTTACAATGTAATGACTTGTCCACCTCTAAAACCCAAAGACTCAAAGACCCACAATGACGCTGTGTTTCATTCAGAAATACAGTAAATCATGGTACAGAAACAAGATATAATATCTAACTGACATTGGAAACTGACACAGATTTTACATACCCTAGACATCTTCAACTATATTTAAAAAATTAAAGCAATGCTAACAATTAGCAACAAGGAGTGATTGCATTTGGGTGTGCCAAAGGCCATAGTGTGAAGGAAGTGACTGAATTTGCAGGTGCATGGAAGCGTACGGTCATACGGGTCTACCAGAAGTGGCAAAAATCCCAGTCTACAGGAAATTCTCCTCAAAACTGAACACTAATGTTGCTTACATCCAGAAACTTGTGCATGCCAAATCAAATTGCAGCTGTTATATTCATGCTTGTAGAGGTATTACACCATTAGGTAACTTTCAGTTACAGGTGATACATTTTTTGAGCTTAAAGACTTTTACTTTTTTATTCAAAATTTGACTTATTGTACATCATCTATGAAACCTCTTAAGTTTATGTATAGCCAGTCACAAAAACTCCCAGTTCATATACCTTCCACAGAGGAACTGAGAAGAGCTATTACAAGTGGTTGTGCCTGGCACTCATGAAAAAACAGGCTAAATCTTTCCTCATAATGTTCCTGTCTTTATTTAATTCCCGGAAAGTAAATGGCTGGTTTGTAATTGAAACACATTCCACTTTCCTCAAAGAGAGGGCTTATTCCCCTGCTGTGATCGCTTGTCCATGTGCTGCTGTTTCATAAGCAATTGAAATTCTGAATCGCTAGTGAAAATCATGTTTTAAAAGACATTATATGTACATCGTATAGTAATTCCAGCCATTCAAAAAAATGTCACTGTCTTGGTATTGTTTTAATCAGCTTAGCCTTTTGCTTAGGACAAACTAATGAAAGATTAGTGCAACATTGTGAAAGAAACAAAAACACCATGACATGTCAAATTATATTATGTATAATTATAAGAATTTGAGGGCTATAGATCCAAGTCTGCTCCCTAGACACCAGAGCACGTTCAACAAAGTGGGGGCAGAAACACACATTATCACACTGAAGTCTCCTCTAACCCTTTTTGGGCTAGACATTTCTCAGCACAGATTTTTCTAAACTTAACAGTATCTTTCAAGATAGGATGCCTCTCCTTTAATGCATAATGTCTTAAAAAAAACCAGATGTATGTTGTAGGAGGTCTATCTCTTTGGCTGGCTCAACTGCTTTAATTCCCAGACACCTTATAGTGATGGCTTCAATTTCCAGGGCTTTTGATAAAATCGTGCAGTCTCTCGTGTATTGGGATTGAGTACCCTGCTATGGGAGCACTTTAATGAAGTGCCATAGTTTCGCCGCCTTGTGTTTGACATAACCTCACTCACCAGGGCAATAAATGCACTGTGATAAATGTGAAGCCAGCAAACGTAAAACATACAGCTGTAATTGAGTTAATATGACTTAAAATACTAACTATTTATTATTCCGGATTGTGCTGTCATACAACTTCTACAGATTAAGCTGTGAACAATAGACTGTATACATATTTTATTTCTTTTCATAAAGGGATCCACAGGGATTCGACATTGCTAAAAGATATAATCTTTATTCCTTAACAAGGGGTCATGCACAGACAGTAAAATCTACATGTGAAAAAGGTGAGGGTGCCAACTAAATTAATCAGTGGCCTTCCCCCTTTTGTCACATATTTACTTGGACCAATTATTCACTGAAAAATATTAATACAAGTACCTTTGTCCAAATGTCTGCCACAGTGACCACGTTTTATGTCCAAGAGAACAATGGCCATTTTTTTTTGTTTCAAAGGAAGAGGAAAAAGAAGGACATATAATTGAAGAGTTTCATTTCAAACCACTGTATATCCATTTGTATCCATTTTGGATATACTGAGTTCCTAAAAAAAAATAACAGCTGGTGTATAAAAGAAAACACACCTTCATTTGATCACCACACTACTTGGCTTACAGGTTGGTAGTAAAGTGATGTACAGAATGTTGATTTCATTAATGTATAAATGTAGCCAAAATATCTTTCAGCGCTTTATTCCTCATAATCCATAAAGGACATCCTGCCAGTTGGGTCATCAGAGACTAACACTGATTTCTTCTGACAGCTCAAGGAAATCACTTTCCTGCACTAAAACCAAACCAATCGCTCTCCTAACACGGCTTGATATCTCCTTGTTTATTTTGTAGCTGGCAGATGACCATTATGTGAGGCTCTTTCGTGGAGGTACTACAGGATATCTTGCAGGTCACATCATTCTAGGGGGGTTGATGACTCGGTTAGATCTCCATCACCCTCCACTCAGGCGGAGAATATGTCCTCAGCAGAGGTGCACTGTTTAGATGGTGATGGAATCGAGAGCAAGTGACAGGCCACTGACAGCCGTTTCCTGAGGAGATGCCTCTATTAGTCCCCAGTTACCCCCTGTTTTTGCATTGATACAGTACAGTACAAGAGGGGGAAGGTTCCCCTACTATTGTTCACCATGTTTGCGTTTGAGTATAACGGACATGCAATCATGCAAACATACAGATGATACTCGAGACAAGGGCAACGATTCGAAATTCTTAGACCTTTAGCCTGTTGTGCAATTAAAGACACAGAATAAGCAAGACTGCAATCAGTGACGGTTGAATCGACCCATTTATTATTTTGGTTGATTTGTGTTTTCTCACGTTAATGATGTGAGCAAGGTAAATGCACTTACGCTGCATATGAACACCTCTACCATAGGATATTATGCAAATGACACAGCATCATTTTGCCTAAGACATTGTGCTAAATAGCCAGATGCCTGCTACTTTCAGTGTAGCACTTTATTTAATTCTGCTCTGAAACAGACAACCAATTTACTTTTGCCATTTTGGCATTGAAAAGAGCAAATGATGTAATTCAAAATTAGAAATGGTACATTTTCCTAAACTGATATCAATATTGACACATTGAGTATCACTGGATATGTAATCAAAAACATTAAAATGAAAAGCAGCGTCACTGTGTGCTCTGTCAAGATAGATTCGTTACAGAACTTAATCAGATTCATCAAATGTTTTGCCATTTATGACAGAACTTTATGCAGCTTTGGCTAATACAAAAGACTAGTGCTAGTGTTTTTGTGTGTTCATTTAGTCCACGTAATGTATACTTCAGGTCTAAAAGGCCCGTTTAATATACAGGGATAACTGCTTAAAATAATAGTTTGATATTTAATGTCAATATACTAATGCATTTATTACAGCATAGTTGTACATAGAATGCCTTTCTTGACCTATGGTTAAACATGAAAACATAAGTAGCAGTTGAATAATTCTTTAGTTAACAGCAAAGCTGATTCACCTATTTAATATGGTCTATTGTCTGTCTTATTCTTAAACCTAACTACTTTTAAATATAGCTATAGCAAGTCTCGACTGTCTGCATAAACCAAGAATTTGACCAATTCTCTAAAGCCCTGATTTGGCATTCGGTTATTTAGATTATGTAATACATTAATGCCATGTGTGCAACAAAATATAACTAAAATCTTCAGTCTAGGCCCCCAAGTAATGCCGAGGGCAGTGATGGTTGCATTCATTTGAGCCAGGAGCAAATAATCCTGACAAGTGTATAAAATGCCAGGGTGAAAAGGTTATTCACTTAGTGTGCCGGTCGGCTGTAATTTAAAACAACTAGCCCCCGGATCTGTTCCTAAGGCCACTACTCCCCATCACCCCCTCAACACTTTCACAGGCCTCCCTCAGCGAAAGTTTTCAGCAGGATATTACACACTAGAGCAGGCACCAGATTGTGTAAGATTACGACAACATCCTGGAGCAGTCTTGGTTCTGTAATATCTTCATGTTTGCAGTCATGGCCTGTCACCCCAGCTGACCAGTGGGGACGCCTGGTGGGTCGCGCCCGTTCCTCAATCAACTTCAAGTGTTATTAAATAGTGACCTCCATAAAGCAAAGCACAATGTAATGATGGTTTAAACAAACGCAATTTATCATCCTCCTCGTGCTGACATTACTTTACCCTAACACAGCCAACCAAGCAGGCATAGTTCAACTGGCTCAATGGCCAGGCTCTGACCCCAAAAGGGACTTCAACTTGCCTCAGATCACACAGCGACATTCAACACAGCTGCTCCTAAAAACATTAATGTACAGAAAAGGATAAAAGACTCACTTTTTTGCGAGCACAGACTGCTTCAGAAACACAATCTGGGTTTGCTACTGACATATGGCTATGACAAAACCTTTACTAGCATCTTCATTCGTAGTAACCTGTCAGTCTGCCTTTATGCGGGGAGACATGAAACATGATGAAACCCAGATTTGGCAAATGTGACGACTGCCAAATTAAGATGCAGTCATATAAGAAGCTATTTTGCTGAATTTAATGCCACATCATACAGTTCACAGTTCCCAGTTAAAAGAGTGAAGATTTTAAACTTCTTAAAGCTACTGCTCTCTAAGAATTGGGCTGGACACCTCTGTCCTGAAGTGAAAGATGATACCTGACAAAAATCTATTTTGTTATTCTGACCTGGACTCTCAAAATATTGGATGGATGCCCAGCATTTTCTCATTGTAGCTTCGGTTTTATAACGAGCATCATAGCTATAAAAAAGTCTGCATTATTAGTTAACCAATAAATGCAGTGTATTGGTCAGACCCATCAAACAGGTCATTCTGGAAATTATGTGCCAGCTGGATTTTTATGACTATATTTTCTTATGTACTATACACTCCAGGTCAGTGCTAAGCTGAAGTTGGTTGACACTTCATCCATGGAGTCATGATTTTTTATATACATTATTGACTTGGCCTTTATTGATTGCAGAGAATGTATCACACAAATCATTTTGCACAAAATCAATAAAGAAATCTTGTGGAAAATTTATATTAAAAGACCTTTGTTTGCTTAAGTGAGTTTCAGACAGGGTATATTGAGTGTTTTCCTGATTAATTGAGTTAGTTTAAATTTGACCACTGCAAGCCCATTAAAGAATGCATTCTTAAATCGTGCTCTGCCATTTATGATTGAAATGAGAATTTCAATGCAATGAGAGGACTGTTAAATAAATCATAAGTGCATTTTACCGAGAACAATAAAGGGGGCATAACTCTCATGAAGCAAGGTCTTTCCATCTTCAAGTCCAGCACTTACCTGCATGCATTTTCATGGAGCTACTTACTTGTATCTCAACCTAACAACACTATAAGTTTTCACAAAGCATCAGATAACACTAGTAGTTAATGAATTAATGAGAGTTCATTTTTTAGTTCATTTTTTAAAAAACAGTTAAACTTTTTGCCCTTTTTGAATGGAGGAAAAATTAACTAAGCTGTAATATGCTGCACAATATACTTGTATAACATGTTTAGGTGCTTAATGTATTTATGTATTTAAAAAAATACCAACCATATAAGTTCTTATGGGCAACCTTTGACAGAATTCTGGTGTATACCAATAGAACATTAAAATTCAACTCATTTCAACTGATAAATAATGAAAACATGCAAGTTATCGACAAGATATTCAATTTGAAGCTAAATGGCACTTGATCAAAACGGAATGGTTGAGTACATCAATTCTGGGCTCTAATAGTGTAATTGATGCAAAAGGGTCACTTGGGCTCGGAGGTTTTGCTCACCAAGTCACACTGCAAACAGAAAACAGTGAGGGGATGTCTCGCTTCAGTGGCACTGAAGGGCAGGCTTCTCAAGGAGGCCTCTTTTTTTTATTTCTATCAGTTGATCATTTCTGTTTAATTATGTGGGGTGGATTTTGGAGTAGATAACAAGCTGTTATCTCCAAGTAAGAAGGATAGAAAGGATATCAAAAAGATAAAGTTCCATTCTAGATGCCAGGATTGCCAATGTTCAAAATATTTTAATGATCTTTTATCTTCTAAAAAAGCTGAATGTTCTCAAAAAAAAGTTAAAGTGTGGAACAAAATAACGCAGGAAATCTGCAGAAGATAGCTCAGAGCCAATCACGAGATACATTAGCCTTTGAACTGATAAAGCCACTGATGAAATATTCAAAAGGGGGGAGAGTGAGAGGCTCCACTGCACACATAATGGCCCAAGGGGATTAAAAGATCACCTGAGTCAAAAGGTAAGTTAAAGACTATGAAATGCAGAAATGATTAGGGAAGATATAGGTGGTGCAATACTTGTCAAGTAATTGAGAAAGGCTACACGCACAAGGCGATGACATGTAGCTATAAAGAGAAACTGAGAACAGGATTCTCGAAACTCAGAAAATGATCTGGATAATCAAAATGTAAAATCTGCTTCTCACCTTCAAAGCATTTGAGCAGTGGGTGCTGTCTCTAAACTGTGATAAGACAGAACTATGTCAGAGCCACTTATAAATGAGGCATATGATCAAGTTCTCAAATAATCATAAACACAGGGAATACAAGGGAGACTAAATGAGAGAGACTAAAAAGGTGAAAGTTCTACACATACGGTGTGGGAATGGGTGATCAGATGCTCCATTAAAAGCGGATTTATTCAATCAGCTGGTTCACCTCTTAATTAAAGGAACTAATTATGCTATCGAAAGACTAAGCCGGTGGCTCCAAAAGGGGGTCGGCCTGCGTGCTTTCCCCTCCTGCCTCGATGAAGGTGATGACCTTGTGATAACCTGTGTGTTCATCAGTCAAATTACTGTCCTCTGTAATGGTAATGCCAAAGCACTGGAACACTGGGGCCAACTAATCTGTATTCAAATTACACTCCACCAAACAGTAAGGTGGGCTCAGTGGCTATAACTCAGCCACAGTGCACACAGGGAGGAGAGCTCGACAATGCCCAAGAACCCCTCCCGGCCAATCGGACATTATCATACATTTCCCAGGTGTGCGACAGGCCTTCTGGGGAGCGACTGATATTGGAAAAATTAATCATAAGTTCCCTGTGCTGCCTTAATGGTCAACTTAAATTAATTAATTGCTAGGGCGTAGGGGGAACTCTGATGGGTTAGGCAGTGCAAGTCTGTCCTGGGGTATGGTTAATGGCAGAAATTCAGAGGGTTTGTTGACCGCTAACTAACTATAAAGGTCCTTTTATTTTTTGTTTTGTTTTCAGTTCATCAGTCCTCATAATGATCTCATGATATGATTCATTTGTGTTAAGGCGGAGAGAACACAGAATAGCATACATAACTGGATTTGGGAGCTACCTAGAGTAACAGCACCTATTTCTAAAAGGCTAGCAGGGATAGCTAACTTTAGCATTGTTTTGGTTTCCTCCTCAAGGAAACATTTTTAGATTAAAGGTGCCTTCAGTTCCAAACATTCCTATCCCTTGAGATCTACTTATAATTGTTTATACAGTTAGAGTGATAAAATCTGAAAATTTTCATTTTACATGACTATTTTTCAAGATCTATTTAGTCCATAAACTGTTTACTCTAGCCTGTTTTTGTTCCTGTGTCTTTAAGACTTATTCAGGCTGCCAGCTCAAATCCAATTTTTGGCATAGCCAAATTTTATCTAGTTTGATTTTTGATAGTCGCGACAGCAAAAAAACACATGAAATCAAATGTTTGTAAACCAGATCCAAACCACATTTGCAGGTGGTATAAAATGTGATTCCAATTGGATTTTTACAGTCTCTGGATGCACTGGCCACTCAAATCGGATTTCAAAGTGTCTTTTCCGGCACTCGGAACATGATCACATAATCCAGAGTGACGAAAGTGATGAGAATCATGAAGCGCGCCAAAGTGTTCTGAACAGTGATTCAACAGAACGATTGTTTGTAGTGCGAGGTGATGCACCTTGATCTCTCCTGCATTCATGTCTGAAATCCGTGTTACCACCATTCTGCTGCATACTGAATAGGTGCACAAATCTAAATAGTACTAGGCAATATGACAATATATACTGTTATTGTGACAAATTATATCATAATTTATGCTGTTTATATATTATGTATATTATCAATACTGTTGGCTCTTTTTGTCCTGTTCTAACTGGCAAGACTGAAAATAATAAATATTGTAAAATATTGTGTACTGAAAAAATTTCCTGAGGTATCGTGATATTTTTCCCATATCGCCCACCTCTATTAATTCTGAAATACACCTTATGGTGCAACCTGGACACATCTTCAGTGATGTAACCAGTGATTATCGATGGTTTAAAATTGCCAAGTCAACATTTAACCCACCTCAATTTCTTCTTCTAAATAAACAATCCTCAAAATCAAACTCTGACAGACCCGACAAAAAGGCAAAACATGTATCAGCAATATGAAAGTAAAATAGCATAACTGGGCATGTTAGCTAACTATGGAACCCCATTCATTGCACCTAAAATAGGGGAAGAAATCACCACCTAATTGTTCATTTTTGTCATTTTTTTTTTCTCATTTTAACGTGAATGACATCATTATTTTGATACCAAGTCATTATTTAAGATGCTAAAACATTATTTGGAATCCCTTCTCCCTGTTTAAACTTCACCTAGCTATGTTAGCTAGCATCACTTATTTACCAATACAGCTTCATACATGTAACCAATTATAATGTTTTTAGTTCAACATCAGAGTTTATATAGGATTAAGTTAGTCTTTCTGATAGAAACATACTAGGATTAAACTTAATAACAGGCGGGAATTTAGGGCACACCACTTTAATTTACAGAGCAAATCTCAAATTTCAAGCTGAAAAAAATCAAACATGAATGAATGAACACTGAAAATGCTAAATTAATATTGTACATTCTTATAAATGAGGAAATGTCACCACTAACACCAAATACCGCGTCTGAAGAAAAGCAAAGCCAGCAAAACGTCTCCCTCTGAGAGGTCCTGCTTGAGGAGACGCCGTGCACAGCGTCATGTCGCCATCTTGTGAGCACGTGCAGTATTTCTGCTGTTCCTCCATCTTTCGTCACCGCGTGAGCGTGCGCGCAGTATACTCTATAACTGGGTCACTGCAAAACGTATGAACAAAGACAAAGGAATAATATATATATATAACACTGTAGAATAGGTGCACCGTAGAGGAACTCAAAATTTCGGAGTAATTTAGTCCTTCAGACAGAATATATATATTAGGGGTGCACGCCTCCAGTCCTGCAGGGCCGGTGCCCCACACAGTTTGGATACTTCCTCTACTCAAACTCGCCTACTAAACCTGGCTATTAACAGATAAGTTGAATCAGGAGTACTTGAGCAGCTAAACTAGCAAACTGTGCTGGACCTCCAGAACCAGAGAGTGATATATACACAGATTACGCATACACCCCCCCCCCATCACCTTTTGTCCCAATAGTCAGGACCCCCATGTGGGTGGTGGATCATTCTTAACACTGCAGTGACACTGACGTGCTGGTGTGAGTGGATCAGGCACAGCAGTGCAGCTGCTGGAGTGTTTAAACACTGTGTCCGCTCTATTAGGCACTCCTACCTTACTGGTCCACCTTGTAGATGTAAAGTCAGAGACGGTAGCTCATCTGCTGCTGCAGAGTTTGTGTTGGTCATCCTCTAGACCTTCATCAGTGGTCACAGGACGCTGCCCACAGGATGCTATATATTCAAAGTGGTTTGATGCGACGTGGTTCACTGTAGAGAAACCTACCAGGCTCCTGATTTCTTTGCAATGGTGGTGACAGGAAGCAGGGGTCTCCATGTCTACAACAGAAACATTTTATTTACTGTCCAAAACCACTTGTGGACCTACATGTGTCTTGTGAGACTTTATAGGTCATGTTGATCATCGCAAGAAAATCATAAATCTTTTCTTTGGGGGCCATCTTGCGTGTGTCAGACATCAGGAAGCATCTATCCAACCATTTCATGTAATATTTTTCTGTGTGGGAGAGTTCAGAGGCATACGTCCGGTTCCTATCACTGCCACTGTGTGCTAAGTTTCTCTAGAACAGAACATTTCACACCAAACCACTTTACATCTCAACTACCTAATTATGCATAATGTTGAAAACACGGTGGAGTTACCCTTTAATGTGATAAAAAATGTTTTAGGGTATTAGCTTATCACAAACCTTCAGTAAAGCAGTCTCAGGCATTAGGAAGCGTATTTGTTACCATTTCATGTAACTAACTTTCAGTGAGCGGCTTTTAGAGGCATTCAATACTTGCGATGTCACCACTGGTGGAAATAATTCTGACTCTCTAGTTTCTCTAGAACGATCAAACCAAACTTCACATCAACCCACTCACAAAAAACACTCAACATTTTTCCTCTTATAAGTTTTATGCAAATGCATTTGGTACCTGACTGACTTTTAGGCCTTTTCTTTAGCTCTGGAATGAACACACAAGTGCAATAAACATTCAGTACTCTAGCACGAAATGTATGGTAATGTTATACACATGATACACAAATAATTATATTTAAAAAATAATAAATTATTTAAAAACTTTAGAACACAATAAGTTATAAACTGCATACATAGTGTTTTGCAAAAATAAAGACCTTCAAAATAAAGGCCCTCTACTGGTTTCATGCCCTTGTTTAAAAAAAAGGCATTTAAAATAGGACTACATGTTATAGTCTGTACACTTTCAAACTTGTATTAGTCTGAACTCTATTCACGCTTCACCTGATCCCATAATAACCCTTATCAAGACAGTGTTTTCTCTGAAATGGTCAGACACCACTACAAAACAGTACACTCCCAAAATTGCATAGTGAAAAGGGCATCAACAGGATCAGATGTTTAGGCTGGAACTGAACCAGGTGCAGGTGAGGAGATTTTCGAGAAGAAAACTGTGTGACCACTAATACTCTTCAGTAAATACTCGAGTACTGTATTAGACTCATTGTAGTGTCTAGTGTTGTATAGTAACATTATTATAACCCCTTTTGTGCATGATTTGAATAGCAAAATAAATCACATATGAACTGTACATAAATCATGCTACAAAAGAGAGCTGGTTATGCAATGTCCAACATTACCACTTTTGTTGTTATGGGCAATTACATTCGTATGGTCAACATGTCCCATTAGTAGAGAAATGCTATTTTGGTACTTAAATGTACTTTTACAGTCAATTCTCTTTCAATGTTAATTTCAGAGGAAGTTCTACACTCAGTAGAACATTCAGTTCTACATTATCATTCCCAATGCTGGCTGAATGACCTAATACTAATCCACAACAGTTTATTTTCTGGTCAGTTCTTTAGGGCTCTGATTTAGTGAAACACTGCAGGCCAGGAAATTTCCAGCGAGAGCCGCTGTGGATGCGCAAGTCCAGCCATTCCTGTTGGGCCACAGCCAAATAGGACTCAGGCGGAGCTGTGGAGAGCAGCTCTGGGGTCACAGAGCCTTCCGCCTGGGTCATGGCCTGGTGGGATGCCGGCTGGATGTCCATGGTCTCCAGGTTATTTAGGCTGCCAGCTGCCTGGTCTACCACCTGGCCCCTTTTTGGACCTGAGGGGGGGGTTTAAAAAAAAAAAAAAAAAGCATGCAGATATGAAAAATTGTAATTATTCTTATTTATGTCACTTAAGATGAACCTAATAACGATGCACTTATATATCTAATGAATATAAGTATATGTTATATACTTATATTATATATAATATTATGTAATATTAATTCTCAAAAACACAGCATCGTTTTTTAATTAATAATTACAAGCAAATATTGGTGCCAGTCAGTGGTTCATTTTGTATTGTGCTAACCCACAACAGCTAACTAGACAGCAGTGCTGTTAGACTCTCCAGCCATCAGACTCTTCCACGCCACCATAAAGCATTTATTTACTTACAGCAGCGCCTGAAGGGATCCCATCCTCGAGAGAGAACGTAAGGTTTGGCCATGGGCTGCTGTAGCAAGCACACTATAGCACTGTCCACTTGGTGAAAGACACGTAGTGACAGGAGTCTGTGGTGTAGCTCCTCCGAGAGGCTGTACTCCTCTGAGCGAATCAAGTCTCGGATCAGGTCAAAATCTTGTTTCAGCTGCAGAGCTCCCTGGATACTGAAAAAGACAAGAATTTGAGGTAAATAAACAGTGTTGTTTATGACCCACTTCTTACACACAGATTACGTTTAGTTCTACACTAACGTTCATGCTAAAGGCATTTTTTCACAGCTTTGGGACAGCTGCTACTTTTGGTATTAGATGTACAACCATTTCTCAGTTTTTGACAGCTTTTAAATGGCTTTTAAAGCAACGTCAGAGACCATGAAAGCAAGTTCTTTTTAAGATTCAAAGGAAGGGTTAGTTGAAAAATCAAACATATTTTTTCCAGACAGTCACAGACAGTTTTTTAGCTACAAACACTAGAATTCAATAATCATCCATTCTGCTTCCAAGTTCTTACAATTTACTCAAATGTACTTTAAACAGCAAGGGGTTTTGTATCCAAGTATGACTCCCATTCACATATCATATAGGTATATGTACGTTACAGACTACAATCAAGATGTTCTGTTGTTTCTCTTAAATATGGCTGATTGACTACAGTTGGGATAAGCAGAAAATTGTGTCAGAACTTGGGTGTCACCCACAGGAAGTACAAAACATTAAATAACGTAGAAGACTTTCTGTTGCCGCACAAACATGTCCACCAACCTGAACTTAATTTTCTGTTTGAGGATGTGCTCCATCCAGGCCTCCATAAAGGCAGTCATGGCCTCCGCCAGAGCTGGAATACGAGCCTCATCCGGTAGAGGCTGCACTCCTTCTAATACCTGGCCAATAACACTTTGAGCTGCAGAGGCTGCATATTCACTTGGACAGCTGGGTAATTCTAGGAGAATGCACATAAATCAGTTCCTCCTTGCAGGAAGTATAATGATTATAATGCTGATAATGAACCATAAAATTCACAAATGTGCATCTTACCCTGTAATTAGCTGCATACGCACCTGCTTTGTAGTTGACTCTCCAGTGTTTTGCTGATGGCATTGTTTGCTCAAATATCTCCACGGACATTTTCTTGCAGTCCATTGAAAAGATCCTTAGGACAAGCTCCGAGAAGGCCTGTAATATCCCAAAAAAAAGGATCTTGTGTTTCTTAAACCTCAAGATGCAGATTAAGCCGTTCCTGGAGTCCATGTAATTCTTCTAGAGTATGCAGGACTGCTTACATTATGAACTCAATTAGCGTGTGAAAACTGAGACTAAAGATAAATAAAAGCAAGTGGTAAAACAGCAGAAAGAATCTGCAAGAACTGAGCACAGAAATTTGAGAACATCTCACTTGTATTTGTGAGACTGCCCGAGTTAGCTGGATTCCATGCTGCACAATGAGAGGATGTTCAGCACCTGCACCGACAACTTCTAGCTGCTGAGCAAGGTTCTCCACAGTTGCCCTGAGAATCTTTCAAATGCAGAAAGGCAAGAAAATCAAAATGCACGTTCTTCATGTCCACTCAAAATGTTCCAAATGTTATTCCAATATGCAAATGAGCCCTTCACAAGTGTTCTTTCGGTGTTTTGACGAATCAAGACATTGACCTAATCCAAAAATGTCAACGATTTTGATAAAAAAATAATGCAAGTCAAATAATGGTCAAATAATAGTTCATAATTTGTACTTTGCACATTACATTACAATCACAATATGTAGCAGAAGAATCCATACTGTGCAGCCCTGTTACATGTAGCAATATAAAACAAGTTCTCTGTACCTTAAGATCTCCTTGTGTGACCAGCAGGAATTTATTAAGAGACCAGGATGCTAGAAACTGGTAGGCTTTACTCATAACCCACAACGTAGAGGATTGGACAGTGGCAACAGCCCTCGACAACAACCCTAAGTGATACAAGCCAAGGCTCCTGTTTTCTTTTGCACCTCCTAAAAAAAACACAACACACCACAGAAACACAGTTAGTTCTGCACCAAAAACGTGTTTCTAAAAGGTTAACCCCTCTTTGATGGCTTGTTATGAATATATAGACTGATATCTGTATCAAATGTGTAAACACAATTAATGGGGCCGCATGCCATTGCCTAGTATATATATAACAAAGTGGAAGTGATTGGGAATGACAGCAACTCGGCCACGGATTGGTAGGCCATGTAAAATGACAGAGCGGGGTCAGTGGACGCTGAGGCGCATAGTGTGCAAAGGTCACCGACTTTCTGCAGAGTCAATCGCTACAGACCTCCAAACTTCATGTGGCCTTCAGATTAGGGGGGTTATGGTGTGGGGTTGCTGTTCAGGAGTTGGGCTCAGTCCCTTAGTTCCAGTGAAAGGAACTCTTAATGCTTCAGCATAACAAAAGATTTTGGACAATTTCATGCTCCCACCTTTGTGGGAAGAGTTAGGAATGGCCCCTTCCTGTTCCAACATGACTGCGCACCAGTGCACAAAGCAAGGTCCATAAAAGCATGGATGAGCGAGTTTGGTGTGGCCTGCACCTCAACCCAACAGAACACCTTTGAGATGAGTTGAAGCTGTTATAGCTGCAAAGGGTGGGCCAACATTATATAAAACCCTATGGATTAAGAATGGGATGTCACTCAAGTTCATAGGCGTGTGAAGGCAGATGAGCGAATACTTTTGGCAATATAGTGTATGTGCAATGGATCAAACTATTTAACAAATCATTACTCAACATGGTGATTTTTTTGTGTTTTAATTTATGAAATTTACAAGATGAACGCACCCATTGGGAACATTGTATAAATGAGTACCTGAGTCTGGGTCTGGACTATGCAGAATGTGAAGCACAGAGAATAGAGGAGGGAACAGCTGGAGTGTGAGATCCATGGTGGTGGTCCTCACAGCTGAGTTTTCCAGCACAGGTCTGGGTAAGCACTTATCTTTTAGCCCCAAACCTAGTGATGCACACATCACTGGAATACACAATCACAAACCCAAGACCATTAACTCTCAACCAATGAATAAATTTAGATAAGCACAATGATACAAGAAATGCTTAAGAAAATATTATATCAACAAATTCTGTAGTAGGATCTGACATGCTGATGCACTGTAGATAAAACACATGGCACAGTGCACTGAGCAGCATCAACAGTAAAATTATTAACACCAATGAAACGATACCCCTCACACAGAGGGGCTTATACATCAGCTGATGACAGCAACACTTATTCTCTGATGTATAAATGCAAAAAAAAACAGTATTAGATAATCTCTTTCCAACAACCTACTGTAGAAACAGAAGTTCTTTTAGCGTACTGACTTACTTTCATCCCAACACATGAAGGCAGCAGAGGATAAAAGGTGGGAGCAGAATCTATCCAAGACCTCTTTGCATTCTGCTGGAATGAGTTCTGTAACCAAGAAATTATAAAACTTGGGTTTATGTTATTACCAACTGGTGCAGAACCACAACTCAATAATGAAGCAAAGCAAAAATCATATTTGCACAAAATAGGGTGCAACAATATATATATTTTCTGGTTCAACATGATTTCCAATTCTGAGAAAAATATTTAATTTGATTTTTAATATTTTATATTGTAAAATGACTTTTTACCTATATAGCTCTATTTACAGGCACCCTCCACAAATATTGGCAATCCTGGTAAGCATGAGCAACCCAGGCTGGAAAAAAGCATTCTTTATTGCTCATCTTTTTTATCATGAGTTATAAATCTTAGAGAAATCTAATCCTTATTCTAAGTACAAATGATTGAGGGGAAAAAAATAAACACAATTTTTCCTTCAATAAACAAAATAATCCTATTATTAAATACTTTTTTCTCAAAGCCATGTGTGCCACGATCACTGCCCCTTATTTAAACTTCAGATTCCATGTTCACACTTGATGACTCGTCTTCTAACGGGTCAGGGTTCGGGAAGACTAGGATAACCATGGCAAAACCTCGATTCTGTGGTCAGTAAGCTATTTTTGTGTTGATTTTGAGAGGTGCTTTGCATAAATTGTCATATTGGAAAATCCAACCATGGCCCAGATTAAGCTGCCTACCTGAGGCAGTCAGGTTTTGCTTCTATTTCTGCTGCCACTAGAGAGAGTCCCCCACAGCATCACAAATCCACCACCATACTTCACCTTGGGAATGAGGTACTTATGGCTATGAGGTAAGTATGGCTATCTTTGTGTCTACACCAACCCCACCTGTTGTGTTTGTTGCCATACAACTACAGATGTTGGTCTTATCTGAATATAGAAGACAGGAGCATCTGGCAAACTGTAGGGGCTTGAGTTTGTTGGTTCTTGACGGCAAAGACTGTCTTCTGGCAACCCGCCCATATCAGAATGTGAGTGGTGTCTTATGGGAGGTGTTCCGACCCCCGAACCTATCTAAGGTATGACTGTGACAATAACCACATAACCGCAATCATGTCATTCCTACTGTAGGGTGAAGCTCATTACAGCCTTCACTGGATACACTTTATTTGCTGAGATCTATTTATCTAAAAGACTGAATGTCTTTCTCTGTATACACCTACCACAGCTTTCTGTGGTTTTAATTTGGCTTAAATGTAACAAAGTAAATGACAAAATGCTGAGTGAGCAGTGCACTCAGAGTCTCAGAGTCTCAGTATCTTATTACTCCAGACACGATAATTAAAACTGTGTTTAAAGTGTTCTTGTTATACTGATCATTAAAACTGATTTTTGTGTCAGATTATTAATGGCATAATGCTGATGAATGCTGGTTGGAAGGATCCACTCTGAATTTCTTTCTAGGGCCCCAACAGACTCTGGAATTGGCATCACAAATAAAGGTTACAATTCTGTTAATATTCTGAATGAAATATCAAAAGGACAAGAAGAATGGTTTTTACAGGCCATTTTGTTCATGTTTACCAATATATGTGCATGCCACTGTACTTGGATTGGTTTAAAGTTTTTAGTACCTGTTGTGCCAGCCTTCTAACAAGATACACCAAAATCACAACACCTAGAATTTACAGAACTGTGCCAAAGTCCATCCTTCCTTTACTTAATTTACAATCAAAATGGCTAGTAAAAATTATTGAATTTAAGGAGATAAATTAGATTTTTTTAAAAAATCAGAAAAGAAATGTTTAGTCATTTGATTGTTGGTGTGCACATATCATAATTCCCAGCCCTCCCACTCCACTGATATGATTCACCCAGATGCCATTTTCATCATTGACAGTGATTTCCAAGACGGCCAGTGAAACAGTGGTGCATAGTGTTTCAATACTGTATTTACACTCTTAGAATATAGTGCACATATACAACTGTACACATTAAAAGATCTACTGCTTTATATTTTTCTTTGCTTCTGAACAATATTTTTTAGACTTTGTCTTACCTTCTTTACAAGCATGCTTTAGCCATCTGACCAAGAGGAACACCATCCGATAATTCCACTGGCTCACACCTGTGTTGTGAGACTGATAATAAAAGTAACAGATAACAGTTCTATCAAATTCCCTCCACAGCATATTCCTGTATTGTGAGAAAAGCTCCACACATGCATCAGACTTGCTCAGGTCCATCCACTGGATAGCCTTAGGCCTACTGGAGGCCAATTTAGGTCTGTTTAGAAGTCTTTCCTCTCCTTCACTGACTCTGCGGCTTGTCTCCATGGCATCCTCTGCAGTGTCAGCCCTGTCCAGCGGAGGTCTTTTGGGAATATGTGGAGCTAAAAGGTCTGTGGAGGACACCAAGACTTGAAAGAGAATTTCTAGATACTCTCTGTCACGCCGAACAAACATAGAGAAGGGCAGATTGGAAGACCAGAAACTGTGGAGTGGCTTTTTTGGGGGCTGGTCCGGAACAGCATCAGGTGAACCCTCAGCTTGAGCAAAGGTATGAGTAAGAGGAACAGGGGGTCCTAAATGTGTCCATTCAGTGCTGGGTTGCCCTGCAAGTGAAATGAGGTCAGTCTGCTGACAAGTCCAGTCATAAAGCTGCTGTGCAGCAATCTGAGCTCGCCGCTGGGCTAGAATGGTCATCAGATGGACCACAGGGAATGGGGTAGGTCTTGCACTTTTCCTGGGCAAGCATGACTTGACTTGAGACCAGTCAGAGCGGAACAAAATCTGTGAGCTCCAGGCTGCAGCTCTTTGCTGGGACCTCTGGTATGCCACAGTGTGGTTATAGAGTTCTACAGCAGCCAGCATGTCTTCTAAGGCATCTCGGGGTATACGCCCCAGCTGGGTAGCAGCAAGGGCTAATAGGGCTGTGTGGAGGCACTGCTCCATTAGCATCATAGCCTGAAGTCCCACTAGCCACAGGGCTCTCCGCATGGAGCCTAGCATTTCTGTGTGACTGAAAAGGACCGGTCGCAAGGAGGGGTCAGAGCGCGCTCTGGCACACAGAAGGTCCCAATGGCTTACATGAAGTTGTAATTCCTCACACATAGCTCGAAGGCCCAGGTTCCAAGTAGAGCTGGGCTGCTCTGCCGTTTGACCTCCAGCCAGCAAGAGACAGGCTTTCTCCTGGACATCACTCAGCCGTTTCACATAGCAGTTGGCTACGCGACACCGGCGGCCATACTCATGGAGGAAGAGGAGCTGGGCCCGTTGTTCTAGAAGCTGCTGAAGCTGTGCATAGTGCTGGCTAAAGGCTGCTGCCTGAGGATGGTGGTAAAAGTCTGCCTCCAATGAATCTGAAAGCCCCGTAATGCATCCTCGCAAGCAGTCTCCCACTCCACGCAGCACATGGCACTGAGAGCTAAGGCTCAGCAAATTTTGCTCGAGGCGCTGGAGGCGCATGGAAGAGCGGGAAGTGAGATTCTGGCACGCCACAAAGTTATCTTCGTTTTCATAGTCCCAGCAGCCTTCGCTCTTCTGTCTCAGGAGCCACTTGAGGCTGGGGTTGAAGCGGATCCGAAACAGAGCCTCTGCCTTTTGAAGGGACTTGGTAAATGGACTTTGGTATCGAGACCCTAGGAACACATAAGGTTTACATTGTGAATGTGAATTCCTGAATTCATTGTTTGAATGAATTGCCTATGTACATAAATTAAACATTATGTACAAAGCAAGAGAGGAAAAAAAAGAAAGGAAAACAAAAAAAGCTCCCTAGCTAACTACCATCTTTTTTTCACTCTCCAGACATTCCCAAAACTCAGCAACTGAAAAGATGTAAGGAGTTACATAGACATATAGAAAATTTGCTATAATCCAATTTTAAACCATTTACAGCTATGCAAATGCATGGCAAACTTTTGTATTAACTACAATAATGCACTGCTTACATACTGCCTCCTTCAAATATGGACTACTGAAAATGCAAAGATGTGGGGGGGGATTCGCACTCAAAACCTACCATCATATTTGTCCTTTGAGAGGTACTCCTCAGGAAGTGTTTCTGCACAGATAGTTGGCTTTCTCTGTGGTTAACACATGACATGAATAAACAAACTGCTGCAAATCAAATGTCTATCACATTGAAGACTTTGGCATAATACTTAATAGCCCAGCTCTATAGCTCTAATATTTAGCTCTAAATTCTCAAAACATTTATTTTATGACATGTTTTACAGATCTACCGAGATTTCTATTAAAATATACAAAACACTACCTGCTGAGGCAAAAGCCACACATTATCCAGAATTTGTTTGTGATGCAGAGGACCATAGTTCAAACCTTGGAGAAGCCTAAATTTAGTACTATATGAAGTTTCTGGCTTCTGAACATTAAAATCATAGATGAGAAAATAACCTGTTCATCATCAGCAGTTGGGGGCTCAGAGTTGTCTGTCACAGAAGGTGGCTCTCCTCTGTCTGCAATTGAAAACATGTTAAAGGTCAGATTCTAAATAACTGCCATAAATGTGTGGAAATAAGCCTGATGTTAAAGGAGTAGTGTGTAACCTAAGAATTGCACCCTACTGAACCACCACCCCACTGGTCCCTCAGAAACCACAGCGGCCATCAGGACTTCTGCCATTGCCTTAGCACCTGTCCCGGTTTTGTGTTTTCACGTCTTTGATGGTGAGGATTAACCCACCTTTGCTTTATCCTGTGTATAATATAATATTGAATATGATTCTCCATTTGTCAAAATCTGGGTTCTCAAACTTCTCACAACACATGATGGTTACCCAGCACTGGTGTTCTAAGAATTTATTCTACCCTTTGAGTGGCTCTTCCTAGCATGCTCATATTACTAGTACGGGACTCAGTGATTCAAACCTTTTATTGCGTTTTTAAATCTACCTACTTCCTCCCAATAAGTCAATGTTTCTGTTCCACCTCAAATGGTGCTGCAGTAATATTCTGGCATCTGAGGCATTATAATAACTGCTGCACCATTTAAGGTGGAACGGGAAAACTGAAACAAAGAGCTGGCAAATAGGAAGCTGACTTCAGCCTTGTGGTTTTAATGCTGGTAGTATTTTGGATAAGGAGATTTAAGCTAGCAAAATATCCTATCTGGACTTTCATGCATGCAACTACCGTTAAATGATCTACAGTACCATATTTCATACATGGATTCCTCTTCTACGTCTTAGAACCGGTGCTATAGCGCCACCCAATCCAAGCTGCCGTGTCAACGTAAAAAAGCAAACTACAACTAGTGTGTAGTTTGTTCGTCCTGGGCTACTGTAGCAATATCACAGCACTCTATGCCAGAAGGAAGAGGATCTGCTCCTGTGCAGACATGAAGGCTTTTTCTAAGCTAACCAAAACATAGGGGTTTGTAGTCATAGGTAATTATATGGTAACATACATAGTTTGGACACACAATATTAGATTTCGGCAAATAGACCCCCCACCCCCCCTCAATCTTACACACTGTTCCTTTAAATTTCACATGTTAAAATTAGAGGTGTCTGACGACATGATCACGAATGATATTTCACATATACAAATCTACTTAACATGCATCCAGTTTAGGTCTGAAGGTTAAATCACAGATAGAAGGCTGATGAACAGACGAAGAGGCAATAAACCTGGAGTGAACACTTTCCCAAACTACACGAGCATCACTTCAGTGAATCTCTACAACGTATAACAGTCCAGTACCTGCAGTATGAGGGTCCGTTTGCCCATTCTTGTTTGGCTCTGCCCCACTTTGTCCCTCCTGCGGGCTACCAGACGTCTGAGCCATCCTAACCTCAAGCCACTATTTCAGGTCCTTCATATCTCCTATATTTATATACAGAAAGAACAGAAAGCACACTTCTACATGCAACTGTGAGCATCTTCATGAGCACATTTCCATTACTTTTAAATGTCGTTTGAGAAAAGAGGAGAAGGTTTTGCTCCACGAAGTACTACAACATTTTGTTCTCGTTTTCCGTTCCACCTTAAATGGTGCAGCATTTAAGGTGGAACGAGAAAATTCGAACAAGAAGCGGGTAAATAGGAATTTCACCTAAGCAATACATAGTCGTAGTTATATACTCAATATATCGAACACATCCGATGTTGTTTACTAGCCAACGCAGCTAGCTACTCTTGTTCCTTCGGCTATTTTTCCAGCTCAAATGGCCAAATATTATCTATTAGTCGCTTTAACAGCAGAATCACCCATGAACGAACTTTTACAATTAGCCATTCTTGCTGTTGCTCCCAATAACGTAGTTAACTAGAAATTATAGGACACAGCTAGCTAAATAGTTTCCCAAATGAGACCATATTCTCAGATTTGTTCAGGTAGCTTTACGTTAGCTCGGGTTAGCCAAGTTAGCTCTATTAGATCTATTACTATTATTTGTGATAATTCGCTAGCTAATCACGACAGTCCGTAACGTTACATCTATTTACGCAGGTCGACCAACAATTAAATCAATTGCTTAAAGTGGTTTAATCTGAATACCTGTTTTCAGGAGACCTATCTTTAGCGCTGAAGAGCACAGGCTTACTAATCCATCCCAGATACAGAGCAAGAAAACACGAGCACTAAAATTAGCCCGGTGTCCTAGCGTGAGGCTGAAGGAGCCAATGAGAGGCGCCCAGGCTTCCAGACGGAACTGGCGCATCTCATAATCACAGTGGTTGATTTAATTTAGAGTACGTATTAATATTTATACTATTCTGGATAATAATAAAATTAAACTGTTTATTTATACACAAGCATGCACATGTCATTAGGTAATCATCTCAGGTTTTCTGCTTAAAACCAAACTAACATCCTCTAGAGCGGACGAACTCGAAGGGGAAGTCCACTGATATTACAGATTTTCGTTATGATTCATTACTTGAGCTGCAAAGTCATTAAAAGTGGTTTGATGTGAAATGATTAATTGTAGAAAGACTTACCAACCGACTTCTTTACAGTGTAATCAAAATTTGCCATTGTATTTAATATCTAAAACTGGTTTTATATGTGATGCGGACTATTTTGCCTCACAGCGCTCTGCAAGTGCTCTTCCGCCACAAATGGCTTGTTTGTTTATTGACATTCAATGCAGAAACGCTTTTAAAAGCATTGAGCGCTTCAGACGTCTGGTTTTATTCACCACCATGGTGAACAGTTCAGACTTAGTTTCTCTAGAGCAGAGCATTCGCATCAAACCATTCCAAATAACATTTTTGCCACAACCATTAAATTATGCCCAAATTCTGAAAACTGTGGATTTCACCTTTTTAATATTTTTTTTTAATATGAATTAAATGCACAATTTGTTCTTATTTGCAGTTTAATCTATTGGAAATAAAATTAAACACTTTTTATGCAAACTCCCCGTACGTGACATTCAGCAAATCCCATACAGTAATCTGATATAATGTTATCATATATGGATTCATCTTTTATCCTTATTTTTGTCACCCATGGGACATATAGTTCAATCATACACTGCCTGGCCAAAAAAAAGGTCACCACCTGGATTTAACTAAGCAAATAGGTAAGAGCCTCCCATTGGATAATTACTGCATGGGTGATTCAGCTGGCAACAAGTTATTTAACCCTAACTGATGCAGTGAGTAGCTTCTCATTTGTTAAACAACCACACATCCTGTGGCCATGGAAAAAATGTTAACCTGTTTCAAAAGGGTCAAATTATTAGTATGCATCAAGCAGAGAAAACATCTAAGGAGATTGCTGAAACTACTAAAATCAGTCAAAGACCTGTCCAACGCATTATTAAAAAGTGGAAGGACAGTGGAGAAACAACAGTAGAACTCAGTGAAAGTAAGAGCATTTCCACATGCACAATGCGAAGGGAACACAAGCGATTGGGACTAAACAGCTGTGTAGCCTTAAAAAAAAGATTTGTCAGTGAGGCTAACCGGCCAACACAGCTTCAGTTTGCTAGGGAGCATAAAGACTGGACTCTGGAGCAATGGAAGGAGGTCATGTGGTCTGATGAGTCCCAATGTTATGTGCCCAAAGAATGAGGTCAGCTGACTACCTGGATATACTGAACGACCTGGTTATTCCATCAATGGATTTTTAATTCCCTGATGGCACGGGCATATTCCAAGATGACAATGCCAGGATTCATCAGGTTCAAATTGTGAAAGAGTGGTTCAGGGAGCATGAGACATCATTTTCACACATAGGTCACCACAGAGTCCAGACCTGAACCCCATTGAGAAGCTTTGGGATGTGCTGGAGAAGACGCGGTGGTCCAAATCTTCTATCATCAATACTAGATCTCGGGAGGAAAAATTAATGCAACTCTGGACAGAAGCAAATGTTGTGACATTGCAGAAGCTTGTGGAAACGATGCCACAGCAAATACGTGCCATGATCAAAGCTAAAGGCCGTCCAACAAAATATTAGAACGTGTGACCTTTTTTTGGCCAGGCAGTGTATATCGACATGAAATCAAGTACGTAAGTAGCATATTTAACAATATATTTGGAACGCATACGAGCTGCATTTTTATAATAGGTTTTTGTGTATATTTGTTTCTTTCACATACCTATATTATATATTTTTATTTTTTCCCCCCACAAATTGCATGAGGTACATGAGATAAGTATAATGGGGGAGGAGGAACAGTTTGGTTTTTCCAGTTTTATTTATTTATTTATTTCAAAATGGTCCTAATAAAACACCTCAGTAAACATTTAACAAAAGGAAGCCTGTACACAAAATAAAAACAGAAGCCACGTTTTTAAAATGATTACGCAACAGTTACAATGAACCTTAGTGATGTGGAAGAACTTCACAACAGAGCTGTGTAATTTTCTCCTATTAACTAGTATAAAAAATACATCTGTTTCCAAAATGACTCAGTTCCATTTACAGAAAAAGGGAAACAAGTAAATAAAATTTGGAGGAAAAATGAAGCTGTAGAAAAGAATTAATTACAACAAATTCAAACAGTGCATTACAACAAACAGTTCCCTCTCGCTTCATCATAGCACCAGTGATAGAGATCAAGCCATCTCAGCCTCATCCATCTTCATCATCTTGCTAGGGGTCCCTGTGCAGGAATCCTACAAGCAAGCAACAAAAGCACTAAAAATTACAACCACAAACTAAACAACATTTTGGCTAACCCTGCAATAATACCCAAGCCGTTTAATATCAGAAGTAATTTCAAACTTTATCACTACCAAAGGACACTAACAGATAATCCTAGTACATGCTATAATACTCTACTTTCTAGCCTTTACTAAAGAACTACAAATCTGAACAACAACCAAACAAAACTAAATACAAAAGTTCATATTATACATTAATATTATACACTGCATATTATACATTAAGTATGCTATAATAATCCTTAAATTACATTGTTTTCAAGCATGCAAGCAAGTTACCTGAGGCAAAGATGATGAATCACTTTTGTATTTTGGATACTGTAGTTCAGTGTCAGGATCTACAGAACATTCCACATCGAAATCAAAATCCATTATCTCACCGAGGTCAATCTCTTCACTGAAGAAGGGAAACAGAAAATAACTTCAGATTAATACTTCAAGTCCAACCCCCCATTGCAATCTGCATGTTATGATGAAATATTCAGCAAGAAAGGTGAAATAAAAGTGATAGACATGCTTTAAATGTACACTTTATAAAAACAAAAACAAACAAACCACAACATTAAATAAACCCAAGTTTGATGCCCAAAATTTCCATATATATATCCATAAGTTCCAAATGAAATGTAACCACCACTAACCCACAGACAGTAATACATACACTGCTTGCAGGTCACTGCCCTCCTCAGTAGGGGGGTCCCATGCATGAAGTTTGACTTTCCACAGTTTTATCTGCTGGTCCCATGAGCGGCGGCTATATTTCTTAAATTTGTTGGGTGTCCTAGGATGGATTCCAGGCTGTCTCAGGTGCCTAGAATTATTAAACAGACGTTTAGAATTTTCTCTCCATCATTAAAAATCTGTAGTGTAATTACCTTCGGCACATATTAAATATAAAGAATCTGTATATGATTACTGTCATGACAAAACCTCATATCTCTGGAACAGTAAAGTTTAAAGAGAGGTGGGGTGGAGGGGACAAAAAAAACCCCAAACAAACCAAAAAAATAAATAAATAAAATAACTTCATTATGTATTATAAGTTTTTAACGTAATAGAAAACCCTAGTAAACAAAAGTAAACAAAAAGATCTGACTGCAAAGACTCACTTTTAATAACAACAAAATAGTACAATAACAAACAGTGCAATGTATTCCACTCACTTGGGCACTTCTTTAATGTATCTGTCATACGCAAGAGTGTTCTTGCCATAGTTTATCTGCTTTTGTCTCCTCATTAACACATTCTCGTCAGTCTCAATGTCACCAGGTGCAGGAGAGTCCCTGGAATCTCTGGAGTCTGAACTGCAGCCAGATGACACAATATTACTACCATATCAACACAATAACACCATACAAGAGTTAGAATCAGTAGCTGTAACAACAAACCTTCCAGATGAGGTTTTCCTTTCTCTTTGAGCAAACTCTCCAGTCAGTATCCTTCGTCTGTAACTGAAACAAAAAGATTCCATTAAATCCATCCAAAAAGATGGCTGGCTGGCTGCGGATCCATTAAACTTTCTCATTCATAATTGGAACAAGCCAAACTAAAACAACTTTATTTTGAAGTTTTGCCGACATTTATCAAAGAGTAAAAATCAAGAGAGGCAACTGACCGCTGCATGTCACGTCGGACACTGCTGCGCATTTCATCAGCCTCCACCTCATCCCCCCAGTTTCTTATTCTCGACACAGGTCCATCACTCTCTGGGGTTGTAAAACTAGACAGAGGGAACAAAAAGCCACACCATAATTTAACGTGCTGCTGTTTTTTTGCTTTATACATGTGCTGGTATAGAGGTGGGACTAGGCACTTCTAAGAGCACAGAGAAATGTAGGCAATCAGAACGCTGCCTGAAATAGCCGATCCAGAAAATTCCTTATTAGAAGAACAGATCCTTTTCATTCTTCAGTATTCAGCAAAATTGAAGTTATTGTAGGGCAGAGGAGATATTTTTAAACAAAACTCGATACAAAGTTTGTCTTTATAATGTTTCTGAGGTGGAAGGCATGCTCATGCTTATGACATATCCTTATTAAGCCATTTGCCTCATTTTTCCATGAAAGTCATCATTCGTTTGGTGAAGTAGTTTTCAAGCTCGGAAAAGAGCAACCTTAACAAGGAGTACAATGTTTTCTTTGAAAATTACCTGCATGAGTACCAATGGAAGTTAAGGATCTCACAACAAGACACTTAAAGTTACGGAAATGTATTTGTCAAAGCTGCTTTCACACTGAACACAGAACATTTACAGCCGCACTTTCAAACATTCTTTTCCATTGGATGTGCGGCACACATGCGGATTTTCACATGCTGTGACTTTTGCACAACGTGCATCCGCACAGTCTAGCTAACAGGTAGCCAATTTTAATGGCTAATTTTATTAGACTGGCGAGTGCTGTGATATATTAATCAACATTACCACACAAAACCCTACAGCCATTGCAAACAGTTCACTGGTTCATCTGCTAAACAGTAGTTAACCAAGGGAACATAACCAGTTTTTATTTTATTTACAATTAGTATCTCAATCATCAGTAGCCTGCTTCCAATGTAAAGCCTCCCAAGATTGTTCATGTCTGAAAATGAAAACTGCTTTTTTTCACCCTTCAAGGAAATATTAGGAAACTAGCTTAATAAACATGTCAAAGCATGAAGGTCCTCTGCATTCTCAATCGCAAACGCTGTCATTGCTGTAATGTTTTCCCTACTATGACGATTTCCACTGCACCAAATACGCAAGTGTGAAAAGGGTCCGTTCCAGCTGACTCTCTTGACATGATCCGCAACACTCAATATCCTATGATTTCAAGTGGACATTGAGCATTTCCCAAAAGACAAACAGACATAGAAAAGTTAAAAAACTTTACCTCTCCGGCCTCTGTGACCGGTCTCCTCTTTTCTCTGTGCTATTTGTTGATTCAGCTTCTCTGTGAGGCCCCCTCACACTTCCATCAGCCCCTCGCTTCCTGCTGTGGGACCATCTCGAAGACCCTTTGTTCCTGACAGAATTACATAGAAAAGGGATTTAAAAAGAAAAATAAACAAAAACAGGACAACCGGGGGGAAAAATCTTAAATTATTAAGTTATTAGTAGGAATTATCATACCGGTGAAACGTTAACTACATGGCCAAACTGATTTACGATCACAAAACAGCGCCAAGAGGGACAAAGTCTTCCAATAAACAGGTCTTCACGTCCTTGTTAGCAACTCAGCTTAACCCAAAAGAGATCTAACCAACAGTAAACCAAGTGTAACCTATTTCAGGTTTGTTAAAGTGTTTGCTGCCCACTAATAACAACAGGCAGTAACAGTATTTCGCGGTTTAGGCGCCAAAGTGAACAAAGTCTAGCAGCACTGTTTACTAGTGTTTCTCTAGTTAAGTTAAATATTGAATTAAAGTTAATTTGCTATATCGTGCTTTATATGGACATGTAAACAGTAGCGACACAAACAAGACCTTTACATAGAACAATGTGCGCAATTTAATAACCAGATCTCTACTGGGGTATAATGTACATTTATTAAGAGGAAAGCTACCAGACACAAAAAAAAGATTATTTGTTCGTTTGTTCGTTCATTTTTACTTTAGTCTTCAACAATATAATAATAAAAGGAGGCAAAATGCGCATAGTTCAGCTAGAACAATGGACACAAACAGTTCAGCTAGCTACACTACAACACCTGACCATGGCTAAGTCTGATTTAAAACACCTAAAATCAAGTAGCTATAAGTTAAAACACGATGTTTGGATATCTGACGCCTGCAACGAAAAGAAGACATACAACTGAAAGAGAAGCTGTAGATTCGTCCAGGTACCAAAACAGTGAAGTGCTGCTCGGCTAATAAACCCGCGGTTTTGTGAAACTCGCGGGAGAAATGTTAGCCATGTTAGCAAACAGAACGGCGCGTAGCAGACGGGAAAAAAACTGCTGTATTTATTTATACAGGGCACAAATCACTATCTTCGAGAAGTACCAGCATTTTACCTGTTTTCGTCTGCTTTGCAGTCGTCGTCACGTCGGTATTTGTGAGAGTATGACATTGTATAAGAGACTTTAATCACGGAGGTCCGGCGCTCAGACGAACTGCTGCCCTCAGCTTTGATAAACCGCGCCAGTGCGCCGCAGTACTACAAGTCCAGCGACACCAACTGAGAGTAAACCTGTCAAAATAAAAGTCCTCTTCTAAATGTCATGTGACTTGAAGCAGGGTCTTAACAGCTTCAACACAAAGCCAAACTGTCAAAATAAAAATCCTCTTCTAAATGTGCTTTTCCTATGACCTGTTTACTTTCAAAGACGAAAAGCTTAAACAACAGATATGTTTAAAAAGAAGTTTTAAAAAAACACATATAACATAAAATAGATAAGCGGGCTAGAATTATATCAGTTCAGGTCAGTAACATTTTCTGTGCACTGTGCCCACCAAATGCACAAAAACGTGGCACTGAAATAATGTTACAATATAAGAATTTTATTTTAGCTTTAATTTGTATTTTAAATGTATGTGAATACTGTAGAGAGCGCTTTCAAATTTGTCATAATAAAAGTCCTCCACTAATCGTCATGCGCCACTTTTAACGGAGACTAAAAACAACCAATCTGTCAAAATAAAAGTCCTCCTTTATAAAAAGATTTTTAAAAAATGATTTTAGAAACATAAAAATACATAAAAAATGCATAAGCTGGCTCAAAATACATCAGTTCTGTGCATCTGAAACATTTAATTATGTAGAACCTTTTTAACCAGTGGAGTTCTCCTTTAACTGTTTGGCAAAACTAAACTACTGTACCCTGCAAACATGCCAGGTTTTGTTTCTTACTATTTAAACCAGTATGTGGAGAGGTAAATGGTAAACTCCAAGTATACACTGTAGAATAGGATGTTATGCTAATAAGTAAACATATTTTACATTGACACAAACCTTTATTCCTTGTGTCCTCAAGCTTGTACTGCGGCATTTGTAACAAGACTAGAAATGCTTCAGATCACTACAAAATAGTCTGAAATTGGGGGCCAAATAGATTAAGGTTAATAGTCTCATTGTCTAATAGGATCCAACTTAAAAAAATAATTTAAGGACATTATAGGGACAAAAGCAGTGTTTAAAAATAAGTTTTTAACTTAACTAAAACAATCATTAAGTAACTAAATAATTAAAATAATATTTTAAATTGAATTCTGTTAAAATAATACATTAATTTAAATATCATACTTTGAAATCATTGTACTTACACATCTCCCCATTACTGTTTAACAAATCCATTAAAGTCAAACCATTCTTTCCTAACCATAACATTTTTAATATATGTCATGTTGTTGTCATGTACCCGTCTATGTGTTAGTGTTTTCAGGGAATACACATATGGGAAGAGAAGTGGCCTATCAAAAATCCTGCTTGTTTGGCAGAAGTACTTTAGGTTCCTAGTCTCATGTCACTGAAACGCACATAACTGTACAAAACTTCACGAAAACAAAAATGAAATAGGCTAAGTTATAAAAAATATATTAAAGATGTAGTATACATGGCCAAAAATCTGTGGAAACCTAATTATAGAGTTCAGGTGTTTCTGCCTCACCCACTGCTAACATATTGATAAAAATGAAGCACATAGCAATCTCCAAAGACACCGTGACTTAACACATAGCCCCATCAAGGGGATGACACCTTTGTTCTGTCTGGTAGATCTGCCCCAGTCAAATGTAATTGCTTGTTCTGAGAAGTGGAAGTATCTATGAGGAACAACAGTCAGTCACAAAATGGTTGACCACCCCAACTCTGAGCAAAGGACCAAAAAGTGCAAAGTGTAAAGCCTATCTTCTGATGAATTACTCACTACAGAACTGCTCTAAAAGCAACAGCCGCAAAATAACTGTACATCAACCTTTCATGGGCAAGTAGCTGCACAAAAGTCCAAGACTGAAATGTGCAATGCCAAGCATTAAGAGTGGCGTCAAGCATACCACATCAAACTGCTAGCCTGGGTTTGGCAGATAACAGGAGAATGCATCCTACACTGTACCAACGTACAAAGACAGTTATATACTCAACTTTATGGCAGCAGTTTGGGGAAGACCCTTTGCGCTACAAGTAGAATACTACAGCATAAAGTTTTTCCCCTTAAAAACAAATTTATACACCCTTAACAGTAACAATTTGGAATGCCAGACACACAACTCAACTAAAATAATACATAGAAGTTGACCTAATGCAAGCAAAATAAATAATTAAAAAAAAATAAATCACCAAAACAGTGAGAAAGGCTGCAGTAATTGTAAAGCAGAATGATCAACTTGCAGGTCAATATTACATTACAGACCTACAGTATGGATACAGCAGTTAAAGTACCAAAGACAATGTTAATTTAAAACTGCAATTCCTGTAGTAGGAACTTCGGGCAATAGAGAACTTACTATCCTGCAGCTAACACCTGCACTTTACAGCTATCGAATATATATATATAAAAATGACTGCAGCAAATTAAGACACAGCCTTTTTAGGACCATGTATACACAAGTGCACCCTCCCACAGCAAAACTTAAATCATACTCTTGATATGGTACCCAGTAGAATGAACAATTATGCAGGAACAAGTTTACATAAACGTTTAAAAGGTATTTTTATTGTTGTAAATAAAACCCTCACAACAGCTTTTGAATGGCTCAAGGAAATTAACTTTATTATATAGCTTCCATTGATGTGGTGGTACATCACTCAGATTACATACCATATGAATGCATCAACATTTGAATCACAGAATTACATTTTCTCATGTAATTCTCAACACCATACTTTGAAACAGACTAGAAGCTGACTTTCTTGGGCACTTGTTAACTCCCCGTCCTGGAGCAGCTTCTCAAAAACACCCTGCCAAAAAGAAGTGGTGGTGTTAATAAAAGGTCATTTCTTCATCAAAAAAAAACAAAAACAAACAAACCAACAAGAATGTCGCAGGTCTTCTAGTCAGGTTTTTGCAGATTGCATCAACTAAAACCTGTGCCAGCCCTGCATATGCTCTCCCAAGGTAAAAAGGCATCACAACAAAAACACTTCATCATGATGGTATCAACTTGGGTATAATACTGAAAACAGTTACCTAATCTGTCATTTGTCATGATGGTATCAAGTTTGGTACAATACTGAAAGCAGTTACCTAATCTGTCATTTGTCAGGTTCCTACCAGCTTGTCCAGCATTAAGAACTTCCATCCTGTGGAGGAAATCAGGCAAGAGTTAGAGGAGTCCAACAAAGGTTTAGCATGTTTGAGGAAAGCATGAAATATGCTCAGTGGTAATGTTTCTTCACTTCACAATAGGAATATTGTGTTGATTTACGTTCATCACAGCATCATTTAAACAGCTGGGGATCAAACTTTCAGGAAAACGCTCTTACCATAGTGAGTGGATGCAGAAATGGATTAGAGCCAGGAACACGTTCGGCATCCTGTAAAAATGAACACTTTGGTTAAAAAAACGGTCATACTTCAAAAATGTGTCAAGGATATGTGATGAGTCATCATGCTTGTCGAAATAATTAAATCCGTCATCAGTGCATGGCGAGATTAGGGAAGACTAAAAGTCAGCAATAGCACTTACCATTCTATTTAGCTGACCATGGCTGTATTTCTTGGAAGAACCAGCATCATCTAAAACAGAAGACACTGCCTTAAGATGTGAACTTACAACTTAACATCACTTCAGATCATTTTAAGCATGTTTACCCACAGACTAGGGCTGCCCCCACTGGTAAGGGAACAGCCCACTCTCAGAGAGGCAAGGCTCTACCACAGCTAAGCATCAAGAGTCACTAAAACAGTAACTCCTGAGCAAAGCACCAACGGCAGAGCCTTTCTTTTCCAGCAGAGTAACACTAGCTCAGGCACGGTACAGGCCTGCACAGCTGACTGCCGCTGGAGCTGTACAGATTTCAAGTCAGTAAAAAGCTGCTTACCAGTGCTCTGCAAAACAAGTGAGGTGACCCACACCAAGAACTCAGCTTGGGAAGAACACAACAGCAGCAGCACCACCTGTGAACACAAGGCAAAATATTCATATTCAGACACCAGTTATGAGAATAGACAAGCACAGATATTATATGGTATAAATCCAGGGTTGGGAAAAAACCAACACCCAAATCAAGGAAAGCCAATATTTTTTCTCTCTCTCTCTCTCTTAACAATACATGTCAGCACTGCTAAAGTTTCAACCTTTTATTACTGAAGGCCCAGTCTATACACAGAAACCATGCTGCAAAAACAGCACACTTCAAATTCATAGTTTGAGATGTCAGGAAGCAATTAATTTACATATAGCCACCTATTCACCCTATAAGAGTTTAGCCCCACACACACACACACTCACAATAAAGCATTAAGGAAGGTTTCAGCTCCGAGTGCTTTTCTGAATGAGGCTCAATACAGTACAAGCCAATCAGAACAGAGCTCATTTATCCTAGACCAATAGAGAGGTCGGAAAACAATCATGTAAATTAAACTCTGACCATGTTTGACATAACCTGACAGACGTTACAAGACACTAACATTAACTAACAAACAAACAAACAAACAAACAAACAAACAGTATATGTCCCCTTTCACATGGGAAGCATCAGTAGACAATTACAATATACTTTTTAATTAGATCTGAAGCCAATACTCGATGAATTTGTTGTACATATACAGAACAGGCGCTGCTGGACTAGCATGCCAAGGTAGTCGCTCTGTAATCACCGCACTGCGCCCTGCTTTAATAAAATGTTGTATTTCTTTTAGATTGTTGATCCGGGTTGCCAGGTCAATCATACTTTACAGTTTTTTACGAACTAAGCTTACTGAAAAATAAAGTCCAACAACAAAGCTTAATCAAGAGCCCAGCTAACGTGGCGACTGTTAGCAGCCAAACCATCTGCACACACCCTCGTTTAAAAAACCACTGCACATAATTTAATACAAGGTTTAATTAAATAAGGATACAATTAAAGCAAGACGATTTAATCGAACGAACAGCAAGTTAGTCGTATGAACTCTCGCTTCAGGCCACGTGGCGCTGTAAAACTCTGATTTAGGCGTTGTTTCGGCCTGTGTGCTGTGGATGACACGGAACACATAAAACTACAAACCCACCTCGGTGCTGTTCAGGTTAGGTCCATCTTCTTGCCGCTGGAATTAAGCTTAAGCTGCCCCAACGCAGCGCTGCAGCTTACACACGCCATGCTGTAGTGAGAGAGAGGGAGCGGAAGCTTGCGCATCCTATTTATGTCCTGGCAGTACTGAAGAAGCGCGAGGCATGTTGGGATACCTCTCGCCCGCCGAAACTTCCGGTCTGCTTCCTACTCGCTACACCCTACCCCCTACCCCCTTCATAATACACCATAAACCCTTACAAGCTACTCTCTACACCATACTCCCTAAACCCAACACCCTACTCCCTACACTCCACACCATGCTCCCTAGTCCCCACACCATACTTCCTAAAGCCTACACCCTACTCCTTACACTCTACACCATACTCCCTAAACCCAACACCCTACTCCCTACCCCCTACACTCCACACCATGCTCCCTAGTCCCCACACCATACTTCCTAAAGCCTACACCATACCCCTTACACCCTATTCCCACCTCCCCACACCCTACTTCCTAAACCCAACACCCTACTCCCTACACCCTACACAATAAACCACACCCCTTACACTCTACACCATATTCCCTACTCCCCACACTGTAATCCCTAAACCCAACACCATACTCCCTACTCCCTACACCCTACACCCCACACCTTACTCCAAATTCCTCAATAGGGAGGGGCATTTGTGGGGTGGAGGTTAGGTCTTGTTTGATTTCTTGACCAGACATACAGGACGTGACTGAAGTGCCCTTGAGCAAGACACCTAACCCCCAACTGCTCCCCGGGCACCATGGATAGGCCTGCCGACCACTCCAGGCAAGTGTGCTCACGGCCATCTAGTGTGTGTGTTCACTAGTGAATGTGTGTGTGTGTATGAGTGTTTCACTTAACGGATGGGTTAAATGCAATAGACAAATTCCTCTGTGTGCAAACACAATCAGCAAATGGTTCTAAATTCTAATAATTCTAATTCTAATTAATCCCTACTCCTTACACCCTACTCCCTACATTATACACCATACCCCCTATACTCTTTATACTGTTTTTTTTTAGGATTACACTGACTCCTTTCAAAATGGCCATATTTTAAGAAAGCATAACAATTTCTCATTTTCGGCATTTGATATGTTGTCTTTGTGCTATTTTAATTAAATACAGGGTTGAAGTTTTCGCACGTCATTGGGTTCTGTTTTGATTTACATTTTGAACAGCATTACTTTTTTGGAAACAAGGTTGTACATTAATATGATATGTATAGCCTGCTGGTCTAGTCCTGGTGTGGTGCTAGTCAGCATACCAGCAACCAAAACACAGCACATCCTGTGTAGGCTTGTTTTTGTTTTATCAGGGTACACAGGATGTTTTTTGACCACACTTTACTGTCCACCACTGTCGGTAGTATACTGTACTATATAGTCTTAATGTTATAGCATAGTATGTGCATAAACTGGTTTGTGCTGTTTGCAAAGTGGGGTGGATTTTGACTGCTTCCTTAATCTTACACTAGATGTCACTGTCTACCCTTGTAGGTTTTATGACTAACCATTCAATCACTTCTATTTGGACAGTTCACTTCAGTTTTAAGCATTTTAAATGCCTGTTTTCTTCATTTGTCTTGTATTTTATTCACACCATAGTCCACTTACAATGTTTGTGATTTTATGTCGTCATAATAAGTAAACAGGCTGCTTTTGTTGCTGTTACACACTTATTGTCAAAAACATAGTTGCACAAATAGTTGCCCCCAGAGGAACTCTGGCAGGAATGAAATTTGGTGGGTAGGTTTGACACTGTGAGACATGAGAATGATTCAAGTTTCCCACTCACACACTACTGGCAGACAGCTGCATGACGCAGGACTACATGCTCGTTATGATGACTGCCCTTAACACCACGTCAACGTTGCCAAAGACTGCAATGGTGTCATGCCAGACTGTCAGGAAGTGACTCAGTGACTCATCTTCTTCAGTGATGAGTCCCACTTTTGTCTTGGTGACGACGACCAAAAGAAACTATGTGTGGAGGCACTGTGGTCAGCACCAAGATTTGACACGGGTTTATTGTCACTCCACCTCCACCCCTACCACAAAATTTGCAGGAATGGATTATCGCAGGACACCATTTTTTAGGAACCTCTACAACTCCTTGCTGAGACATCTGGCATGTTGTTTTAGAGACACTACTTCTGTCTTCAATCAGACACTTCCTTCTGGGTACAGCTATCTTTTGGTTGATGAGTGTATGTAAAAGAGCTCTTTCCTAATTAGGTGCCCTGTATTATGTCCCGTTCAAAAATCAGTCTGAACTGAAGGCCTCATAACCTCTGTATGAATAAGAGAGTAAATTACTGTAGGCTCAATATGTAGCCTGATGTATGTAAACGTGTTGGTGTTCATGGCATCACAAAAACTATGAATTTAAATCAGGATGTTTTTGTAGCTCAATTACCATATAGTCACAGTCCAAAGAAGCATCTCCAAAATGGTAACGTGACTGTCTTTACTTTCAATGTATTTAATATATAGAGGTTTTCACACAGTGTACAGGGTAGCTGCTGAGCTCAAATTATGCAGAGAACTAAAAATCCCTAAGAAATGGAGATACTTGGGCTTGTTTTTGAACAGAAATGATATATGGAGTATGGATTTGCAAAGTATGTTTTGAAATTGTATATTTACATACAACATGAAACTCTTTTGTTTAAAAAAGAGAAGAAAAATATTTTTTGTATAGTTTCACCCATCAGACTGAATACTGACATGATTCATGGCTTATCAAGGAACTATGCAAACAAGTCTAATAAGTGTGAAAATAATGTAGCAGCAGACTACACAACATCACCATGAATCTATCATTCTGGATCTGTTATTATCAATATTCATCTACAGCAAGTGTCACCAGTACTACCCACAAATGACTGGCATAGCTGCAGAATTTCATTCCCACCAAACAGTCGTACCCTGTAATGAATCACATTTGAAGACTGAGACCTGAGACTTAAACGAGTAGAACCAAGCATGCTTTAGTTTGATCGGAACCGAAATCTGCCACCACACTGGCCATTTGTGGATAAGACTGTTGACCCCTGGAATACAGAATCAGTTGTGTTCCATCATAAGCACAAGAAATTTGTCTTAAATGATCTTGCTTCTGGCTGGCCTACCCTGTTTTCCCCTGAGAAAGCCAAACATACACATGACCTTCTGACCTCTAGTACAAACCAGTTACTTTGCTAAAGAACATCTCAGAGGTGTTCTTATGGAAGTAGATAAACCCATCATATCTTCCCCTCCAGTTATTTACAGAAATTTGCCCTGAGTGGACCTCAAATCATGACACGCTCTCTGAAACAGTGCATGAACAACTTTTGCTGTTTTGACAACATCAAACCTCAAATGACGAGCCCTGGACGACCAGTCTTCAATTACTCATGCCTGTATACATTCAAAACAGTGTTTTGTTTTCCCAGACTATCATTAGACACCATTCACCTTCTGTTAGACCGTTCAAACCCAGGGACGACGCACTGACTGACGACTGCGCTTATGGGCACAAAGAGGCACCAGGTTTTATTGCCTTTCCCAAGAGTTCTGGCGTCACTCTGTCCTATAAAGGGAACTTTCCCACTGAGATGCCTGGACAAACGCTTCGCCCCTTCTTTCGTGAGGGGAAAAAATTCTCCAGAATGGCCCAAGCATCTCCATGGCAACATTTACAAGTCGGGGGTAACTGTGGTGGTCACCCTACAGAGGTGAAAAGTGGGGGAGAGCAAAGAGGATCCTGAGCAGAACTGAAGGGCAAGGCTCAAAAGCCTGGGTGACCAAGAAAAGAAACATCTCAGGGTATCTGAATACCGGCCAGCCTGTACTTAAGACAAATGATCAGGTTCAGGATAAAATTAAGTGAATATGATACTGATCTCAGTTAACCAACATCTGCTGCACCCCGTGGAAGCCCACTGCTACAAAACATCTTGGTTGGGTGGAGAAAACATTTCCAACAGAAAAATGTCACCAATTCAATACAATTTTGATACAGCAAAAATAAGGAGTTCCTAAAAACTGCTTTATAATGTTTTAGTTTGGGATGCATTTATATGAGAATTGTTGATATCCAACATTTTTCCTGCACATACCTGCTGATATTGTAGCCTAGATATGATGCAGAAGGTGGATTCAACAGCTGAAATTGAGTCAACTATGAAATGTGAGACTATTAAAAGTGGCAGCAAAATAAATAAAATTGATAAAATGCAGACATCTTAGTGCAGCAGCCCAGCCTTACAAACATTCAGCTGTTCTGGTGTACAGTAAATGTGTCATCACATACCAGTTTGAAATATCAGCCAAATCTAAACATCAGTCAATGCACACTTTTTTTTGCTCTCAATTTTGAAGTAAAAAAGTTAAATGATAATCTCAGAGAAAGGAGGGTGACGGCTTCTTAAAGTTTTATTATACTGCATGCAATAATATTAATATTAAGCTGCATGTTTTATGTGGTCCAATACCTGTACTGACTCTAGGGGCAAGTACTTATGCTAAAATATGATTAATTTACTCCCACGTCGTTTTCCTATGACATACTGTTGTTTACGTTTACTGTTAATGCTAGAGCCAACCGTTTATGATTCTGTTGTGTGATGGAAAACACAGGTACTTGACCAGTGTGTGAATAATTCAGAATAAAAATTTGTAACGGTAATTTTGTTGTAATTTTGTTTTTTACCATACGGTCTGGTGGAGAAATGCCTTTAATAAAAAAGCTAAACTGTATCTTTTATTCATTGCCATGCCATTCCAAAATAAATTCTGTCTCTTTGAGTCATTTATAACTTTTATTACATGATCTTATATTTACAAATACAAATATGACAATGGACATAGTGTTAAATTAGCATTTTTTTCTTCAACGCAATACAAAATCCAGCAGACCCATCTCTCAAGTCTGTAAAGTGCATCAGGTTGAGGAGATTTTTAAAAAAAAGAAAAAAAAAAAGAAAAAGTGAAGCTGCGTACCAGCAGACAGCGGTAAACTCCCGCTCACATGGTGGTGTCTCATGCAGCTTTGGGACTTTGAATTAAGACCTACATACCTTCACATAGCCTAAGCAAGTGATATGTTTACCATCTTAAATTAATGACTTTGTACCTAATCTGAACTACTCAGCCACTCTGAAGCGGTATAAGGACCATTTGTGTGGCAGTGTACATCAGCTGTTCATAAAGACAGCTCAATTTCAGCAGGCCCTTACACCCAAGTGCCATGTCTCATTGTAACTGTTCAACATTTTCACAATGTCACGTGATGCACTGAAAACTAAACACTGGAAGAAAGGACAAACACTTTGAATTAGAACATTCAAGGCTAAGAACGACAAAGTTGTCGGTTACAAAAGAGGGCTATTACAAGAAATTTTCTGGCAGGAATTGCATTTGATTTTTCTCCAGAGGTACTCTGTAACCTGCACAGAGCACCCCAGTGTTCAGAGGTAGTGTCTAAAGCTAAAGGCAGTGCTGCACTCAGCTCTGTTGATTGTTTCCACATCATTAACAGTCACCATGTTTTGAGAAGGATAAATCACATCCCAACACCTCACTCAGTGGAAGACTCTGAGAGGAGTGGCTATCCTCCTCTCTTTGGGATCTATTTCAGTGCCCTGGTCTCAGGCCCTTTCGAGCTACAAAGAATGAATGACTCTTTTATCTAATGGCATTCTGGACAGAGACAGAGCCAGGTGATAGGACTGAATTGATGGTTCAAACAACAAAACTTGTCGCATTGACTTCAGTCTGAAAAGGAAGGTAGGTGCTTTTAATCCCTCTACACTAGGTCTGTGAACAGCCTATAAATGCCCTTAAACATACACATACATACAAGCACAAAACACACACACACACACACACACACACACACACACACACACACATACACACACTCATACACACACTCATACACTCATACCAGTCAATGATAACACTACCAAGTGAAGGCTTCAGGTGATCAAACGTCACCTCCACATTGGCTGAGTGGCAGGTCGTGGGACTTTGGGGCCGGCAATCCTTGTCCCTGGTGCCGCCTTAGCAGAGGCAGTGTCTAGTGTCTTTGTTGATTTTGCTTTGGCTGCATTGATGACAGCAGTTCGAATGGTCTTTGCGTTCGTAGCTGCTGTTGGGCTGTGCACAGTGCGAGTCTGGCATGGGCTCTGGGGTTCAAAGTTGGAGGCGAGTCGCTTGGACACACGGAACGGGGACCCCCTGACAAATGGCTCACGGGCTGGCAGAACTTTCGTTTTATCCTGCCCGGCTTTCTCTGCAGGTCGCCGGTTTTGTTTCCCCAGTATGTCAGACGGCCCACTCACCTTGTCTCGTGTGCTGCTACTGCGCTTAAGCTCACTTTGGATGTTGGTGGGCCGCGTGATTGGTGACAAGCGCATGGAGGAGGTGCGAGGAGGGGTAAGGCGTGAAGCACGAGGGGTCGAAGGTCCCTCTGAAAGGCTTGTCTCAGCATTGACCCGAAGTTTCGTAAGGCCGGTGCTGTTCGAAAGCAAACTTCGGGGTGTCATCACCCTTTTAGCAGGCCCTCGAGCTGATGTCTTTCCAGAACGTGGGTCTTCCCTGGCCTGAGGTGAGCTTGCTCCGTCCCTTTCTTCTGCCTCAAGTTCTTTCCTCCATTTAGAGCAGTGGCTGGGGGCAGATCGTGGTCCAGTGGGCGAAAGGGTCTCGTATGAGCGCAAGCCCTTCACTAGAGTGTGGCACTCCACGGTCTCGCCTACCCGCGAGTATGTCCGCTCTTTGTCTGGGCTGGCTGGCTCTGGTTCCTGGGCCAGCTGCGGGGTCACTGCAGGAGGGCAGGACCCTGGCCAAATTTCCGTTACTGCCCCCAACATCTTCGTGTCAGCCTCCAGAGATAATCTTTTCTCAGACAGATGATGCTGAGAGATACCTTCAGCAGCATCCGTACTGTCCTGGTTCCCTACTTCCTCTAAAACATCCGTGGTTATATCTGCTAACCTTTCAGAGACATCATGAACCTGCCTCTCAACTTTCAACACCTTCGTAGGAGACATTCCTGTGAGGGAAGAGACATTTGTTGCCCCCTGTTGCTGTTCTATGGTATTCTCTCCTGAAGAAATAAAGACGTCACTGGGTACTCTCCTCGGTCTAAACCTCATAGCAGCATCTGTTTGGCTCCTCACATTGTCCTGAACAACTTCCGTGTTTCTGTAAAGGCCATACGCAGAGTCCGTTTTTAACAAACATTCCCCTATTGTAGCATCCATTTTAACTCCACTCTGGCGATTTGTGCTATTGACACGGTCCTTAGTTAGTGTATGCCTACTAACCCCAGAGTCTGTGCTGTAACTCACTGAACTGAGGACCTGTTGGAGGTCTTCTCCCTCAGAACTAAGGCCTCTCTGGGAGTTTGAGTCAGAACTCTTGTACTCAAAGCTGAGAACACGTTGTGACTGTCTGCGGAGGCTGCGGCGGCTCCAAGTGTAGCTCAAGTTCCTTTCCAGTGTGTGCTCCAGGTCATCGGGCTCTCGACCAAGCTCAAGGCCGCTACACAGTGCCAATGAACGGCGCTTCTCCATGTTCTCCCGCTCCCGCTCTGCACGCCTCTGTTCCTGCCGCTCTCGTTCAGTGTTTTCCTGAGGCACATGGTGAAGGACAGAACATGTGAATGCAGGAAGTAACGAATGAATGAAATAATTAATGAATAAAATAATGAAGTAATGAATGGATTCATAAATAAATTAATTAATGAATGATCAAAATCCCCTGTTAAAAGCCAGTCACCTTAAGTTTGATTACTATTTAATGATCTAAAAATATATCTATGAAACGTCACATACAGTGTTCCACCAAACACACAACAATGCCTTTAGAAAGAATTTCTATGAAGTCACTCGTTGAATAAAACAGTGGTGTCTATCCAACATGGGTCAGGTGTGTTAAGCCAAACCTTTTAGATTTTACTCAAAGAAAAGCTACTTACTACTGGTTCAGCTTTAGTTACAAACCAGAGCAGTGTACTCACCCGCACGGCTCTTTGAAAGCGATGGCAAAAGCAGTGAAATATGCTGCAGGCCTCTTCCAGCTTGAAGGACTTCTCATCCTCACAGAAAAAATCCACCAATGCCTGGCTAGTCTTACGTAAACTATCCACCTCATCCTGGGCTTCATTCAGTCTCACTTCTGCAATCTAAAGGAGAAAGAATTAAAAGACTGCGCTGAACACTAGGCGACAACACACACCCTGTTAGACATACAAGTATAATACACTACACTACATCCACAAAATAATAATGAACCCGTTTTTACCTCCAGGAAAGATCTTGTCTGCTGTTCAATCTCAGCCTCTGTTTGAGCACTACTTCTCAGTGCTGCTACTCTGTTCTGTAACCGGCACAGATCCTCAAGAACAGATTCCTCTGATAGCCTAATCAAACACAAAGGGAGTCAGATCTCCTACTGTCTTCCTCATAACAAAACTAAAAAACTGAACCACATTCACATAAAATTAACACAATGACTGAAATATTAAGCTAAGAAAATGTGCATAGGATCAAGATAAGTTGGCACACAAATGGTTAAATAACTGACCTTGAGGCTGAACTGACGTGACTCAACTGGCTTGGAAATGTCAGCAAGTCCTCATCCTTCTTTATAGCTTCCTACAACAGCAAAAAGTAATACTGTTTACAGGTCTGTTGACCCAAGTCCTGGACATACTCATTATCATTCTTGTATAGGTTTTCTGTTCTATATATATATATATATATATATATATATATATATATATATATATATATATATATAT
>CM067485.1:24312193-24373366 GCA_034552555.1 Semaprochilodus insignis
AGTAAATATAACTAAATCGAGCAAATAAGAAAATATAAAACACAAAATCTCATGCCAAAAAACTACACACACATTATGTTTAATACAAGTAGGTATATTCTTCCCTTGAGTTTTCAAGAAATAAGGTTTGAAGAGAACATCATTGCATCAGCATTGAAATGCAAACTGCATTACGCCTTTGGTGAACTGTTGTATGCATATTACGCCTTAGACCTCTATCTAAGCAAGCGTCTGGAACCCTTGGAAGCAAAAAGTGTTGCACAATGGAACGCTATTTACGTAACACTGCCCATTCTTACGTCAGTACTGTAACATGAACCTGTCAAATCGATTCAAACAGATCAAAGAACTACAAAGGCCTAAACAATGAAAGCATCCCTGGGCGCATTGGGCAACTGTAGCCTAGCATCTTGGAGCTTTACAATACATACCATGGCAACAAAATGGAGGAGGTTCATGCCTGGTTTATTGGCTTTGGTGTCGGCCAGTTTAAGCAGAGATGCAATCCTAAAGCCGGCTGCGTTCCCAGCGTAACCTCCCTGTGGGTACAAGTAAGGTCAGTGCGATTGTGTTCCATGGTGCGTGACTTCTTAAACAAACAGTCCATATCAGAGCCCGTGTGCTGACAGAGCAGTGCTTGAACCCAAGAAAAAGATACTCCCTCAAAATAACACACACACTTTTACAGGCTTTCATGTGCATGTGGAAGGCAGCAAAAACTTACAGCATTCATGTAGTTCCCTGCTTTCAGCACCAGGCGCAAGATGGAGTGAAGCTTTTGGCAGTCCAGCAGCTCTGCAAAAAGGCAAGCACCATATAAGCCACATTAAAATCCTTCCTCCATGAGGTTTCATTTATGCCTTCATCACTGCATTTAAAACTACAAAGAGTTATCTGGTGGAGGAGAATAGCTCTGATGCGTTGAGATGGGGAAGGACATGCGAAAGTGATTTATGATGCAAGCTAAAGTGATTCAAAGTGGCATCAGGAGCAAACAGAGCGCACTAAAAGGAAAGAGCCACAGCCCCCTGCGGATGGCTTTACCTCGAGCTGCCTCCCCCAGACATCTGGCCGCCACACAGAGAGAGGTCACGGCAGGGTCAAACTCCTGCTGCAGGATCATGGCATCCAGACGCAGGCGAACACTAATGGAGACAAGCAACGATGGGAGGGAAGAAGGACTGATCAATCACCAATGTGCAAAGTGGCTTTGCCTTGTCTTTGTTTATATTGGGGAAGAGGGTTGGCAACGGTCAAAATGAGATGGCTAGGAGAAGATAGGGACTGTGTTTATGGTGAGGGGTATACAGTTACTGAGGATATTAAGAAGAATGTAACAATTAGGAAGGAGAGACCTAGAATAACTAGTCTGCAGGAGACCATTACTTACTTCGGTACTTCCACCAGCAACAGCATGAAGAGGTCTGGCTCTCCAAGCATGCTACGCTCTCCTATAAACCTTTTCAACCGTGTTTCCTGGGGGCAAAAATGTATATAAAAAAAAAGGTCAGTCAAAATTATCCACGAAACTTGATACTGCAGACATAAGCTCATATGCTTAAAAGTGACATTTGGAAAAAAGAAAGCACAGTCATTTGACCGATGGTGGGTACATTGCATAACATACTTGTCTCATTATACTCCGATATGCACCTAGATGCCTAGGTTTGATTCTTGCTAGTCATGTCCAAGACAGCAAATGTAAAACCCTCTAATAGTTTTAAAATTCATTATACATTTTGGCACAGTATTAAAACAATCAGACCCTATTATTCACTGTAAGGTAGGAACTATTTATTTAAAGCGCCAATCGAACTCACCATTCAGTCCCTAGTCCATATAAAGGAACATATGGTGTGAAAGCTGCCATTTCAATTCATTGTTTTATTGATGTCATAACCCAACATATTTGCATATGTTTACATATTCAGTGTACAGCAGGTCAGCCCATCCCATTCATGCCCAGGCTGCTTTTTGCATGACTAAAAATTAGTCAGTCAGAGCCTAGGTTATTTACATATGAGTCCTATAAGGACCAGAGTGAGCAAGGACAGCTGGATGTAATGCATCAAGAGATTCCAGCATTGACACTACAGCAAATCAGCCATCATTTTAATATAAAACACACTAAACAACAAGGAGAGAGTCAGCATCCCCATTCTGAGAGCATGCCATGCCAGACAGGACAGAAAGTGCAATTGTTTTACCTCCTCGCTATCAGGCAGCAGCTTGCAGAGCTCTGCGAGTTTTTCAGCCCCATAGCGGTCCCCAGCACCCTGCCTCACATCCTCCACAATCTCCTTGGCTGCACTGTGAAGAAAGGAAACACCCCACGTGAGAATGACATCACTTTTCACAACATCCCTGAGGCACGCAATCTCATGCAGCTGCAGTATCAAAGCAGGGGTCACTGCAAAACGAGCGGTCTACATTTCGGCCTGTAACCCCAGGACAATGACACTATCTCAACTTTCTGAGCAAGTACTTGCAAAAAAAAAAAAAAAAAAAAAAAAAAAGACAAGGCAACATGGTGAACAACATGGGTTAAATGACAGTTTCCCTCTGAACTTGGGCAGACTTATCAAACTTATCTGGGTGGCAAATGGAAAAAAGGCTCTTGGACGTGACAATGGCAACAGAAAAGAAGATACAAAGACTACACAAACAATAAAATGAAAAGGAAAAAAGAAACAGGTTTAATTCCAAAGAGCTGGATAGACTCTCTTACAACATACTTTTCTGAAGTGCTGCCAAAAAAAAAATAAATAAATAAAGACATCCAAGCAGTCAATTTAATAATACAATACACTTAGTCAAGTTGTTGTTATTAAATAATAACACTACTGAATATAATTTCTATAGGTTCGCCAACCATCAATCAACTTTAAGTTTGTTCTCACAGTTTTGCTCTAATAAATTCCCCATGTAATTCACAGTATACAGGTGGCTCTTTTGCTTTGCTTCCAAGAGTTTTGCAAAGGGCATTAGCTCATCTTTTTGTGCCTTCCACCCCGTAATTGTTTATGTAAGAGAATACCGGTGGCCCCCAGGAGCCGGTTATATGAAATAATGAAAAGGTACAAGAGTAGAACACAAAGAACCTCTCGCTGGGCATGGATGAATGTAATTCATAGCACTTCCCCTCTTGGAAATGTGGCTTGGTGCAAAACAGACTATGCGGTCATGGTAGATAAATACACAAAGAGTGGAAACAAATGTTTTAGTCTGTGCAAGCACTTCTTCATAATGTTTCTCAGAGCAAGTTCTGGCAGATATCAGTCTCGGTAAGTTGCTCTTCAATTAGGCTATGACGCGGTCAATTGAAACCATATCCACATTCAGAGTACAAGTGCCAACATGAAGGCACACAAGCTTACAACAATAAAAAGACATGAAGTTCTGAAATACCCACAGCCATCACTATTAAGCTTACTCTAAAACATCACATAATGGGGAAAAAAAGAATGCAAGACAGGATGAATCTATTTATTAATATGGCCATGGATCAACCACTGCTCATCTTCACAGCCACTGTTAGTGAGGAACATGGCAGGAAGAGACATTTACATTTTACAGCTGCCCAGCATTTGGTCAGCAATCATAGGAAACCAGCTAAATAAGCTGCCTTCAGTGCAGTATTTTAAGTGCCACTGAGACAAAGAGTAATAATCAGTCTTACTAATCTAAGCAATACTTTTCCATGGCAAGTGCGAGGGTAAGAAGGCTTAGATGTGTTTTTAAAGCTGTTATGGCAAACGATAATGAGGTTCTCTCATTTAAAAAAGCAAGTTTCTGTATGCTTCTGTATCACACTCAAAACATCTGGTGCATGATCTAAACAACCAGCTATTAAAGTGAAAAAAAAAACATTTATTTCAAAATGTAGTATGAAATCAAGTCACAATGTGACACAATTCATTACACCTCACAAATTATTATAATTATGGCAAAACTTCAACATAAAACAAAATTAAAAATCTCCCAAATGTTAACAAAATGCTGCACATTAAATCCTAAGAAAGGAAGACAAAAACCTGCCCTTCAAAACTCACAACAGCAAAGGAAAAATATTGGCAGCACTAGAACTATTACAGTTTGATATGCTATGGTTTAAAAAAGCAGCACAGACCTTATAGCTCAACCCTCCAAGACCTTACAAGCCTGAGTCTATTACACCATTAACAACTTCAGTTAGATTTCTCTTTTTGTTAATTATGGATGGTTTTTAGTTAAGGGACAGAAACCCTGAAGTTTTAAATTCTATACGGACATCTGACCATGAGATGATAACCAGCGACATTCTAACCAGTTCAATGAACAGGTTACAACTTTCTCCATAGTCTCTCTGCAGGGGAGCAGACCCTTCTGATGGTGCATTTAGGGTTTAAAGTAGGTGTGACCTTCAGCCTCCTCACTGACCATCAAACCCAGCTGTTCCCCTCAACAGCTGTCCACCCCCCCCCATTCCTTCACACCCCAACAACTCCTCAAGAGGGCAATCCGCCACTCAAAATAAACAAACCGCTCTGCTACCCATCAACGGAAGTATTAAGCGCTCGCCTTTATAGGGCAATACAGGATACCTCCATTTCCTCTTTCTCCTGACAGAAACACCAACACCTTCACATTCACAGTTTATAGTCACAGCACAGAGCGCTCTGTGTAGTGAGAGAGTGTGAGAAGTCAACTGTTGTCCTTACGTTTTGAACTGCCGTAGAAATATCCCAACATTCATGCTGCGCTTTGAGTCAAGCAGTGAAATCTGCAAACAGAAAGCACACAGACAAAAAGATTTTGTTTGGATACTGATTATGCATGTTGGCTACTACATCACTTAATCTGAGTCACTGTTTCCTGATAAACCCTATTCATATCTACCTTAATTTGTGTTGTCTACTTACACTGGCAACTACAGTTATCAGTGACTTAAGACATTTGAAAGCCTACGTCATCAAGCTCCTTATGTCTTTAAGGAAAGGTCACTGAGATAAACAGCCTATTGATACTTAAGGAGCCCTTGAAAACCCCCAAGCTGCATTATTTCTCAGATTTCACTGACTCTTAGACTTAACATATAAAACCGGGTAATCCCTCACAACCCCAGAGCAGATCATGGATTGTGAATAGGGCTGCATAATATCCCACATTGTGATTATACTGCTATATACTGTAACTGGTGAAACTTTCATGTGACATTATTATGGATTTTGATTATCTGAACAGATTTACATTTGCTGGATCACCTGAATTTCTCTATTTATCAAAATGCCTACAGAAACACATCTGCGGTTGGTTTTAACGGTCATCTGCATGTTGCACGCTGCAAAGGCCAGCATCATAATGATTTAAAGGGATGCATGATACAGTAGCAGCTGATATATTAATAGGAGTGAAATGGGGAAAATTTTCATTATCCTTCTCGGTCCATTCATGGAACTACAGCAGCCACAGTGCTGGGTCGTTCCATTACTTTCAACTCATTCAAATGGCTAATACAGTGGACTGCATTACACACAGATGACCAGAGGTTTGATTTCCTGACCAAAAAGGAAAGCCACACGCCAATAAGAATCCTCATGCAAATTAAGTCAATGGATCATCTTGAAAGTTGGTATCCCTAATGATTATCAAATCATATTGTGCAATTTATGAAACTGTGATGGCAGCTCCTCTCACCTTGTCAGCACAGGCCTCTTGAGGGGATCTGCAGCGGCGCAGACTGCGCCTGAAGCTGTCCCCTCTCTCCGGCTTGCGAGCCTCCTTCTGGCCAAAGAGTTCGTCCAGAGAGTGCAGGTCGATGGGGAAGTCATCATCATCAGTTGGGGAGAAACTCCAAACGTTGTTGCGGCCCTCCACGCGCTCTTTCGGGATCCGTTCCCAGTTGAGGTTGCGGAGGCGTTGCCGGCGTGCTGAGTCCAGCCGGCCGATGGAGGTGGCCGGGGCTGGCGGGGGCGGAGGTGGAGGAGGAGGAGGAGGAGGGGGGATTGATGGTGGTGGGATGGGAGCGGCATTCATGGTTGTTACTTCTGATGCCTGGCTGAGGACGCTGCCAAGCAGCGTTCCATGAAAGGCCCGAGACTCCTTAGGGTCCACGTGGAGGCAGATGCGCATAGAGGTCTGATGCGGCCCAAGGGGCACACAATGCAGCCAGTGTCCTCACGCTAACTCTGCGCAGCCCTCCCTCTCTGAGGCTGTCTCCTATTAAGTTTCTGATTCTTATCTGTAAGGGCAAGAGAGCATGAGATTGAGAACAGTGTCAAAGAAGACAGACATCAAACTGTGTTACATAAGATCTATGTGGGCATAACCCGGCCATCTCCCCCCACCCCTTCTGTCTGGGTAGCCACTGGCAGCCCTATAGACAGACCTTAATACCAAGTGCGGATTTGTTTACAGCCAGTTTGTAATGAACTACCACTACCAGCAGACAAAGACTGGAAAAGAGAAGAGGTGACATCATGCTCTCCGCCTGTGTGCTTTCTAAGTAAAGGTCAGCATGCCATTCGGGTTGTTTACTGCCGTGACGCTGGCCCGAGTGGTCCAACACCTGGCAACTCTTCTCCTCTAATTAGGATGAGGGGGCCTATAATGAGCGCACAAGATCACGGCTTGCGCCACAGCCATCAGAAGATCAAGCTCTCCGTCCTCTTCACCTGGGGTTAAACTTTCTAAGAAGTTCAAGATGTTGGTGAATGTACAGCATGTAGGAAAGTGCTTGGGCCCTGTGCTCTCTTTCATTTCAGAGGCGTGTTTTGTCCTGCTTGGTTTCACCAAGGCTGGTGCCCTGTCTCAGCTCTGTTCTTTAAAGTGAAAGAGACAGAGAAAGACACAGAGAGAGATGCACTATCGCAGATTCAGAGGATTACTGGTAGAGAATAGGAATTCCACAGCTTATTGGAAACACAATAGAGTCTGATGGGAATGAGCTCAGAACAGAAATGGTGGGAATAAAAATCTATTGATTCCTGCAGCAGTAGAGAGGAAATGGTCACATTTTAAACAAAGCACAGCTTCCACATACAGTCCTGGTTGAAAAATGATTCATTCAAACTTTCCTGAGGGAAGTCAAGGAATAATGAGTGATAATGGGAATTCTGACTAATGCTTCCTTTGTTTAGGGTTAGCATCAGAGGGAATATCAATGCAAAAGACCTTTTTACTAAGATGAAACTGAATAAGGGCTTCATCCAATTATGCACTCAGGTACCACAGGAGGGCAGTGCTGAGACAGAGCGCATTCAAACTTCAAACATCATTGAAACAGCCAAACGCATTTTTCACCTTAGAGGTGACATATAGCCGAGGAAACTATGGAGATAACATGCATTTAATGTATCATTTGGCCAATAAAATTGTCTGCAAGTATGAAAAATTATCTTTTAAATCCTCAGAAATTCCACACTTCAGGTAAACCACCACCCACCAAGTGTGGTGAAAGCTTGACAGCACTTCTGCCCATGGAAGTGTGAAGTTAGTCTTATTAAACTGAGATAAAATTATATGACAAACATTTGGTGCAACAAATATGATAGAAATATGATTCTTATAGGAAGCTTGAAGGCAGCTTCTTGTTCGAATTTTCCCGTTCCACCTTAAATAGAGCAGCGGTTACATTCTGGCGCCTGAGGTTATTTAAGGTGGAACGGGAAAATTCGAACAAGAAGTTTCTTATGAAGGCAAAAGAAGTTTCTTATGAGAAACAAGCGTCAAGATACAGAGGGAGCCTTTATTCTTCTGGGGAATAAAGGGGCAAAAGTTTCAGCCAACAGCTGAACGCAGATGACAAACTTAACGTTACACCTTTGCGCGAGTTTAGCAGGTCAAAACCTTCACAAAACCTGACCTCAAAACTCCACAAAACCCACTAAATAAAGACAATAAATAAAGTACTCACGTTTCCGTTTGAGAAGGCACCAGCATTTTCTCATCCAACTTCTCCAAAGAAATCCTCAAACCATCCGCGGCACTTCTCTCTGCTCTGACTATGTGAGACTCACCAAAGACTCCCAGCTGAAGCTCAGAAACACTGCAGCCTGTCCGTGCGCGGTCAAGACTGCGCATGCGCAGGAATACACTACCAGTTTGTATTCTTGTCTATGTGGGGCAAAAAAGTAAAAAATGAACAATTATCTGTTGTGCACATGCATTTTACAGTGATGCCACTTTAATGAGCAAATTCTCAGATTATTAACTTGAATGTGGGAGGACCTTCTGAAAAACTACATGAACTTTGGGGGCAGAGGGCATCCCACCTGAGGGCGGGTCTTTTCCCCTCAGTTCGCCGCCTAATGCAGAAGAAAGCCTAAGTCAGCTGATACTGAATATCACATCTGTATTTATGTGCCTCTACATCTATGGTTATGCTAGCAGTCAGGTTTTCTTATTGTTCCCCATGGCTATGATGTATTTGCATAATGCATGCTAGGCATTGTAGTGCAATAGAAAATGGAGAATACAGAACAAACCAGTGAGGCTGAGGGATATAATTCTACACTATTGCTTACCTACAACATGCCAAAAAATGACATGTTAAACATGTTACAATGTAAAAAATGTTCTACATGTCTGTTTGTATTTTAAAGGTGCTATATTGTGCAATTACTTTGCATTTTAGATTGTTCCCTGATGTCTACTTAGAAGGTCGGGATAAAAAATGCCCAGATGCAGTTTTACACACCCATTTACACCCTATGACTTTTCCCTAGAATGAAACAAACAGTTTTCCCTTTTTTGGTGAGTTCATGAATTTTTTTTTGACTGTGTTAACTTTAGTTACTTGGAGCTTGCTAGTATCTAACGTTACATTCTGGCACCTATACAAGCTGAAACTTGTGAATAGGAAGCCACAGCCTCGTTTAAAGGTGCGGTTTGGTTTATTAGAAAGGGTAGTGCAGACATCACTTTCACAGCACAGTACATTTCTCCACATTATCCACCATTTTTGTTACTCTGTTGTGGTTATTTCACTGCACATGAGCCACAATTTGGGGTTGTAAATATTAATGAGTCAAGACTGTTATATAACAGTCTAGGAATGGAATGGACCTGTTTTACCATCCTCTTGTAAATGCAGGATTTGTACTTGAGGGAGGAACAGCAGTGTTTGAGGTTCACTGTATGTCAGCTGTATGTTCTGAACTCTCTTCATTCAGCTATGGCAATATAAACATGGTTTTCTATTCAATGTCACCTTTGTGCTAGTGATATTTGACATCTGATGTTGTATAAACCAGGCAAAGTGATTCATTTATTATTAATAAAAGAGGCAAAAACCCATTCCTGTTATTGCCTTGAGTGAAGCACAGCAAGATAAACATTTACAATACCTTACAAAATGCAATTAATCTTTCAGCATTTTGGTGACCTACTAGTATAATCCCATGGATTATGCCTACTGTCTTTTTTTAAATAAACAAAACATCTCTATTTGCTTTATACATCATATTTAAATAATGTTAGATATAATATTAAACACCATTTAACACATATAACTCATAACAGTCAGGGTTTCCTTCACAAGAGAGAATGTACACCTATTAATGAAAATAAAGAAATATGAACTTTAAAGATTTAATTTAAAAAGTCATTATTTAAAAAAAAAATTAACATCACTAACAAACAGACATTGTGATATACTTGTTTAAGAGCTGCTATCCAAATTTATCTATCAAACACCAAGTGAATAGTTCTCTAGGAAACAGCCTCAAACCATGTTCATAAATATTTCATGTCATAATAATCATGCAGATAAACAATATTCATATCACTTAAAAGGCCAAGCTGTGTGTGGCACACTCTTATGAAATAGGGCTCTATACAGTACCAAAAAAAGCTTGTAGCAAAGGTGAAGAACCATATCCCTGAACATAACTTTGTTTCTCCATTTTTGACATTTTTAAGTTTGAAGTCATTTGAAAATGTCCTTTGCCCTTTACATTGTGTGTTAATGTCATGATGAATAGACCAAAGGAAATGGCCCAAAATTACTCGGTAAAAGCCTGGTTCCACTGACATTAAAAGTAGAGTATGCATTTTCCTCCTGTAAAGTTATCATACTGGAGATGGTTTTGTGGTTTTGTGGACATGGTTTTGTTCTGACAGCAGAGACATACAGCAAAACTATATATAGCATATAAAAAGCTCAAACTATATAAGAAGAATGTAAATAATCCAAGGGCCTGTTCTCTGTATAACCACTACATTTAGCAAAGTTAAAGTTTAAATCTTAAAGTATTTTTGGCAATTTGTTAGCCTTTTTTTTTACCAATCTTTTTTTTACCATCTGCCAAACGGCTTAATTTTTACTGTTTATTAACTAAAACAAGAAAATGGTTTGTGACACAAGTAAAAAGAAAAACCTCAATTTGCCTTTGTAAAACACTAATATATTTATATTATTATATTAAATTTTTATATATAATTATATATAAAGCAAAAAAAAAGTCTTCATTACTCTTGTAATTATTCAAAGTGTATATATAATTTGCTTTAAAAGACTTAGTACAAAAACAATACACAGAGTATGATAAGAAAGGTTGGGGGAAAACATTTATCAGACATTTATATTAAATCTTGTTACATATCCATATTGTTAATAACACTTAAACGGTTACATGGTTTCAGCTCATCTGAAATTAATCAGATTAATCAAAATTAATCAAACAAGCAGATGTTATTTTTTGCACAGATGAATGCCAAAGTTTGAACACCACTTCTGTGTCAAATTACATGTTCAGAACATAATCAGTGCATTAAAATATGCAGAAGTATGTTCTGTGTAGAGGANGAAAGGCCAATCATGCTTAGTCACGCACAGAGCCTCAGAATAATATAAGTCTTCATGACTCTTGTAATTATTCAAAGTGTATATATAATTTGCTTTAAAAGACTTAGTACAAAAACAATACACAGCGTATGATAAGAAAGGTTGGGGGAAAACATTTATCAGACATTTATATTAAATCTTGTTACATATCCATATTGTTAATAACACTTAAACGGTTACATGGTTTCAGCTCATCTGAAATTAATCAGATTAATCAAAATTAATCAAACAAGCAGATGTTATTTTTTGCACAGATGAATGCCAAAGTTTGAACACCACTTCTGTGTCAAATTACATGTTCAGAACATAATCAGTGCATTAAAATATGCAGAAGTATGTTCTGTGTAGAGGAGGTGTAATCTTATTTTCACTTAGAAAATCAGCAAAGCATGTAAATTTGACAGAGGCGAAGTTCTGAATACAGTTATATATGCATAACAGAAAGCTTAGGTCCAGAAGTCTTTAAGTCTGAACATTGAATCCAGTGTCAGTCCTTGTAGCTTGTAATCACTGGTAGTTAACTGGACTGTTAATGTAACTGATTGACCATCTAGTGACACACCTACTGATAGTTCCAAAAATTCCAGGCAAAAAATTGGATTCAATGTCCAGCTCTGAAGAACTCAAATTTTTTCAGGTTATCATATTTTATGATAACAACCCACATCCAGATAAGACTACAGCGACAAGCCAATCATGCTTAGTCATGCACAGAGACTCAGAATAATTTAAGTCTTTATGACTCTTGTAATTCTTCAAAGTGTATCACTCCACGACCCTAACAGTGCTGTGATTGACACAGATTGATTCTTATGTTGTGATGTGACCTTACAAATCTGATGGTTTATCTCTCTTGCTATCAGCATACGTCTGTGTTAACTTGAATGGCCCGCATATGACAGAAAAGACAGGACTTTGTCCATGGAGACACCATGATGAGTGAAGATCATTAGCCTTTACTCAATAGGCTGCGAGTCTCCTTTTCAGCTTTATCAATGTAAACCTGACCACAGCAGTCTTTCCGTCTGGTACCAAAGGCCTTGATCTGAGCTGTGATGAGAGTCAGGTGAGTATCAAACATGGCTGATCCTGGGAACTCAGTGAGGAGCGTTCAAGCTCCAGATTTTCCATGAGAAAGAAGAAGCCCAGGAAAGCCAAGATGCCTGAAGTCGAGGTATGTGTGGACAAGTGAGGATATCATATGACAGTGCAAGTGTTGAGTCATGACACAATCCTTTCATGGGAGGCACTGGAGGTGCCGCTACGCCATGCTAGTCTCTCTCTGAGGTCGTCCTACTCACGCACGCTGCTGAAAAGTCTCTGTCAACAGAGTAAGGTTATGCCCCTATAGCTTTCAGTCCCATGGCTCTCACCCATGTGGGATATTAGGGACGCACAGTGCCAGAACAAACTTGTATCAGGAAATGTTGCTTTATGCTAAGCGTCTCTCTCTGCCTACTGCATTCAGAATGCAAGGAAATGCCAGAGTCTGGAGAAAGTCTGTAAGTACTGTCTGACCTACAGCCACAGGGCCACAGCAGTTTTAGCAAATCTTTTGGACGGTTCCTTTGCAGTGCTGGTGAAGGAACACATGCATTTGGCACATGGTTATGGTTAGACTCCAAAGCCACTAAAAGGTGATGAGTCATCGTCAGGTGCTGTGGATCTTTTATTTGTGTGTCTCATTGACTGAGAGAAACTCAGAGGGTTTCAAAATGGTTCTTGGCTTGGATATACAGGAAAAACCTTTAATACAATAATGGACATTATGAGTTTCTTTAAATTGTATAAAGAAATATATATGTTCTACTTTTATTTTGATTTTGAATTTATTTTTTATTTTGCTCTTTTGTACCAAAAACAGTCATAATAGTTTATTGTTTGCAGTCTTTGATTTGCAAAATCCAGACGGAGGGCAGGAAGTGAAAGGAAGAGGAATACAACTTGCCTGCTATCAAGGCAAAACATATATGCAGCTACCTCCTCCCCCAAGGCGTCCTTCTATTCAAGAACACAAATGAAAACATACAAAAGTACTGACGCATACGATGTTTTGGTTTGTACCTGGGTTGATCTTGGTACCAAGGTGGTCCATGATGATGTTTGGTTTATTTTAATGTATTGTGGATTAACCTAGCAACACACATTCAACCCTATGGTGCCTCTTAACATTGTAGTTACTTACTTAACCTACTTAAGGTAGGTTAACCACTCTCAAAGGTCCGGTGAAGACATGGCTCATTATGAAACAGAATGGAGAAGCCATTGCAGCAGTGCAGGTTAGGTTATTTATGTTGGACGGCCTTTTAGGTAACATTTAAGTGTTAGTGGAGCTTTAAGTGTTAGTAGTGTTGCTCATAGCTATTGTTTAATCTATCAGCAGAGCAAACCCACAGACAAACTGTGAAAAATGCAATACTCTACTCCTCCCAACCATAACCATAAGCAATTTAAGAACCTGTAAGCTGTGAGGTTCCTATGTAGAATATCACACCAATCCAGTGACGTGACGTCATTTGCAAACAACCTATTGCTGCTCTGTATAGACCAATTTGGAGTGGACGCCACAGTTATCTCACTGGCAGTTGATTACAGTATGAAAAAACAGGAAACAACATTTTTAGCTGTGCTTAATGTCCTTGTAGCTGGCTGAGCAGTATGTTGGTCCGTAATACACAAAAACCATTAGACATATCTCAGTGTTCCTGTGCCAGACCAGGAAACCTCACCCCATTGTTAAGAGCTACAGTAAGCTGGCAAAACATTATACTACCTGGAGATAGCATCCAGATGATCCATATTCCTACATTCCTACACCTGAGACTGCTATGCTAGTTGTCACTTTCTGCCACCAGTTAAGCTCAAAACACCTCATCTCTGTTTACAAACAGAAAAAAGGTCTATTATGCCTCATGTAAAAAGCAGTTCAAGCTATATATATATATATCCATATATATATGGAAACATATGTTCAAAATATATATATACAGACTGGGTTATGGACCCTCTGGTGGCCCTCGCTTCCAGATTCATTAATTTCTGTCAAAATACATTTCCTCAATGTTACTGAGGAAAGAATGCTAGTCCAATTGCTGGACCTTCTCCAAAACAGGTGTAAACTGCAAAAAAAGGAAAAGTGTGATATTTTTATGACATTGCTCAAAAGAACCTTTTCTTTCTGGCTCCATTTGGCACCTTTGTAATCCAAGGACCTCAGCAGAAACAAACTTAACCATCTGTAAAACATAGCATGTAATGAAACCATAGTGAGTCAAAGCAGAATAACACTCAAAGGACTTCTCAGCCCCGAACAGTGCTCGGTACAAATGTTAATGACAACCCTGGACATATTGTTGGCATGAAAGTAAGAGATGTGAGACTGAAGTCACTGATGGACCAGTGCAAGGGTGGACTGTGCAGATGTCTGGGGGAGTGAGAAACCGTTTGAGCGTGAGAATGTTTTTGGGGAAGAATCCCTCTTTCCCACCTCCATTTACGCACACAGGGGCTAAGTGGGCAATGGCTTAGCGTTGAGAGGCTGCTTGTCAGGGTCTGGGGCACTGGATTATGCCGGGGCAGTCTTTTTGAAATCTTAATCTCACTTTGAAGTGCTAGGAAGGTTATATAAAGGTGAGCCCATTAACGCCCCTTAGACCCACTGCAGCACAACTTTCATACAAAAAGAAAAAAGAAGAAGAAAAAACCTAGAGACAGAAAGAGGGAGAGGGAGGGAGAGTGTCCATTGCTAACTGTACAACAGGTTATTCTGGTTAAGTAGCCCTTTTCCATTTTGTCCACTTTGTCAAACGTTTTGAATGGCGACACAGAGCAAAATAAAAGACAGCATTCAGAAAGAGCCGTTATCAGCCATTGCGGTAATTAGATCAATAGATGGAAGGTAGCAAGTATTGATCTGACACTTATATTACGACATTGCCGAAACAGCACCTAATGGCCCAATAGTCCGTGGACACAGTGTGTGACAAATAGGATTTCTTAAAGCAGATTTTTAGAATGGGTGGCCACTTTGTTTGGTTAAAAGTTTAATTACCTGTTTTGCTGATTTTCCAAGTGAAACTAAGTTCACATCCTATTCAGGAAGCAAACTTACATATGCTATTTTACTGCAAATTTTAGCAGAGAATATCTCTATTCTTTGACTGATTCATATACATATACATTAAACATAAATTGACTTAGGCTACGTTTAATTTAATGGCATTTATCAGGAAGGTCCTGGGCGTGAATACAATCCCGGGAAAGTTGACACAGCGTTTTAACCTGCATGAGAAACAATACCTGGGAAACAGCAATACCAGAAGGACTCGGGTTGAGCAGAAGTCAATACGTTACCAGGAAAAACAAATATGTACTGCAGGCAGCAAAACCAAACATTTCTGTGATTTTTTTATTTAGTTTATTTAGTTTCGTTTTGGAAGAGAAAGTGAATGTATGCATGCATGGCTGCATCTGTGCAAAAGCAAAGCAGCATGGTCAGCAAAGCAGAACATTTGTGTTTTTATAGTTGAATTGAGTTCAGTTTTATGAGAGATAAGAGTGACAGGAATGTACTGTAGCTTTCACCGTTATTAAAAGAGCTACAGCTTTTATACAAGTCATTGCGTTTTATTAACCAGCTCTTGCTGGCCACAGCCACGCCATACATTAAGAGAGTTTTCTCCAACAGTTCGCTCTAACCTTGCTACATTTAACTTTCTCAGTCATCAGCAACAGACTGACTCGCAGTTATTCCTGATATAAACACAAACACATCCTGTGGGCTAGCTCCACCTTCACAATGATGTCCTTATAGAATAACCTGGGAAATAAATGCTGTGGAACAAACAACTAACAACATTTCTCTAACTTTATAAAGTATTTTGCATGTGATTCAGAAATAATGTAGGAATTTGTGCATTCCAGTAAAATACCACTTAATGTGAAGCCTGAACATTACTGGTAAAAGTATCCCTGTAATGTCCCATGCTTTATGTGTGAAACAGACTTGTGTTTTTAGCCTTTAGACAGAGAGACATTAAGAATGGGCTTCTGGTTTACCCAGCACTCAGAAGGACAGAAAAGGAGAAAAACAAGCTGGAACGAATGTGACAAAATGATACTTGACAAACGTATTTGCTCATTTTATGTTCTGTATACAATCATATATGGGAAGTACTGATACCATAACACAAACAAATTGAAATTGTCTGTGTACATACATTTTGAAGGAGTAAAAGGAACTTCTTGCTTATATTTTTATTTGTATTTGAATTGTTTATTTTATTTGAATATTTGTCCTAGTAAGCCTTCTGACCTCTCTAACACTCTTGTGGCTGAATGCAATCAAATCCTTACAACAACATTCTTACACCTACTGTAAAGCCTTTCCAGAAGTGTTGAGGCTGCAAAAGGAGGACGAAATTCCTATTAATACTCTTGAATTTAGAGGAACTGTTGGATGAGCAGGTGGCTGCAAACGTTTGAGCATATAGTGTACCTCAAACATAAATGGCCATGTAATAGATGGTCATACGGGAGCGGTCACTGGTGAGTTTACAGACAGGCCTTTAGACATAAACATGTAGGGAGGCACCACATACCAGAAAACAGTGGACAGACGATTGGTCAAATAAACCACTGCTGCCGAAGTGAGGCTCAAAATGCAGGGGACGTCAGAAGGCTTCAGAGTCAGCCAATTGCTCAGCGTTTAGCAGCTTTTTCATACTCGGCTGTTATTCCACTAAGCTGTTCTTGGCCTGAAGCCCAGAGCCACACTGCTGATAAAGAGAGAGTTCCTATTCTCCTCCCTATTGTGCCGTAGATGTACAGGCATTGTATCCAACACTTTCATAAATAATGAAGGAGTAGTCTGTGACCAGGCGACCCTGGAGAGAGCCTGCTGTTCAGTGGATTGCCAAGGCAAGCACTTACTTGTTAGCCTGAGACTGTGACACAAAGAACCGCTCGCAAAGAGAAACGGAAGTGATATGACAGCTTTCACATTTTCTATTTTTATTAACAAATGACCGAAGGGTTCAAGTGTTTTTTAAGGTTTAAACAGATTGCACGGCATGCACTAAAACTCCCTGCTACATAGATAAACAGTCTGCCAAATAAAAATATCAAAACAGCCACTTTTACAGTTTTCACACTTTTTGAAAGCCCCACCTGTGCTCTTAAAAACAGGACCGGGTTGCACCAGTTTTGCGAGTGTGTGTATAAAGCTAACTCATGTCTTTTAGTCTTCTTTGTGCAATGTGGTTTTAGCTGGTTTCCCTTTCTTATACCTGAAGAAGGTGTGATTTCACTTTCTCAGCATAAAGACCTGTTCATGTGGTTAAACTTATTTTGACTTAATAGTGCATAAACCTAAACTTAGCAAGCACTGTTGTTATAACAAGCATTTAAATTTATGTACAGCCGGTGTAACGGGCATCTGGTGCCTAAACAGTTCTTGACTTTGCTCGGTCCATTCTAGAAAAAAGGCTTAATTTGCTACAGAACCGTTCACTGTGAAAAGTCCTGTTTAAAAAGGTTCTGCACAGTTACCCATCCAAAAGTAACTCTTCTATTATGTCATCACTCCAAAGAACCCTCTTGGACCCCTTTAGGAGTAAGAGTCTTTAAAAATTTGTTGATATTTCATGACAAATTGACCAATAGAAACAATCCAAAATATTGGTAATTGGTACATTACAGCAACAGTAATGTAGTGTCCTGCTACCGTCTCAGTTGGCCATTGTCGTGCGGGAGGTGCGGCCATAAGGAATGAGTGCAGAGCACCATGGGTAGTGTCATGGTAGTGGTAAGACAGAGTTACATATGTAAATAGTTTAGACTGCCAGCTTAAAGCTGTATATGGATGCCATTCTGTGCTGGGCTAAAGGGGCTGTTTAGTGGAGCAGTCGCGCAGTGTTAGAGGAGAGTTGTGTGGATATTGATTACCTGCCTGCTATCCTGGTTGTTCAGGAGTGGTGGTTGGTGGTCTCCACTGCTGCCATATTCAAAAAAGATTTTGTCTGAAGTGTTTTGTCACTGATACGTCATGGTCATTGATATGATATGTCATTGTTATGCTTCTTGCATCTTCTTACTCTATGCCATTTGGAGACCTCTCTAGCAGAACTGTTTAACTGAAAGCAAAATAAAGAAAACTTCAGTTGTGGTGAGAAAACATGATTTTCTGAGTTGGATTATTTACTGTTGTCATCATGTCTTCATTAGTATAATGCTGATCTTGCTTTTGAGGACTAAACATCAAGGCTGACCTTCTTTTTAAACTGATGTTAATACATAATGATACATGAAGTGGTCTGAAAAGTTCCCACAAAATCTGACCCAATGTCTTTAAATGATCATTTCAAGCTTTTTACGGTGACTAACAGTGAGTCTTCTGACTCCGGACTAATTCTATTTCTTTGAATTTTAACAATACAAGATTTTACAAATGTCAAACTTCAGATTTATTGTCCTTTTCCTTTAAAGTTATCATTTTCTGAAATGATGTTAGGACAACAATTAAAAGCATGTGTATGCACCCTGGGGAGGACAGCTAGTGTCCCAGTTTGCCTACGATCTGTTTGCTTTTGCACATCTGGCTCTGACAAGACACTTCCGATTCTAATTAGGATTTCCTGAAACTCAATAAAAGGGATTACTGGGCCGCCCAAACATTAGTGAAAGTCTCCGTCCTGCCTGAGCTGCCAGGGCTAGGTTTTGCAGTATGAACACTTTGTGGAAAAATCTCTTTTTTATAATCTTGCAGAGAAAAGTCGCCTTATATTTTCAGCTGGTGCGATGTCTAACATCTGCCGTAACAAAGGTTATTTTGGCACTGATAGATGCAGAAAAACCTAAGTCTGCTGCAGACCATTGAGCAAACTCAAGGGCTCTTTTATAATTAACCATGCAGGCTTCAGTGGGAGCACAATGGGCAGGGCCGAGTGCTTGGCTGAAGCGCTCCTATTTTGACTGAGAACTCGAAGGACGCTCCTTGTGTGGCAAGAGTGATCACACAGTTAATATTCAAAGGCCAGTGCCTCGTAAAGGAAGTCCTCTAAAGGACCTGACAAAGCGCGTCCGACACACAATGGGACATCACTAAATGGGCTATGTATGTAGCAAAGAAGAAGGAGGGTTTTGGTAGTGTGGTCATGTATACAGTCCATGGGGACTTGCTTTATATAGGCCATGCCCCCAACCCATCCCAACAATCACCTTTTGAACTGGGCATGGTGAGGCAGAGATGACTGCGAATTAGAGTTTCCAACTAAACCAATAAAGCTCATTTCAAATGTTGGCTGTTTATTGCAGTTATGCTGAAGGGATAGAGAAAAAAGGCATATAGTGGAATGAAAAACTGAGTGCAAGTTACTTGGGAAACTAAGAAGAGTAAAATAAAGAGGGATTCAGTCAGTTAAATTGTCAACTCCATTCATATAGTTAACGTATAGTTAAACTGTTAAGATGGGTGAGTTGAGAAATGTATGTTAATGCATGAAAGTCATTAACTCTCATAGAGCTGGGGCTGTGTAATGTGTTAGCGGCTCTAATCAAGAACTTCTCCATTTACTTATTGAAAAGCTTGTTATAAGAGTTTCTTGGTGCCAACAGTATTCAGTTATACTAAGTGCCAGGATAAAAACAAGGATTTGAGTGAATTTTAAAGCAGTATTCCACTGTATACTATATTCTAGTTTTATATGCACTGTGCAGGTCTTTTACTGTGTTGTCTTTGGAGCTGTGTTTGCTGTGTGGCTGAGCTGTTTGGGACCAAAAGGTGAATCCAATCCAATCAGTAAACTGTAAATTCTAAATGTATAGTCATAGCATACTGCGGGCCAACAATCTAGTTGAGCTTAGTACACTCATCATCAAAAGAATAGTTGCACCCAGAAGGAATCAGCCAACAGGAATGCCACTTGGTGGGTAGGTTTGACATTGTGAGACATGCAAATTGACCAGACTTATTGCTGTACCTAACAGACCCAACAGCCACGATCACAAGCAGTGATGTCTTCATGAGTCATCCTGTTAGTGCCAGCACCACGGGCAGATGGCTGCACGTTGCAGAACTCATGCACGCGTACTGTTACGATGACTCCCCTTAACGTCAACATCGCCAAAACTGCAGAATGGCAGCAAGTTATCTTCATTGACAAGCCCCGCATTTGTCTTGGTGGAGACGATCAATTAATCAGTGTGTGGAGGCACCATGGTCAGCACCAAGATGAACAGTTTGTTGTCACGTGTGATGCATCCAAAAGGCCTGGTGTCACTCCACCTCCACCCCTACCACAAAATCTGCAGAATATTCAAGCTGTATGGGATGGATTATCACAGAACACCATTAGGAACCACTACAACTTCATGCCGAGACATCTGGCATGTTGTGTTAGCAAAAATGCGGCCCGACGCCATACTGAGAGACAGTACTTCTGTATGTGTAGCTCAATAAATATTGCCTATTTATCCTCATGTATTGCTCCTGGTAACCTTTATCTTCCTTCTGAATAGAATTGCAATCCGACACTTCCTTCTGGGTGCAACTATATTTTTGATGATGAATGTATGAAAACTGTAGGAAAAGCATTTGTATACAGGGACTTACTGTTTAGTGTGGAAGCACTGACAGTCAGTCTCTGTGTTTTTAAGATATTTAAATAAGGCAAACTAAATAAATTGTAGATTATCTTTTCCATTAGATGTGCAGTGCTGAACCGCAGAGATATCACACCACATACTTAGCTAAATGGAGATATTAAAGATGACCTGTATAGAAATATTTCAAACTAAAAGGTGACAGACTAATACAGTCAATGTGAACTCAAGCTATCATTCTATAGGTCAACTGGTTTGTTAAATCACATATGCAACACAATTTATCATTACATCAGTAGGGTACAAACCAGCAAATCAATTAGAGTCAAATTATCTGGTATGTTTATCTGGTTTAATATTTTTATATCAATTTTAATTTCAATAGATACCCATTCATATCAATTAAAGCATTTTTTGGAGCTACTCAAGTGCCATTTATGAACATTTAAATGCCAAAAATGGTTAAAATGCACCTATCCAGTAATATGGAGTGCAAAAATACCACAGAATTGAGAATTTGATCAAATGTTTTGGGCATTTTGTGGCCTATATCACAATTCTAAATTCTACAACAACACTAAATTCTAATTTAAATTCATAAAATAAACTTCAAATCTCCTTTTTTCCCTAAAACACTGCTGAACACTTCATCTAAGTAAGATAAGTTCAGTGTTGTCTCTTTGTCTGCTTCAAAGAGTATCAACCAAAACAAATTGAGGTCCTAATTTTAGAGGAGGGGGAAAACACTACGTGATCTTCATCTCGTAAATGCCTGGCCCCCTCACTCACCTCCGCTCTGTTGCTTCAGCTAACACACTTATTCAAACACATTCATTCACACACACACTCTATTGCTTTGGCCATTTCGACCTCATTACTCCCCCTTTCCCATCAACAGCCCTCGAATGCCAAGCAGTGATGTCATCCCGCATGGAGCCATTGGCAAGATGCCTTGTATTGGAGCGAGGTTATATTCAGGGGTGGGTATCTGGGGGGGACCCCAGCAGGGGAATGTGGGGTACCCATGCTTGTCTCTGGAGCTGAGGGGCCGGGGGGGTTTGGAATTCCCTTCAGGACTGTTCCCAATCCTGCAAAATTGGGAAGGCCCTTGGTTCACCCCTTTCCCAACTGTGGTATTGGCACCATGTGTAAAAGTGAATGAAAGACATGCAAGAGAAGTGAGGCAGGCCCTGAAGGGATTGCTCCTGGGATTACCTCCCCAATTCAATCTCCCCTGCTTCTGCTCCAAGGCCACTTATTCAGCAGGCCTTGCCCAAGGCCCCCATTCATTAGTGCTAAACTGTTACATAACAATACAGCCTGCCTTTTGCCTATGCCACCAAGAAGTTGGTTAAACAAACCACCCTCATGCCTGTGACCACACCATGGTTCACTTTCTCGCTGGCACGTCGGACACATCGCGTGTAACCCTGGCCTTTGGTGCGTCATCACCATGGACAAAAGCAAGACTGGCTGTGTTAGAGACTGATGAATGCTGTCTAATCAGGTAGGCTCAAAACAAATGTTAGGAAAAAAAACCTGAATAATGGTTTTTTTTTGTTTCTGTACATTTACTATAAAACTGTGCACCCAATGCAATCAGAGGAGCAAGGACAACGACCAGCATCAACACAATCATAGGGACAGACTAGAAAAATATTCACATTTGAAAAGTTGTTTGTGTCTTTTTTTGTAAGGATACAGGCGCAGAAATAGAAGAGAGATTATACTGTATGTAGGTGAAAGTGAAAGAAAGTACCAAGTTCATAATAACAGTGACATATGGAACCAGAAATATACTAGAAAAGTAAAACGTATTGTTTGGTGGAGTTGGGGGAGGGGACTGGGGTTCAGGGTGCTAGTAATTAGAATTAGTATTTAAAAACAACATTGGAAAAAAAAACCCAAAGGAAAATGTACGTATTATTTTCAGAAATTGACATTTAGGGGTTTAGGGTTCGGCACCAAAACCACCCAAGAGAAAGTATGCCATGAATACATTTAGCTTAATACAATCTCAGTAAATTTCTTGTTTTTTAAAAAGATCATAAAATAATTCTTGTAAAAATCTAAGGGCTGAGTACTGCAGTGGAGCAGTTTGAACTCAGTAAGAGGGCCCATACACAGTGTAGTGGTACTGATCTTAGAGACTGTACTATAACAAATCTCCCCAATGGAAATCAGAATGAACACTTATATACAGGTCACATTCCTTACTAACATACAGGTCACATTCCTTTATTGCCAGCAGTCAACTGTTGGCTGTTTACAGGTGCTGTCATATTAAAATGCTGCTATCTTCGGTGTTGACTCACAAGAAAGAATTAGCAGCACAACATCAAAACAGTTCTCTCCATATTACCACTTCAGACACAGCCATTGACCCATGGGTCCATCCATTTCTACAATGATCAGCACTCCCTTCAAGACCGCCCTCATGCTCTCATAAATCTGAATCACTTTCAGTCCACATCCTATGACACAAGTTAGGGTTTGGATGCTTGAAAAGTGGGACATTAGAAGAGGAAATGAGCTCACAATAGTGTTCTGTTGAGTCAATAAAATCAATGACTAGTGCTGGATGTGGGGTTTGGGTCAAGTTATTCTGCTTTGTGAGAGTGTGTACACTCACTTTCTCACCAGCAACGCAAAAAAAGAGCTCCAGCATGCTTGGCACAGCCAGAAAGGAACAAAAACGCACAAAGGGGGAGGGGTGGGCAGTGTGGGCAGGGTAGCAATGGCCAGCCAGCGGAGCAATTTGGGCAGAAGCAAGGAAGCTGGACATGCTGTTGCTAGGTTGCTTTGTCTGAGGCTGAGTAAAGAAGAGACTGGGCTCTATTTAATGAACGAAAAAAAGCTTTTCTCAATGAAGACACCAGCCGGCCCAAATTACACTTATTACCAATTGTTACCCTCTATTACCTTATTTTTGTGTGCGATTCGGATTTAAATAGTCAAGACTCTGACTGCCAAAAATAAATAAATAAAAGAAAATAAACAGCTAAATTCTCCATTCCAGTAGTGAGCTATATGAAAACATGCCATGTGTAAACTGTACCAAGAAAAGGTACCCTCTTGAAAATAAAGGTGCCAAAAAGTTTGAGTGAAACCATGTAAGAACCACTTCTGGTTCCTTAAAGAATCTTTGTAAACCTCATATTGGGGGAAAAAAACGCCATATTTACGCTCCATGTAGAGTTGTACACTGACATATGTGTGATTATGTGTAATTTCACCAGGAGTGTCCAAACTATAGCACAAGACCATATACCTGCCTATTAAGCATACCACAGTTTAACCCCGCCATTTTATGCTGAGGTTATCAGGAGCGTTTCAGCCTCGACAGGATTTTAAATGAGACACAATACAGGGCAGCCAATCAGAGCAAAGATCATTTACAGGGCGTAATAACGACGGCTGGTTTAATTCTAAAGGATAAAGAGAGAGTGGAAAAGGGCCATAATGTCACAATGAACTATGATTGTTTTTGGTACAGAAACCAAAACGCAAATGTCAGGCACTTCCTGTCAGTTTATGACAAATAAAAATTTGATGAAAATGAAATGTGTGAGTGTGAATTTCCACATAATGTAAAAGTTTAAAAGCACGAAAGATTTTCTTTCAGAGCCGTATATCCAAGCCAAGATCCATTTAGGAAACTGTAAGAATGTACACTCTGGTATCCAGTATGAAGTTAAAACCCTCCCTTCTGCTTTCACTCTGAAAAAAACAGAGAACAGAATCTCTCTTTAGCCAGTCGGGGTGCTTTCAGTCCAAACACACATGACATTCCTATCTGTTTTTAGTCTACTGTTTGTGTGGCCTCTGTCGGTGGAAAAAATGATAAAATGGGGAAATCGGAGCAGAGACCCTCCTGCAGCTTAAGTCTACTCATTCATCCTGACCCCCCTGAATATTCAAACACACCAACCCCCCTTACACCCTGCACTGTTTCTCTTTGTCAGACTCGGGGGATGGATGGAAAACACCTAAAACACTCTGTTTCTCCTCTTGTCAGAGCTGAGGTGACATGTGGAGCTTGAAATAGATGGAAACATATACTGGATAGGAAAATGACATAAAGGACAACCCGAAGATGTATTACATGTGTAAATATTCGCACCACAAATGCTACCTTTTATTTAATTTCCAGTCAAAAAGGTCATTAAATAGACATTATTAATTTCAGGAGATCTAATGAGGAAATAATCCACAAGCATAAGGAACATAAAAGTCAAGCAAAATAAGTCAAAAACAGGAGTTTCCAAAACTGCAATTCCAGTAATTATTAACAGAAAGAAAATCTGACCCCTGACCACCTGACAGTCCAGATAAACCATCAGATAAACAGTAATTAAATGTCACCATCAGATAAACAACACTTAAAGCTTGTATCTTTGAGAGGGAGGAGAAAAACAAGCTCCTCCCTTGCTTCAGATCTGAACACATCAGATCAGATGTTTTTGTCCATCCTTTCACTGTGAGAAGACACCTCAACACTATGGGTCTGAAATGATGTGTAGCTGTCAAAATGCCCTTAGTAAGAAAAAGTACTAGACAAACAAAGAACATTTTAATGCTGCTGGTGATCTCAGAACAATGGATTGGCCTCCCTAGACCTCCAAACCTCAGAATCACTGAATGCGTTTGGAATTTCTCGGGTTGTAAGAAGTACACAATACAGCCAACTTCTAAGATTAAAGTTTGGAGTTGTGGAAAAATTTCCCTGCAGGTTTTTTTGAAGTGAAATGTCACTGAAGGTCTCCAAATATTTAGAAACAGCCCTGTTCATAACAGACAAGACCAATATTTAAAAAGGAATATGACAATGATGAAGCAGGAATTCCACTGATTTTTCAAAATTTCTGCATAATTACCTGTTATTAAAATGTCTGATCATGGCAGAGGAGTACAAAAAGGATGCTACAGGGAAAAATAGTCCTCAAAATAGTCCTCCTTTCAGATTTTCCACTATTTTATCCTCAACAGCATTGCTTCTGGATTCAATGGTAGTTTAAATAAAATGTTTTTTGAGACATTTGTAGACATCACAACCACTGCTTCCACCACGGTAAAGAAATCTGAGTCAGAACGTTAATTTAAGAATGAACCACCTTACGTCAAATCGCTCCAAACGATATGGTGTATCATTATCAGGAAAGTGAAGAGTCAGCGTGTGGCCTGCACACTGTAGCAATGTAACGGCTTAAAGCAAAGACGTGGCAGCTGGTATCATTTTAAACAAAGCCATGTGTCCTTGTTTACTTCTCACATGCACACGCTACACTACCTCAGTGAAACTCTCTTATGTGAAAACTCAGTGTTCACCTACCGAAACCAAATACGCAAAAGATTAGCAAGGCTCTGACTCAGGCTAAAACTCTTAAGACAAGAAAACAGCTCAGGATGGTTCTGATGGCCATCCTCCCACCAGGGCCAAAGTTCAACCCCCCCGCATAGCTTTAGGTTATCACTGTGAGCCTAGATCACTTTGACTGATTACTTCTCTAGCCCAACCCGTGTGGTGCTATGTAAACATTGTTCTTGATGCCTTTCAACTAGAAACAGACGCAGCAGGGCCTGTTTCCCCCTCCCCTAACAGCCCAACAGGGATGCTCTGTGGGTAGGTCAGCGAGAGGAAGTCAGCGGGCAACACGGGAGGTGTTGAGGCCTGTCATCCTGTTGTTGACGGTCCACACCTGTCTGTTGATGCTAAAAAGAGACAGTGGGGGGAGTGTCTGTTTGGGCTATGGCAAATGAATCGAGTCAAGGTTAGAATGGAGCAAATTGGCAGAGCTTAAAGGAATGCTTCATCAAGACATGCTGACATGGCTATCAGTGAAAGTTCATGTAATGCTGTTATTCGGCTTTATTAGCATCATTAGCAAGTTAGCATTTTGGAGTGATTTAATATCTTTCCCAGCATAACCAAAGGATGTCTGGTACAGTCAACATACCAATACAGCTAATAATTACTCTGATCCCTCAGAAGTGTGGCTCTGAAAAGCTTTTGATTGTAGTGAAGTTAAATTTTTTTTACCATCCTAGTGCAATTCTAAAACCATTTTAATTTCCAACTTTTTTATATGGTATGTAGATATTTCATAATGGTGCATAACATTTCCATTAAAATGTCTAAAAAAAATCTGGTGTCCTTCATTGCAGTACATGGGGCAGACATTATATCTTTATTTGCTGCCTTCTCGATTTTGCCGCCCTACCATTTCCAGCCCATGACCCACAAACTGATCTAGCATTTACTTGAGACTAGCATTCTCCTCCAAGCGTGTTGAGCTGTTCAATGACGTTGCATTAGCAGCAGTTTAACAAAGATGTTGTGGCACATGACTTTAGAGGAAACAAATGCTAGCCTCCACTCTCCAAGTTTGGTAGCATCATGGGGCTTAGGTTAAGGGGTGCAATTGAATGTGATTGAAATTGGAAGAAAATGGTAAAAATAAATAAATAAATGTAGATGAGATATTTCACATGTAACAAGGGTCACTGAGTTGAGAGAAACCACAGACAAACAGGATTAAAATCATATAAAATACACCATTAGATGTAAAGTTTAAAGTAACTATTATTTCTATGCACAGTGTAGGTGATCGTTAGTCTTTACAGCCAGATGTTTTGTATTGAGCAGGTATTACCACCACCAAAACAGGTATCTACACTCAATGACTGTGTTTTAGTGCGCATTGAGTCAGAGCTCAGTCCATTACACAACATGTAAACAGATTCCTCTGTTTGATCAGACTGTGAGGGCTGATTGGCCTAATAGCACAAGTCCTGCACGTGTTCTTCTTGACTGTCTAGAAATCATTCAGTATGAAAAGGGCATTACAGAATGCTTAGTGTTAGGTGAGCCCTTGTATGAAAAGTTTCTTTGTGTGTCCAGCTTAGGTCAGCCCCTGTGAACTGAAAATGGCACCACATATAGGGCCCTGAAGTTATGGCTTGTGTGGCCACATTGGCTGTGATCATGCCTGGACGGGCTATGCTTGATTACCCCCATAAACCGCCATCACAATGTAGCCATTAGCACAGACCAGGGATTTACTCAGTAACACTGAGGGATCTATGCACTCAAATGCTGTCAAGGCCCTTTCATCTTGGCACTTTAGCCCAAAGCCCCCCAACATCAACTCAAAGCCCCAGAACAGTCATGCTCACATGTATTTTGGTGAAACTGGTGCTTTAGATGAGGTCTGCCAGGCAGCGATTGGATATGTTAGTGAGTCACACTGCTGCATCTTGTAAACCGTCATGCTCTACCACAAACTCTTCTGACTAACCTGAGTTGAAGTTTTACACAAAGAACACAGATTTAAAATCTTTTAAACAGTGACTAAGCTGATCCTGGAAAATATGTCAAATAAGATGAAGCAATATGACAACTCTAAGTTTTAAAGTACAGTAGTCTAATCTTTTAGCTGAAGACTTGCTTATGTGGTGTTTGACACTATATGACATACTATTATCTATAAAAGATACATGTGTACATTGTTTAGGTAAAGCTGCAATACAAATGGGTTTTGAAAGGGGAAAAAATGAAAGAAGCAGCTTTACCGAGTCAAGAGAAAGAAACAGTTACTACGAGTCTCAACTCGTGAATCAGATTTTTCACACATTATTACATATTTAAGGTGCAGTGTGTTAGATTGAGAGGAATATATTAGTAGAAAAGGAATATAATATATCTATCTGTATTTAGTGTATAATTAATTACCCGTAACTACAAATTGCTTTGTATTCATTGTTTCAGAATGAGATCATTATATCTACATAGGAACAGATTGTCTTCTGTCAGAGGCTGCCATACAGAGCTGCAAGGTTGCTACAGTAGCCTAGAATGGACAACCCATACACTGGGTATAGAGAGTGCCTTTCACGTTTCTATGCTGAAAATGCAGCTTGAGTTTGGTAGGGCTATAGCACCGGCTAGAAGATGTAGGAAGAATAAGAAATTTCCCCATTCCACCTTAAATTGTGCTGCAGTTACATAGGCATTTTAACTATGATAGCCATACCATTTAAGGTGGAACAGGATCAGTTGGATAACATAATATATTTATTTTATTTTATTTTTTTGTGTTGTGAGCAGTTTGAGAACCCAAATTCTGACAAATGAATAATGGAAAATGAGTGGGACAAAAAAAAGTAAAGTAAAACCATTAAAGATGTGAAAACATGAAGAAGAAAAACAAAATGTTGCAAAATATTCTTTCCTGTATTGCATATTCCATAGGTCTCCAGGTCCCCAAAGCTTAGTGTAGTTTCCAAAACAGTAGTAGCAGTCATTTTGAATCAAGAAATTTGTCTATTCATTGCATATTTTATATATAACAGTAAATCAGTCATAAACCCTATTGGCAAGTTTATTTTAGACTTCTTAACTGCATAATGAGGTTTATATATATATATATATATATATATATATATATATATATATATATATATATATAATAAACCTCATTGTGTGTGTACATATATATATATGTACACACACAATATAATATATATAATTTATAATACACATAAAGATATAATAAATCCGTTTTTGTTCATTGAGAACACTATATTACGTGAGAAGATGGATCCAGGGTAGATGCTAGTGCAGCCCCTGGGCTGCCAAGAAAGGGGTGCTACCCTTAGTGCAGTAATGACAAGGTTTAGGTTGAGCTTTAATTCCTTCAGCATTTACCACCAGGTGTTCCACATAAGAACATAAGAAAAGGGAGCCTCTAAACCAAGAGGCTACAAAAAATCCACCAGGCTCTTAATGACACAGTACACACATAAAACATACAGAGAGATAAACTAAGTGGTGGTTATAACTATACTCATGCATGCTATCGTGACGGTGGTAATTGTTGCTTCCCTTGCATGATGCTTGATGATGGGCTATAGCAACAGGCTTTGAAAAGCTTTAGTTCATTATTAGCAAAGTTAGCATACTGGGGTAATTGTGTATCATTAGCATTATATAGTATATTTTCCTAAAATATCATGTACCTGTTATTAATCCGCACCCCTCCCCTCCCCCCATGTACACATTGGGTCGTGTTTAAGGAATAATCTCTTGTTCTTTTGGGTAAAAGTCAGAGACCATATTTTTAATGAGACCATGCGAGACCTGGTAGAGTTTCAAAACTATCACCATCAGCGCTTAAAGCTTTCATCTTTGAGAGAAGGGAGAACACCAAGGACTTTTGCTTCAGATCTGAAAACGTCCTCTAGTGTTTCTGTCCATTCTTCCATTCTGAGAAGACAACTCAACATTATTGGTTTGAAAGAATGTGTAGCTGTAAAAAAGCCTTTTCTGAGAAAAGGAAACAGACTGAATGAGCTGTAGAAAGAATCACTGAACGTGTTCAGGAAGCAGACTGAAGTGTGAAAAACTTAAAACACGTCTCTTTAAATGAATAAAGTCAAAGGGTAAACACTGGACACACTGAATCCTGAAAAACAGATATCACACAGTCGTGTGCAAAAGTTTTGGCATCCCTGGTCAGTGAAAATTTGTTAACAGATCCTTTACAGAAAAGACACTTCTGCACATTTGTATGCACAGCTATCATTTATGTGCTGAATATATCAGAAAACATAAATAAAGCAAAAGTACAATATAAAATGTGAAAACATTTCCAAATACTGTATATTAAACTCAAATAAACTCCAAATAAATAAACTGTGCACCAAAATATGCAGAAGAAAATGCCATATATCTTATTTGTTACTTGTAGAGGATGTGTTCAACTATTTACACTCATTTTTAGCCAAACATGTCATTAGACTTGTATGTTTGACTGTACAGTCATACATGTTATACAGATATTATACAGGTATCATTTTATGTATTTTCTGCTTTTTTCCCTGCCACTGAGAAATGTAGTTTTGATTGGAAGTTAACTTAATGAATGGTGGTCTCTGACTTTTTGCAAAGTACTATAGACAACAGGGACAACTTTTGTAGGACATTCACTTCATATAGAATCTCTTATTTGGGCCCAAAAGCAGTTTAAATGGCTAGAGATCGCATTAGTGCTGCTAATTCAAGGCTTTCAGGACCTGACGAAGTACAGAATGGTGCTCCACATGCCAAGACTATGTGCACGGCTGCATGCCTATTGACTAGCTGCAGAACGGCTGTTCTGCCTGGCTAATTTACCAGACACAGGCCAAGTACAAGGTTCTGTAGCATGAGCACCATGCAGCAGTGAAGCAGAATCTCAACATGGCCGCCAGTAATGTAGTCTAACATATCTGGCTACATGGGGGTTAGCTCACACAGCAGGTGGAGTGTTCACCAGTTTCTTTCATGAGTCTTTGTTTGGTTAACAGCCTGAAAAATATTTCCAAGAGTTTTGTTACAAATAAATAAACAAAAGGCGTGTCACAGTGAGAACGGAAATGAGATACCAATGAAATTATCACATTGTTCTTGGCTAATTTCACAAGATGTAGAGCAATAACCGATGTAGATAAATATCACATAAGGTCTATTAAGGAGAACAAATATCAGTGTTCGTTTTTGAGTCTTGGTCTTCTCTCATTCAGTAACACAGAGCAGCTCCTTATCAGAGCACAACACTCCTGGAAAGTCAGCACCTTCATCTTGATTAATGTGGCCAATAATGAGTCTTCTAATGCACATACTTCCCCTCTTTGGCCCTTACGATCTTCTGTTCACATCAAAGACACTCTACCCAGCCTGCAAGGCCAGGATCATAAAACCCCTCACAATGAGGCAGGTTCAGTTAACAAGCCCAGCACAGGCAATTAAACAAATGTGCACGAGGAGGGGCATGTTCTTCAGGTCAGTCTGGGTCACTCAGAGTCTGGTGGAAATCAGTGTTATGTCACTTGTGTGCAGAATACACAAACCTCATAAGGGCTGTACCGATATTAACTTAGATGTCCTATAGGAGAAATGGTGAGATGTCTGGATACATGGACCAGTCCCACAGTTAAAAAAAGACCATATTAAAAAAAGTATTCAGACTTCAGATGTTTGGATATTTAAACCCAAGGCATTAATGAAATAATAATTAGCACCATATGCATCTAGCAGCAGTTGATGTTCAAGGTTTTTACTGTAATAAACTACTTACAGTGGACACTGGTTCCACTGGTAACAGTGACTGAGTTTCATTCAGATTTTCAGGTCTGTTTCTCACCATCTCTATTCAATATTGCATATAGTTGTTAATACTTATACTCTTTAGTACTTGTCTTGCTATCTGGTGTCAACCAGTCCAGAATGGACTCCTCTTCCTCTTGCTCTGAGGGAGTTTCTCCTTGCCACTGTCTCCCTTGGCGTGCTCCCTGGGGGTTTGGAACTGGATTCTCTGTAAAGCTGCTTTGTGACAACATCTGTTATAAAAGGCTCTATATAAATAAACTTGACTGGACTAGACTTGACTAAATATATGCAAGCTAATCATTATAGAACACTTTATGATGGGAGGTGGTTGTTCCAAACACTAACCCCTAAAGTCATGCTTGTGAAAATAATACTTGCATGATACTTTTGGATCTTTTTAAGATTTGAATGAAGAGTTGAATTTGAAGTTAAAAAGTGAAGTTGAAAGGTTTAGATGTATCAAGAGGTTAAGATGTAAAAAAATATAAATGCTGTCCTGCATTTTCATCTCACTACTGAAACACAAAGAGAGGGCCTTATTTTAGCCATGTCTCTGCATTTTAGAGCAGGAAGTAAGACTGCATCCCTGTCCTTCATGACCACATGGTGAGCAGTTAGATTCCATTTTTGTTTGAGTAAATGTGTCCCAAAGTCTGATGATCAGCAAGGAACATTAAGGATCATCTACTGAAACATAGGCCTGCAGTTTTACTGCATTTAAGTTAACTTTTTGTGTGCTAATAAAATACAGCATAAGAATTTAACTGTGTATAACTGTTCAAAAATGTTTTTGCACGTCATGTACGGGTGAAGAGACCGTTTCGCTCATATTTTTCAGTGGTCAGAAAATGAAATGATGAAGGAGACCGGCAGTGTTTTACAATCCAGACCTACTGACTGCCAGAATGGGTCACCGTGGTTAAAGGTCATGACCTCCAACAAGCCATACTTAACTCTCTGTGAGGGGTCTTTAACCTTTAGAGGTCTGAAGATCCACCCGGGGTGCACCTCATTCTGTTTTATGAACTAGAGATTAGAAACTCATCACTCATGTGTCTGAATGCAGGCCCAAGCTCAAAATACTACTGTTATGTGAAATCCCTTTCAGTTGCTCATAAATAGATCTGTGGCTTTTGAGTAGAAGTTAGTTTTGTCACAAATTCTACTTTTTCTTGTGTTTTATTTTCTCTTTAGGGTGCACTTATGATACTGGTATGTTATATGGGCAAAATGGGATATAAATAAATACATAATACATTTTACATGACCATTTTTTTGTCTTTATCACTTAGGAAAAAATCATTGATACACTGACTAGAATGTCAACATGTATGGATGAAGTAAACTGCTGTAGGCTGAACATGGCAGTACATTTTGAAATTGTTATTATTTAAGTCCAATTACAATATTTAAAAAAAGGAAACTTCTTTTCTCCATAAATTTGACACTTTTACTTGTAGCTAACCACTCTGCAATAGTATATATGCAATAAGAAGTTCCCTCTAATAGTAAGTTATCAGAGCAATCATCTGTGTCTTTATGTTCTGTTATTAATTTTTTGCAGCCTGGTTACTCCCTTTGTTAATGTGAGACTCCAGTTTATTACATTGTGTAAGCAAAACTGAAAGTAAGTGAAAACACAAAGTCAGTCCAACTTGCTGTCCACACTAACTGCTAAACAAAGTCTGGCCACATGACAGTAGTACAGCAAAAGTACTCTTTCCTGTGAAACAGTGGGATTTAACACTTGATCAGCTTTTGTTTCCTGCAAAAAAGACAAAAAGAAAGAAAAGATAAAAAGGCTCAGTAAGCAGCACATGCTCTAACATCCAGCTTTGACAAACCGGACCAGGGAATCACTGCTTTTCCATATGAGGATATACAGGCAAACATTTATGTCAGGGACAGCTAGTGATTATTCATCCATAACAGTCATTTGCAGAGTGGCAAAAGTACCTTATGGCCCAATCATGAAAGCCCCTATAATTACAATGAGAACACAAGTGAGTCACAGACAAGGTTTGTTGCATAACAGAAGCCATCTCTAGTCTGCAGAGGAGTTTATTATTGTGAACTGTCACTGTGAGTGAAGGAGAGAAGATTGAGAAATGGTTAAAAAGTGGATATAGACAGGATTATGCACTTAATACAGGAGTTCACCCTAAATCACATCAGATCCCTGTTGGATTAGTTTTGGATATGTTCTGGATAGACCAGTTGTATATCAGTACAGCAGCAGTTTCAAGATTTGTCCTTTTTGATTTCTCAAGTAACAACTTTGCAAAATAAAGTAAAAAAAAAAAAAAAAAAAAAAAAAATATATATATATATATATATATATATATATGTGTGTGTGTGTGTGTGTGTGTGTGTGTGTGTGTGATGTATATATATATGTGATGTTCACCATGTTCAAAGGTACCAATATCAGAAGTTCCTTCACCTTCATACTCTTTGGCAGACAACAAATTTGTATGAATGTCAGTTGCTTAACAACTTAGCAAGTAGCAACACAGGCAGGAACAAACACATCTCCAGGAAGTACTCTTGGCACAGCACATGAATACATTTGTGTGACTGAAGCTAGCAAGGATAGCAAAAAGCTTCATTTGCTGTCTGAGGAGAAATATGGGTCAGTAAGTATTTTGAAGAACTGAAATGTAAAATAAGATGAACTCCTCCTTTTGAGCATACCAAGTACCACACATTGTAACTGACCCTTCCCAAAGCTCAATTGATCCCTGTGGAGTCTTTGTAATCCTGCTTATCACTGAGACAGTAAACGCAACCCCCTCCACCCAGCCCAGTCCAACCCCAAACCAAGGGTGAAAAGTACTGAAAAGTCCTAGTTAAGTAAGAGTGTTAATCCCATACTGGTAATGTATTGTAAGCTGAAGCATTGTAAATAAGTTACACCATAAAGGTATCCAGTCGCCCAATTCAGCAACTTTAAGGTGCTCACATTGCTGACAAATGTGTTCACACAGTTTGTATAAGATCCTTAGAAAAGCACTGCTGAGAGACTGGAAACACTCTGGAGATCATAATGCCCAATACCAAGCATTAGTTAGAGGAGTATGAAGCCCTGCATTGGTGCAAGTGCTGACACACCATACCTTTGGGAGGTGTTGGGGTGGCATCTGTGATGTAGAACTATGCCTGAGATTCTACAATGGTATTTAAAAGAAAATAATTAGAAATAAAAGTATTTAGCTAATATAAGCCATATAATTGCTTCCTCAGGTTATAGGTGGAGCGGTAAAAACAGATATTCATTATTTTTTATTTGGTAATTCATTTGTAAGACTTAAAGTCGCTTTCATGGCTGCACGAGCCAGTAGCAGGACACTACAGAATCCCCCATCAAAGATCCGCTATCAGCTATCACCTGTGAAATCACAGAATTTGAGTAGAGTTGCTGGGTCATGCAGGGACATGCCACTCCTGAGGCTCACTGTTTTGCATTTTTGCTCTGCAGTCCTCGTTCAGGCTCGCGCCCCTCCACCTTTTGGTTTGGAGTTTGGTTTGGAGCACCAATCCTCTCCAGACAGCTGGGGTGGGGGCACTATCCTACTTCTGACACCACTGTGGAGATCAGTGGTCTTCCTAACCGTGCACCCATATTCTATGAGAACCTGCAAGAACTGACTCTATTCTAGAGTCTATTCTGACAAATTCTACATAAATCAATGTTTTAATGTGAGATAACTTATTGTACAGAAATGTACTGACTTTGTTTCCTTTACAGGAATGTCTGCAGCATAAATATATCCATGGTATATGTTATTTGAAAAATCTAGCTTTATATGTAATGTTGATAATAGTATTGTAGTGTTAAATGTGAAATATGTTTTGTCTGGAAACTATTTTGCTTCAGTTCACCCTGCATGTAACTCTCCACTATTATTGGGTTTTAAAAATTCACTAGCCAAGATCTGTTCTCCAAACTGGCATAAAACAATGTCTCAGACATCTGGCAGAGTATTTTTAACCATATCATATGATATCTTTCTGCATGTCTTGTTCTTATCAGCACTGCTTGATGTGACTCTGTAGATTTCTCTAGAATGGAGGGTTTCACATCAAACCACTCCGAATGACCCAAACCACTTAATTATGCAGATGTTTGGAAGAATCCCCCGTTGGAATTCCCCTTTAACATTCTCTCCCATGAAAGCATACATGGGTTAGCTTGACTGCTGTTATGGCCAGACAATAGCGAAAATGTAGTTCAGCTTATGATTTTTGTCATAAGTTATTTGCTAAATAAAGATTGTTACATCAAAGAACAGTGTTTCTTTTAATAGTGAATCCACTGGGGTGAAAGTAACCATTATCCCTTATTTACACACTGAGGAAATTCTGTGTTAAGGGTGTGTAACAAGTCTAGGCTTGGGCTGCCCTATAAACAGCATGGAGGTGAAAGTAGAAGTGCTCTCTCTATCTCAGCAGTTGTTTAACACAGGCACGGTGGGTGGAACCTTGCTTTCACCCATTTTAACAGCCAGCTGTCACAGGAGCACCCCAGTCATTGCACAGTTAATGCCTTCTGTGCAACCCTGGCCATAACAACCTAAAAACCCTATATACACTCTAAAATACCATATAATAATGACTTCTGGTCCCCTAGTGAACCTTGTAGAACTCAGTACTGCAGTACAGTTTTCCACTTCACTTGCTCAAAATGGCAATAAAACCCAATAATGTAATAACCTGCCCAACAAAAAACAACAACAACAACAACAACAACAACAACAACAATGGTTTAACTGATAAAGTAACAATCCTTTTTAATATGTTATCACACTACAGGAAATTTATATTTGTAAGCTGATCATTTCCAATATGTTTTCAAAACTGGTGATGTAATACCTTATACCAATACCAGTTACCAAAGCATCAATGAGAAAAGGCCTAACACTGGTTTTGATGACAGCTGTAACATGCTACATCTGGACAAAGCATAAACTCTTATGATAATTAGATTAAAGACATTATATTTCTGATTTAGAAAAAAATTGTAAATCAGACAAATCTGATCAGAACACAACAAGATAGCTGAAGTAGCTAAAGTACCTAAAAAAATAATTAATTCCCAATAATGTAAAGGTATTACAATATCAGCTGAGATGATGTATTGCATATTTGGATATTTATTGGGGTTTGTTACAGTTTTGACCAATTTTGACAAAGTTAACTACAAAGTCAAACTACATGTCATATGTGTTATTTATGATGCATATTCAGAAATTTGTAACATCATTGTGTACAGCCCTTTTAATAGATGAATAAAAATTAAATAAACATTTTACTCTCCCCCAAGTCACTGCTGAGAGCTCTTTATGGCACCTTTATGTTTAACTCCAGAGTCAATGCTATCTTGAACAAAGCAATGCATTGAAGTTACTTGATTCAAATGTGCACATTTCCACATGAATAAAGTATTGTGGAGACTTTGAGCCCTATGAGCCTTTCCAGCCTATTTGCATATCCTGTGAGCCCTTAAAGAATCCCTTGTTATATTTATTTGTGTTTATTCAAATATTGGTGTTTGTAAAACCAATACATGCCTACTGCCAAGATAAATGTGATGTACACATTATTTCCACAAGTTAATATTACTTACCAGCTTTCATTGACCATGAAATTGTAAAGTATCCCTATATATCTTCACTGATGCACAAAACTTTATACTATAGTTTATACTGCAATTTTAGTTGTTTTTTACTTTTTTGTATAATTTGAAAAATCCAGTTACCTTTTGCATTGTGATGAAAATTCATGATGAACAAGCCAACAGAATGGTCCAACATGGTCCAACCATACACTTTTTACCTTAACTTCCATCAAAACTTAAGAATGTTTTTTTTTCCTTCTCCTTTAAAATTGCCACTTTGGAGATACAAACCTGTGAACTTTATATGTATGACTTTGACTTTATATACGTGCTTGTTTGCATATATAGATCAAATCATGTAATTTAAAGAACAATAGAACAGAGTATTATTATTGATTATTATGTGCTGTCAAGTCGTTTCCGACTCTGGCGACCATATGGATAAGCGTTGTTCAGAATATCCTGTCTTCTGTTTGGGTTATTAGGCTTCTTAGTGGCTGGTTCATGAGTCCTTTGATTGTATTCATCCGTCTTGTTAGTTGTCCTCTTCCTTTCTTTGCAACAGGGCTGAAACAAATGACTCTTTGGATATTGAAACAAATAACTGATTATTCCAAATTATGAATCACTCAGTTAAAAAATAACTCTTTTAAAGCTATCAGCTTTTANTGTCTTCTGTTTGGGTTATTAGGCTTCTTAGTGGGTGGTTCATGAATCCTTTGATTGTATTCATCTGTCTTGTTAGTTGTCCTCTTCCTTTCTTTGCAACAGGGCTGAAACAAATGACTCTTTGGATATTGAAACAAATAACTGATTATTCCAAATTATGAATCACTCAGTTAAAAAATAACTCTTTTAAAGCTATCAGCTTTTAAAGTTAGCTCGAGGTTGTTTTTTGCATTTGCTAATCAGAAATGAAGAAAACAAATATAAAAACCTTATTCAAAAATTCACATTCAGTGTGTTTTGAATATGAATTTCTAATACTTCTCCATTCCAACTCCATTAATGATTCAACAGATCATGCATTTCAATATAGAAAATGTTACAGTTCATGAAATGAAGTAGGATGGCTTTTAGCATAAACATTAATACAACTGATTTTGAGCATGAAATGCTCCCACACTTTAAGGACTTTTTCAAAACATTCCTAGTCAGGTCACCTAATTTGGTCATCGATTTTGGTTGACTAATTACTGCACCCTATTCTTTCCAATGAATTGTTTTTTCCCAGAATATGTCCAAAATAAGAGAGCTCCAGTTTGGTTATCTGGGCTTTGAATGAGAGGTGTGATTTTCTTAGAGGTTTTCTTAGATGTCCAGGGTGCCCTCAAAATTCTACGCCAACACCAAAAGCATCTGCATTTTCCCTTTTTTATTGTGCTGCTGTCACATCCTTACAGGACTACAGCCTGGGCAGTTCTGATTTGTCCCTTTATCTTTCTTTTGAGGAGTGACAATTTGTAAGGTCTTTCCGCAATGCTCCTTTCAACAATCCTGAATCCTTGATCCTTGATCTTCCTCCAGTCCTGCTTTTCTCATTATATGTTGTGGATACAGTTTGAAGGCATGACAATACATAGGCTTGTCAGTTAGAGCAGAATAACCCTAGATAATATGAATTCATTAGGTCAGGCAATCCCATTTCAAAATTTAGAAAAATAGTTGAGCCATGACTATCAACTTCTGTCTCATATATCATCAATAAATCACCAAATATAATCCTTCACTCAGTTTTCAAAATAATTTTAGCAAAATTAAGGTTAATGTAGCATTCAAAATTAAGGTTAACTGTAGAGTCCTGCTACTGGCTAGCGGGAAGCTGTGGACATGGAGCCAGGTGCACAGACTCTTGGGAAGCACCACAGATGCGATAAGATAAACTTAAAATTTCAATTGTTGGCATTGTTGTATATATGTGAATATGTGTTGTGGTGTGGGGCTGTTTAGTGGTTTAGTGGTGCAGTGGTGGGAGAGATGTAAGAATATTGATGAATTACATGCTATCCCAGAAGCACTGAGTCTTTCCTACAGCAATGTTCAGGAAAGGAGCATCCATCTGAAGTGCTAATTTTCCAGTATGTGTTTCTTGATGACGGTGCTACAGCCCACAGCTGATATTCCAGCTCAGCAGTTAATCTCAATATTTAAGATGTATAGAGCAAACTGCAAAAAACATTGCAAAGAATGAATTAGAGCAGGTCTTTTGTTCGACTGCTTTAATTAAATTTAAGTTTTTGATAGATTTTTTCCATGGAAAATGTGACCATACATTCTCTAGGTGAGCTGGCTTGGAACTACCTTATATTTAATTCAGTCTAGTTCAAAGCAACCATACCTCAGACAAATATGCAATATACTGAAAGCTGAACTTCAGTGCATTCAGTAGCATTACCAAGCACCTAATGTTCCTGTGGACGCTTTAATATGTGAGTCATTACATTTACATTTATGGCATTTAGCTGACGCTCTTATCCAGAGCCACTTACAAGGTCATTCATATTACAGGTAGGCCAATGTAGTGTTAGGAGTCTTGCCCAAGGACTCTTATTGGTGTAGCACAGCATAGTCACCCAGACCCGGGAATCGAACCCTCATCTCCCACATGGGGCAGTAGCTCCCTGGAGGTTAGTGGTGTTATCCGCTGAGCCACACCAACCACATTAAAAACTGTATTTTATGTAACACAGCTATTATGCAACTGTTCATGATTTCTTAAAATGCTATTTTGCCTGTAGGTTGAGGTGGTGGAGTTTAACACGTGTCATGGCTTTATTCTTTTATCGGGGAATCAGTATGAACCTGTCTGCTGTTTTAATTGTCCTGTGCTTGGGTTGCTGTTGACACGCCTTTTCCCTGCAGCTTCCTCTCGAGGCACTTTCAGGGCAGCCTTCGGTCAACCCCATTTCCGCTTCTCACGGGCACACCAGAACATTTTGCACTGACACTTGAATTAACAAAGCACACACACACATACATCAAGACATCAAGACATCAAAACCCACTTTTAAGCATCAGTGAGACACCATAAGGAGAATCTAAACACACACACACACACACACACACACACACACACACACACACTGTTAGGAAGTGGAAATCTTGTTATGAAGCAAGAACATGACCTTGAATTGAAAGGATGCTATAATCTACAGATGTCGTCCAGTATTGACAGTGGATTGGTGCCTGGATTGCCTGCTATAAATCTGAGCCCCTGTTTCCTCAATTCACTACAGTGCAAATGAATGTAAACAGGATGACTTGAAAAGGAAAGAGAAGGGTGTGTAGTGGTAAAGGGGCAGTGGAAACTGTAACTCTTTACCAGAGCGTAATATCGGAGGTGACACTTTTCAAGTTTGGTTTCGAACAGGAATATAATCAGGGAGCACAGTTATAATACAGACAATGCAAAGGCCTTGGTGCAAGCAGTGCTGCTGAACAGTTGCAAGCAAATATTTCAACAGTCCTGGTCAAATTACATGTTTTCAGTTTTCTAAGTGAAGATATGTTGACAGATTCTCCACAGGGAAAAAACGCCAAGCCTTTTCCTGCCAGTTTTAGTGTAGAACTTTTATTTATGTGGTGAAAAAAATAAATAAAAATAAAAAAATTATATATAATGTGTCAAAACATTTATACAGGCTTCATTTTGTATTTTAGTATTTTTCAGTTAGAATTTTGCTGTATTCTTACATTACCACTATAATATATCAACTAACACTGCAAAGGTTATTAGCAAATAAAATAACAATAATTCATGACATTACATTCATATTCTAAACATTGGAACAGTAGAGTACACTCTGTTATCACTGGGTCACTGAATCACTGTCATTCTTTGCCACAGAAAAAAAAACAATTCCCTAAAGAACCCTTCAACAGAGTTTTTAAAATTAAAAAATTACATTTTTTATCTACCCCAGATGTAACTGCTCAGCAAACACATATCTGATTTGCCTTTATAATTTAGTGCTGGAACCTCAAAGCTAACATTGCTAACAAACACTATAAGTTAATAGACACCCAAATATTTTCTGCAAATATATACACACATTTTTCTTGTTTTGATTATATATTTTTACAGAAACTATTTTCTGTAACTACTATAAATAAATTTAGACCACATACATGTCTCGGCTGACTGACATCTCCTGCAGTAAGTAAAAATTGGGTAAATTAATTTTTCACCAAATTATGCTTTGAAAGATGTGCAGACTTGATTTGGTTGATATGGTTTAGAACACAACATGACTTGCTGTGAGTTATAAAAATGAACAAAACTTAACCATAGTCACATAGCTGAATGTAGCAGGCATCCACTTTAGACATCAGGTGTTGTGCTGAACTTTGACTATCTCCAGCATCCTTCACATGCATGCATGTCCTACAGGAATATGGATGTATGGGTTGTGTAAGCAATTCTCGTTGTATGATTCACATCAGCCTCTATACCACATCAGCAAGTTTGCTTAAGTCTTAATAAAGGCCTGGATGCGGTTTGAGCAGGTTGAGAGATGTTTTGGGGATGTATTCATGGAAAATATTTGTTTGCTTACTGACTTCGAGTATTTGTTAGCAGTGTTAGCCTTGTAGCTCTAGAACCTCTCTAAAAAAGCTCAATTTCAACAGCAAACACATCTCGGCTGATCAAAGCTGTGTAAACTGTGTAGATATGATTTTTCACCAAATCTTTCCTTTTTAAACAGAATACATGCATATAAATATATGCTTTGTATTAATATCAGCATTTTATACTTTTCCTAACCAAGAACAATTTAGGAACCTTTGTTTTCAAAGCCATACGTGCATATTTGGGAATGGAGCAGGTGATTTGAGGTGACCATTAGCACTGCTCTAACAGAGCTGCATTGTGTCAGGGCAAGCAGAGAGGGATTCTAATTTCTCCACTGGGGTAAGACCAGGACGATCAGGCTGGCTGTTCCCTACTCGCACCCTCCTCTTCTCCTGCTACCTCATAAGGTACAGCCAGTTATGCAACTGGCAAGAAAGGGGGAGGACCAGCTTTAGGCTGATGATTTGTGTTTTTTTTCTTTCCTGGAAGAGGAGCAAAAGGGCATGACTTTCTGCGTGCAAACAAGGGACAACAGAGGTCCTGTTGGCAAAGGCAGCATGCGGGTCACACATGTCGTAATGGCTGCTGGCAGGGGCACCTACCATAGGAGAACGTACAAGAAAGCTTCTTCAGCCAGATCAACCAGACGTGCTGGTGTTTTATGATCTCTGCTCGTCTCAGCCGTTACGCAGACACTAAACATGAATGCAATTATGGTGTAATTAGAAGGAGTGTGAGCACATTAGTGTACACACCTCCCATGGTGCCATAGGAGAGAATAACAGAGATTAGGAGTACACACACAGTCACGCCAAAATATAATTAAGTGACTTGTTGAGACAATAGTTTGGAAAAAAAAAACTGATTCTACAACTTCTGCAATAATAGTAAACCAGTTTTTGTAGTAGATACATGTATAAATAGATGTTAATATGATGCTATTACTACACAACTTCAAACATATGCACAGACAGACCCCGAAGAGTATTAGTCCCTGTATTTTTCCCCCTTAGACCATACAAGTGCTCTCAGCATGTAAAATAAATGTGTTTATTTTGCCTCCACAGTCTGTTTCAACAAGGCTTTTCACAGCCTCACCCCAACAACAGAACCAGACGGATCATTTGAATTCCACAAGCTTCATTGCTGTTGGACACAGCATACTACACAGCATACTACTGAAAATTAGTAGATATGGGCTTTAAATATATTTATACTCACTGATTCATAACAGCTAGTGGCTGCCATTACAGCATTGTTTACTGAAGAGTAGGGTACAAATCCTTTTAGGCAGTAGTGCTACTATTTTGACTGCCTCAGTAACTCTTAACAGTACATTTGAATTCACATTCACGCTGCCCTTTTTTTACGTTAATCCACCCCCTCCCCAAATGTCTGTGCATGGGCCTTCAAAATATCAAGCTTTCAAATTAGTAGTAAACTGCAACAAAATGTTTCTAAAAAGCTGTACACTATCAAGAATTTTAATCAAATGATCTGATTGCTTTGATGTTGTGAATCCCAGTTCCCCTGCAGATTCCTAAAGACATCAAACATGCCGACATGAACCACAGACAACGTTAACCAAACAGGAATATTCCACTGTTTTTCAATGGAAGAACACACAGGTTTGAAGACCCCAAGAGAGTCACAATGCCAGGAGTAAAAGCACTTCTGACTCACTAAAGCAATTTTTTATTGATGTTATAGTTATAAAAACAAGGATTTATATGATGCTTTGTGATGTTCTTAAAGCCCCTGTCAACATGGATTCAAATGCTTTACATTTTGTTTTGATAGTAAAGGAATGCAGCACACAGCACAATGTGTTTACCAGTGATATATTCAACATAATGTATAAAATATATCTATAACATATAGGTAGCTGCTAAAGGTAAATGCTGGACTGTCCTTCTGAAACTGAGGTCACATAAGTCAGCATGGAGAGGAAATTTCTTGTGAGCCTTATTGTGAGCCACGCCTGTAAAGTATGATTACAGAGAAATACCATAAGACCCGATGTTAGGAAGGGTAGCTAATGTAGTCCAATCTAACATACGATTTTATTTCTAAGGTACTGCTACTGCTAGCTGTCGCACTGTCATTAAAGAAGTTAATCTACTGTAGTGGGATCCTGCAACCGTGGCTAATGTAAATAGGAAGCAGCATCTGGCTATACAACAACTGAGTGCTAAACCTTCATTACAAGCACCTTTAAATTTAGAAAAGCTTAAATAAGCTACTTTCTGGGAGCTTTGACTGGGACTCGGAGCCGCAGGAGACTTTATACGAGGGAGAGGAACTTGATTAGCTGACTTATACAGTACTTTAGACGTGACATATAGTGACTCTGTTTCCACCAAACCCACATTCAAATTCATTTAAAAAATCGCTCAACAGAAAAGACCAACATTATTTTTTTGCTGTCAAATCAGAATAAAAACATCACAAAAAAACATAAATAATAATGGAAAATCATGAAAATTAGTGGATATGGGCTTTAAATGTATTTATACTGACTGATTCATAACAGCTAGAAAAACATAGTGGCTGCAATTACACCCTTGTTTACTGAAGGGTAGGGTTCAAATCCTTTTGGGCAGTAGTGCTACTATTTTGGCTGCCTTGGGAAGATTCACATTCAGGTGAATCATCAAACACGTCAACATGAATCACATGACAACGTTAATCAAACAGGAATATTCCACTGTTTTTCAATGAAAGAGCACACAGGTTTGAAGACCTTGAGAGAACCCCTAATCCCTTCCACTCAGACTGCAGGTTTGCCTGCCTGCACAGCTTTTTGTACTTCAGCTGTAAAGCAAATCCAAATGAGAACTGACAAAGCCAGGAAGTTTCCATCACTAAATAATTAGTGCTGCAATAATGATCCAAACACTGTTTTGGAGTTTGGATACCAGCAAGGTATCCAAACTACACACTATCCTCATGAGAAACCCACAAATCAGATTGCAATCCTATGCCTCTGAAAGGTGAAAAGACCAGTTATCCGGGCACATGTCATGATGATGCATATGCAGATATCTGTCATTTTTAGCTTTGGAGAAATGCAAGATATTCGGTTCCTCATACTTGATGTTTATTGACTTAAGCAGATAAGTTTCAGGCTAACCTGACCTAAGTCTGTCTTTTGGACTCCCCAAAATCAAGAGTACAGTCTGGTCTGAACTGAAATAATAAACACAGAGAAACTGGATGGTGCATTGCTCAGTCATGGTAGGGGGCCTATGCAAGGCCGGTGACAGCTGCTAACACATATTATGAGCATGAGCACTGTTGGTGCAGGGATACTGGACAGAGGTATTGGCGGGGTGTCAGGCTTGCAGATGATGAATGATTTAAGGGAGTGGGGTTCTGGCTGGTGAGGTGTACTCTTCAAGCCTTCATATCTACAGGAAAATGGTTCAGTGACCACAGGATCAAGTTTTTGGGCAGCCCAACCTGACTCAAACCTCACTGAAAACCCATGCCGAGGAGGAGATTCAAAGAAATAGGGTCTTAGTGGTTTTGTCTCTTTTTGCATATTTTCGCACTTACTTCAACTCATCTAGCAAATCAGAAATAATAGAGTGAAGGTTTTGAAGTGGCCTGGTCATAGTCCTCGCTTAAACCCTATTGAGATGCTGTGGCAGTGTTTTCTATTTCCTTATGTTCTCCAATTTGTATAAGGATATGAAACTATTTAGTATGATAAATATGCATAAATATATTAGAGGATACATTTATACAACTCTGCAGGACCCTGGATGATCCGGAGTGGGTCTATGTTGAGGAGTTGCCTCAGATTCCTTGCTCTGTATTCTCCAATCTCATTAAAGCCATAGAATGGAAAACTGTGTTTACACTGTCATAGTTGAATAAGGAGTTTCTGGTACATAGAACTGACCATACAGTGAACCTCAAACACTGTTGTTCTTCCTTCAAATACAAATCCTGCATTTACAGAAGAGATCAGTAAAACAGGCTGATTCCAAAACCCTAGACTGTTATGTAACAGTGTTGACTCATTAATATTCATGCCCCCCAGAATTTACATACACCAGCCCATGTTCTAGACCAGCGAAACAATGACAACGGAGTAGCAAAGAAGTAAAGAAATTAGCAGGCTATGTGGAGAAATCTGTCGTTCCACGCTGTGAAGGGATAGTCAGCGCTTTTCATATGCTTTCCAAGAAGCTGAACTGTCAGAAGACATGGATGATGTTCATCTTCAAACAAGGCTGAAGTTTGCTTCTTGTTCTCTAGCTTCTTTATCTAATTTAACATTCCACCTTAAATGTTACAGCTTGTACATCGCCTGAATGCAACTGCAGCACGACTTAAGGTGAAATGGAAAAGTGGTTAGTTTGCTCGTCACATTTCACTCCGGATGGCTTCTCAAACCTTGGAGAATATTGTGTTTTACACTGACTGAAGAGAGGAGCAGTTACAACTTCATTAGCCTCACAACCCTAACAGCAGCCTGTAAGTAGCAGCCATTATTTTATCCAGTTTAAGCTGGTTGAAGCAGAACATTTTAAACTGACAGTTTCATAGTGAGTAACAACTTTAACTTACTTTGGGTTGATGTCCAGATCGAAAGCATGTGGCTAGTAAAAATAATTAAAGTAATTAAAGTAATTAAAAAGTAATTATTAACTACTAGTCCAGTCAAGTCAAGTTTATTTATATAGCGTCTTTTACAACAGAGGTTGTCACAAAGCAGCTTTACAGAGCAGGTCCAAGCCCCCAGTGAGCAAGCCAACTGCAACTGTGACAAGGAAAAACTCCCTCAGAGCAAGAGAAAGAAACCTTGAGAGGTACCAAGACTCAATAGGGGAACCCATTCTCTTCTGGTCCACATCGGATAGCAAGACAAGCACAAAAAAGGATCAGTATTTACAATTATATGCAATATTGAATAGGATAACAGAGTTGAAAGTCTGAATGAAACCAATGAAATCAGTGGCCACTATAAGTAATTTGTTACAGTGAAAACCATGAACATAAACTTGCCACTAGAAAACTACGACAATATCCTATTAGTAAGAATAAGAGAAGCATTCAGTGTTTTGTCAGGCAGAGGATGAAATGTCTGATTAGTCTGTGATTAAATAGCAGGATCATCAGATGGATCTGCGGGATGCAGACGAAGCCCTCTCACAGCATAGGACATGAAGAAAGCTCCATGGAAGGCAAACTGGTCAGCAATGCAGGCAGGCAGTAGCACCCAGCCAAAGCAGTTCCAAGTAAGTAGCATAGTTAACTAAATAATATGACAAGTTTATTTACACAGAAGTTCATTTCACTCTCCTGTCTGTGTCTATTTTAACATGTTGCTTCTGGTTGATCATCGCGGCATATCACTGTAACCCAGCCAATCAGAGTAGAGCTCATCAAAAGTCTCATGAACTCATCAAAAAGGGGTAAACAGCTGACTTTATAGTTACAGTTGCTTTATAGTTGTTTAGCAAATTTTACCAACACTATTTCAACCTTCATTTAAGTATAGCGGGTCCACCACCTTGTTCCCCTCTGCTTTTAAATGATGCTACCCCACAAAATCCAAGCTAGACAATGATGTACAGAGTATATAGCAGTGCATACAGCAATGCTTTACAATGCTTTACACTCCCTAGCAGACTCCACTGCTCCTGGTCTGTTCATCATCACCTGTACATGCACCTGCTTTCAATTCATGGAGTACTTACTCTCACCTATATACCCTCTTGTTTTGCTCTCACTTGTTCTTTCTAGGATTGCTGAACCTCATTCCTAGTTCCTTTGTTCCACCATGTACTTAGTTCTCGTATTTCTGCACACGGTCTCTGCCTGCCTGTTCTTGTTTGTTGATTATGGATTTGCCTGTGATAACCCTGTCTGCATGTCTTGACCACAGTTTCTGTACAAACTTTATGCAAAATATAAAGCAGCACAAATTTTACTGCCTATAACTCTCAAACATACAATGTACACTGAAAGTTTGGGACTGGAGTAATAATGCATATAAAATAATTCTGCATAATTCAGTTGTTGAAATTCAAACATAGTAATTCAGGGTGGTTTGATGTAAAATATACAGACACCGAATGATTATGGTGGTAATAGGTTCCAGGAGTTAATGTGCCTACAACACAGATATAGCAGTTTTATTTACTTTCCTAAGCCTCCAATAAAGTGAACCTTTATGTCTTCTGAGTATTTATATATACACTCATCATCAAAAAATATTGCACCCAGAAGGAAGTGTTGGATTGCAATGCTATTAAAGGTTACCAGGAACAATAAATCATGATCAATTTAGACTGATATGGGCAATATTTATTGAGCTACACATACAGAAGTAGTGTCTCTCAGTATGGCGTTGGGCCACCATGTTGGCTAACGCAGCATGCCAGGCATCTCGGCATTGGAGTTGTAGAGGTTCCTAATGGTGTCCTGTGACCATACAGCTCGAATATTCTCAGACAGTTCCTGCAGATTTTGCAACTATTTTTTGATTATGAGTATAATAAATATTCCCTGCGGGAATGAATATGTTTTAAGCCAAAACCTTCATGCCAGACTATCATAAAACATGTGTCATCAGGAAGCATATATCTAACCATTTCATGTAATAACATTCTGTGATGGAGCTTTCAGAGGAATTCAGACATTGGTTCCTATCACCACCACAATGAATAATGGTAGCTGGATACGTTTCTCTAAAATTTCCTGTTGAAATATATTATGGTGGTCCTATAACACAACTTTGACCGGTGAGATGAACACATGGCATTAGTTAAGAAACACATATTTGTGAGTCAAATATGCCCACCGTGGGAATTTGAAGGACTTGCAGTTGGATGTTTGAGTAATAGCTTGAGGCAAGTCTGCATTACAAACTATGAGCCACGGAGCTACAGGAAACGTGGCACAGATTCCCGCTCCAAAGCAGTAAAAAAGCCTCAGACTTCAAACAAGAGTTCGCCAGGTTTTTAAAAGGTGCATTTTTCTACATACTTGTGTCGTCCGGGCAAACACAATCTGACCACAAAGTATAAGGCTATAAAAGTAGTGCATCACTGCTTGCAACTGTATTAAATAGAGGCCGCAGGTGTGAATCAAACACGCAACACCTGATATTTAACAGCTCGCAGCTGGCAGCCAGTTGCTTTTCTCTCCGTCTTTTTTCTTCTCTTTCCCCACCATTGCTAACTGTTTTTGGCACAACATTATGAACGTAGACATTAGCAGAGGGGTCGGTGTGGGACTCGTCAGACTAAAGCTGAATTACATGGCTGCGTGTTGCAGGCTTTAGTTGCCTGCGGATGACTCAAGCTCGGCTTGCTTGTCATGTAAACAACGTGGGAATAAGCAGCAAGGAGGCAGTGCGTGCAGAAGAAGTAGCAGCTCGAGATGGCGGTCCAGTCAGAGAACTTTTATGTGAGTTCACTTCTAGGCCTCTTGCTATGGATGATGTTTGATCTATTGATTATTTGCAAATATCAGCAGCAGTAAGATAATTGATAAATTGCCATCTAATAATTGCTCATTCATTAAGTTGCATCAACAAATTGGAACAGCCCTATTTATGTCTAATAATAAGTATTAGAACTATTTAAGTATATTCTTACCTAATTTTATTGTTTTGTTTTTATGAACTGTTACAGTGTTAGAGTTACAGTTAACTTTATTTAACAACTATGGTCATGCATTCCTTTGTGGGAATGTAAGCCTATGTTCAAGGTATGTTGATGAATTAGCATATGTAAAATAATGAACAATAACAATTGTTTAATTTAAAAAAACAATAAAAATAGTAATTAAATAATGTAATTTGATGTGAAATGGTACATTGTAGAGAAAATGACTACTATTTGTCCTAATCCTATATTTACCTCTCCGCCTTGTATGAATTTTAAAACATGTCTTAGACCAGAACTTTTAAATTACAAAACTACATCTCAACCTTTTAACTTTTTAGACAATTTGGTTCCTATCGCCACCACAATTCTGACTCTGCAAGGTTCTCTAGATCAGAGGTTTTGAACAATGTTGTCTTTATCATATCAATATTATTCATTAGAGAACTGAACTTTTTAAATGTCACTTTTACTATAAACTAATCAGCTGAAATTGCCAAGTTATCAAGAAATAACCTCTTACTTGAGTAATTTACTTGTACTTGCATTAAAAGTAATTACAGTTAAAATACTCTTTCAGTAATTTTTCCATCTGAGCAAAACGCAGTAGTAAGTACCTGGTCTCCTCACTAGAGCAGGAGCACTCAAGTTTAGGGTAAGTGAAGGAGTTTCATCTGAATTTTCCAAAAGGCTTAGTGAAGTTAGTGTTCTTCATCAGTTTTTTCTAGATGTGATTCATTTTACATGTTTTGTGAAAGTCTATGTGGAATATGACCAGGCTGCAGACGTAGTAGAAGGTGAATGGGGATACAGAGTTACACTGCCATTTGCCCTCTAGAGGCTACTCTATTCACAACAATAGCACAGCTATTATGTTATTATTAGGCCCATTTTCCTCAGTCATGCTCACCTGTTTCTGTGACCTGTGGATTAAAGAGTCTATACCATGGAAAATCTAATATGCTCACTGTTTTCTAAATAAAATGTAGTTTAATGTATCTTTGTGTGAAAACTATTAACGTTTCAATATCTTTCACCAGTCCGTATCGGTCTGAAACCACCAATCAGAATGCTTATTTCAAATTTGATACAAAGGGTTTTTTTTAATGACATTATCACAATGAAAAGTAGAATCTTCAAAATTTGAACATGAATTTCAGAATATTGTTATCTCCCCTGTTTGCTTTAATGACAATATGCACCGGACTCCACAAGGTTGTACAAAAGCCCCTGACAACTACATCAAATCCACCTGAGAGGCATCTGAACATGTGGACAGGATAGAACTGAAGAAAGAACTTTTGTACAAAGGCCTTAACATGTAAGCTCACATTGCGTGTTTAAGGTGGTAGTAACTACAGGCTTCTACAAATAGTGATGCAAAAAGAAGATGGGGCTATAAATACCTGCAGGGTGTGCGACAGGATTCATAGATTGAGAAGAGGTGGCACAGTGCAGTGAATGTCTCGTTCGATGTGTGGAAAATGGGTCGCAAAGTAGATGTTAATGATTGGCAAAAAGGAGTGCTTGCTTTTGGGCACGCTAAAGGCCATTTGGATTTGCAGGTGTATGGAAGTGTACGGTCATACAGGTTTAAAGGAAATTCTCCTCAGAACTGTGCCAGGGAAGTCATCCACCAAATCTGACCAAACTGCACAATTATTTGATGCAAGAGTGGCTGATCATTGATGTTGCCTACATCCAGAAACTTGTCCAGTCCATGGTAAGTCAAATCGTAGATCTTATTTGTGCTTATAGAGGTATTACATGCTATTAGGTACATTTCAGTCACAGGTGACAATTTTTTGTCAGGTGAGCTTACCAAAGCTGCTTAAATCTGAAGAGTGACCTACAAACAGAGCAGAATCTTGGTTTTTAAATTGTAAAACTTTCTGTTGTTTAAAAATCCACATTCTCAGACTTGTGGCCTCCACTGTATATAAATTAAGCTGCAAAAACAGCTAAGATTGATTGGATTGTGATACCATAAAAACCAGCACATATATGCTTATTCAGTCTACAGCAGTTCAGCACCAAGGATTCACAGTAAATTTATAAGGAGTGTTTCCATTCTGCTTATTGAATGAACAATCAGAAAAAGATAATTTACAGACATCAGTCTTAAAGACTGATGAACACCAAGTTCATGGAGAGGCTGGAAAACAGCCTTGTAAAAATGAATTGTGTTGTTTTGGTATATAAATACACACAAACTACACAAAATGTGGATATGGGCCCTTTAATGTTAGCCTGAATGCCTTTTTTTGTCTACATGGGTCATTGTGCCTGAACCATCAAGTAGAAGCATCAGGTGACCAATTCTGTACGCTATATGATTCCTATAGGGAGTACTTAACCATTTGACAGTTTCGGTTTCATTTACCTTAGAATGGTATGAGGTCATGGAAACATTTTCGAGGCCTCATGATTCTTCTGACTTATAATTAAACAATTACACACATCCTGTATGTCTCTACGTTTCATTCATCCTGCAGTCAAGCATCCAAGAAGTGTTTGGTGTTTGAAGTTGACTTCTTTAGTTGTGCACTGAAACTACAAGGCAAATGTAGCTAACAAGTCTGGTAGCTCCAGAGCAAAAGTCATTTAGAATGGTTTGATGTGAAATGCTCAATTCTGAAGAAACTTACGGAGTTAGAATTGTTCACATGGTGGTGATAGGAAGCAGATATCATAAGTGTTTATCTCATCTTTTTTGTGTGGTTTTTTCTTATATAAATATTTTTATGATTTTGTGTACCACAAGGTTAAACAAAAGGCCCTTATGAGTAGATTACATCCACCTGAGAGACATTTGAACATGTGCTTCGATAGACGGGATAAAACATTCCAAGCATTTTCCAACCTCTCTTTATTCCTTAGAATTAAACAGATATGTGTATGTTACAACAGTCTGTGAAATGCCAACACAAACAGAAAGCAGTGTATAGTAAACTGATCTGTATAACATTGAAAATATTTGTATTTAGGTTTTACCTTATGGACCTCATTGTTTATTTGCAAACATAATTTATATATGTAAATATACAAAATTCTAAATTATTCTAATATTTAAAAAATCCACATTTGAGGCCTGCAACCCATTAATCCCCACCCACACCATGAGAGGCACTGTTTAATGGGCTTAACTGTGGTAACAATCTAGACAACACCACTTCCATTATTCCCTTAAACAATCTCAAAGGTTGACTCGTCAGACCACCATACAGGTCCCAACTGTGCATCGGTTCATTTCAGATGACCTCGAGTCAGCAGCATACAGTATGTCGATGTTGTTGACTTATGACTTCTACTGTGCATATCAACTAGGCATTTGGAAGCAGCAGTAGGCTGTGTTTATTCCTGGTGTTTATTTTACAGTTTGACCAAGTATTCCTGAGCCCATGCAATGACATCCATCATAGAAAGATGCTGGCTTTTAATTTAGTGCCTTCTGAGGGGTCAAAGGTCATGGGTATTCATTTGTGCTTTTCAGACATTTCCTTTCTCCAGATTTCTTAATCTTCTTACAGTTTTATTTTGATAATATTGTGGCTGGGGAACACTATTTTTAAACTCATGATTTTTTTTGCTGATGCATTTTTGGCATTTATGGATGTTTTTAATATTTTAATATAATAATTTTAATATAACAATTTAATATCCAGGCATAATTACAACACCTGTTTAAGATGTTCTTGAAACACTCACCCTGTTTCTATGAAGCTGATTAGATTAAAGATTATATATATATATTGTTAAAGATTATATATATATATTGTCTCTGTACTGTGTTTAATTTAAAGCAGGTCTATAAATCACTGCTTCTGTTTTTATTTGCATTTTACAGAGTGTCTCAACTTCTTTGGAACTGGGTTTGTACATGGAAAAAAAATTGACATTAACGCTTTTTTTCTAGAAATAACAATATCACAAATGACACCTGTGTTCACTTCAGTAGGGAGGAACACATAGACCAAAAGAAACATAGGACAAAGGTTTCCAATTTTATGTAAGTAATGTGAGCAAGTAAAATGACAGAACGAAACCATCCCTTCTTGTGTGCCTCATTGGGATGTATGAGGCATACAATGGTGAGAACGTCTCGGCTTCAATAGTATACATTTGCCTTGTTCACACAGCAATCACCATGACTGTGCAAATATCACAGAAGCCGCAATCTGCATCACTCTAGCTGGAACGGCTGAAAGACAATTTAACGCGCCCAGGGCTGAAATAAACATGGTCATTGTTTAGTGGCTACTGTGAGCTGATGAGACCTGAAATATGTGGGCCACTACCTCAGACTTCAGATCAGACAATTAAAAAAAAAAAAGTTACCAAATTTGCGAACACTCTGCTCCATTTAGCGGTGCACCCAAAATTCAGACGTCACTGTTTAGTAAGCTATCTACGTTTAGATACGTGACCCGGTATGGGTTCACATGTTGCCTAAAATATCAGTGTGAAAGGGCTGGCCTGGTGGAAAAAAACACCGCTGTCCCATCAAAGGAGAGGTGTCCGCCCTATGCTGCACAAAGATAAAGCATGTCAGATGAGATCGCCAAAGACACAGCCATGACATCATTCCCCAAGCCAGCTTTTTTCCCAAGGCAACGTCCAAGTGGCGCAGTGGGCAGGAGGGGTATCCAGGGCGAGCTCCCACACTCAAGCGACATGAACTAGGCACACACTGTCGCACCATCCGGGCGGATGATGTCAACCCTTTCCCATACAGAGTTGACGAGAGGCAAACAAAGTTGCACTTGGGCTCTGGGAGAATAGGGAAAAAACATGGGAAGTTAATGAGACTCTCACATCACAGGCCTGAGCCTTCAGGGGCTCCTTTGACATGTCAATCAGCCCAAGAGGCTGGGGCAAGACATGGGGGTGAATTGGTTGCTGGCGTGTTTACTTTCCTTATGTGTGTGTGTGTATGTGTGTGTGTGTGTGTCTGTTTATTTGTTTCTTTTTCACAACTGACATGAAGGTTTGTGATGTGGAATAGAATGATAAAGACGGGCACACTGATTTCTGTCCTATTTCCCCCATTGAATAAGAGATGAGCCATTAATAACGAGCACAATTATAAGTACAATTTTGATACATTGTAAAAAGTTGTTCTGTAAGTACAGGCAGTAGTTTACAGGTACAGTCATCGATATATGTTGTATCATTTGTACTATAATACTGTAGTGCTTTATTTTTTACGAAACTACAGATTGACAGCAGTATAGATAGTTTCACAGTTGCCAGTGGTGCTCATAGAGCCACTGTTTGTATGCTGTTAGCTCATAAAACATCTTCACAGATGAAATATAGCCACTGTTTACTGTGCGGTTCATAGTTGTAGTACAATTACTCTAATTCTTTACAGTGCAATATTTCCAACAACTTTCTGACCACTTAGCAAGCTTAGGCATTGTTAAAAAGCAATAGCAGATGAAAAGATGTCTCTCAAAATAGCCTGTTTCTAGATTCATCTTATATACTATTAAACATATAAGTACATAAAAGCAGAAATGTTCTATTAGACATTAATAAGCTAAAGGTGCATAAATCCGGTTGCAGCGCACAATGTAACAAAAATGTCTGCTTACCCCACAGTGGAGAATATTGCAGCCTATAACCTTATAGCCACGTTGGCTTATGAGTGATTTTTATTACCAGTTTTTTTAAACCTGAAGTCAACACCACGTAGGTTGCATGAACACATAAAACGCATATTTACAGTACCTTCTATTAGTCAAAACTGCTATATAAATAACATTGTTTGCTTATTATCTAAAATGCTGTTTAAAAAACTGTTGCTGATTAAAGTGACATATATTTATTAACGTAAGGAACATAATAAAAAGTGCAAGTTTATTGATTTATGCACTCAAAATGGATCTACATCTCACCACGCTCCCAACAGTGTAAAGAAAAAAAGGAACATTCAACCTGTGTGGCTATGATCACAGCAGTCATATAGTAAAACTGATGTATTTAAAAATATATCTAAATTATTTATTTATGTTGACAGTTTTACTTGTCTGTATTTTAGTAGGCTGCATTGTGACTCAAATGTTCATTGAGGGTTTTTTTTATTAGAAGGAGGATTAGAAGGATTAGAGGGATTTTTTGGTTTCATTAGAAAGACAAGACCCTGTCCACATTTTCACTTGCATGTGAACAGGACACCATATGCAGGATCTATAGGTGAAGGGGGCCCTCAAGCAGCCTTTCTTGAGTTTCTTCAGTATACAACTTTAAATATAGGAAGACAGGGCCAGCATAGATTTCACTTGCACTGGCGCCATAAAATTGTGGAACACTCAGAAGAGGCATAAGAGACATAATCATGACAGGAAACAGACAAACCAAGGGGACATTTTCTGAGACCCTGCTGAAAAAAACAGTGCAGACCAGCAGGCATTCCATGGTGGCTTAAGCTGGTCACCCATCACGGTCATTCTGGTTGACCAGCATGCCAGCATCCAAAACACAACAAATGCATGGTTTTGCTGATGACCAGTCACACTGGTCTACATTGGTTTTTCTAGCAGGGACTTGCCAACCCCTCATCCACTTGGCTTTGTCATATCTCATCTGAGGAATCCCCAGCACCATCTTGATGACCATTCAATAACTTTATAAGCTCATGTAAAGTGTGTTAGATGAGCCTTCCCTCTGCTAGTTGGCTTGTTAGCATGCTAAAGGCTACATGACTAACAGCAACAATAACACACTGCACCACAGTTCTACTCCAAGTTTATAGCCAGACAAAGGAACTGCTCACACGCATTATGAATGTGTGATGTCCATTTAATAACTTTATAAGCTCATGTAAAGTGTGTTAGATGAATCTTGCAGTGGGCAAGAAGGCTACTAGCTGGCTTGTTGGCATGTTAAAGACTACTTGGCTATAACAGCAACAATAACACACTGCACGGCAGTTCTACTCCAAGCGAAAAGCCAGACAAAGGAACTGCTCACACACAGTATGAACACTGTCCTTAAACTTATTTTAAACATCTTTTTGCATTGCAAAGTTGTGCGGCTTCTCATGTGAGTACTGTCTTCTTCTCCACCGTGAGTGGTCACACATGTAATATAGGTGTGACGCACATTCGAGTGGTGAGTTGAAGTGGGCGAGGACAAGTTGAAAAAAGAAAAAACTGAAAAGCGGCCTATAACTACCAATCCGTGCCTTGGGGAACACATGCACTGCGATGTTTTGTGGTGGCAGACCTAATTCCATTCATGGCTAATTACTAAAGTCTTTATGAGCTGCATGATATGTCTAATAGCAGTAAAAACACTATGTTATACTAATTATTACACTGTGATTACTATAATAATCTCTGGGACTGTAAGTGAACGTGCAGAGATAGCAGCTGATCTGGCTCCCTTTCCTCTTTCGCCCTCTGCTGGCCTTTGGCAGTAACACCAAGTTCTGTATACTGGATACAGTGCATAAAAAGGCCTGCCTCAAGGGCATAAGCAGCAGTAAAGTCACTGTTTTGCACACATTCCTTCAGCAACTCCAGCACTGGAACTCCGAAAATCATTGTTTTCTTTTGTTACTTGGTTTTTATAATATTAATAATAATAATTATTATTATTTGTAATTATTATTTATTTTGTAGGATTTTCTAGAAAATGTTTTCTCATGGTCCTACCTACTGCATCTCCAGTGAAGGCATCAATCTATTCTTTAATATAGGAACAAATAGGATAATCTGAGGAGTTGAAATGCTATATGCTAATGGGCCTGGCATTGTAAATAATAACAGGGACGTACAATGATATCAGAATCATATTGGTATCTGTTCATGTCTGTTCAAATATTTTTAATATGTTTGATTTGACCTGCAACCCCAAATCGGAAAGGGTTGGGGCAGTGTGATAAATTAAAATGAAGTTTATAAATTACTTTTGAGCTTGACCTCATTCATTTTATTAGTGTTTATAAATGCAGCACATTTTAAAACGTTGAGACAGTGAATCCTTTAACAATTTGCACTGTTGAAGAAACCAAGTTATGAAGTGATTCAAGATCAATTTTGTCACATTCTTCCTGCAAACAAGTTTTAATGTGTGTACAAGATTTGTCGCATTTTGCATTTTATTAATGTACCATGCTTTCTCTACTGAGAACATTTTAGGACTGCAATCAGGCCAGTTCAGCGCCAGCACCCTCTTTTGAACCCATACCATTGTATTCCTTTGTTGTGCGAGCAGAATTTTGCATTGTCTTGTTGAAACGCACAGGCGTCCCTGGAAAAGATGTTGTCTTGAAATCAGCACATGTTGCTCCAAAATCTGTATGCACTTTTCAGTATTAATGTTTTTTAGTAATTTGGGGTTGTATATTTCAAACAAAGATTTGATGTCATATTTATTTTAAACTGGAAAATCAGAACGTGTAAGTGATGCTCACACAGAAAATACTTTTTTGTGTGTCCACTAGATAACATAAGGACGTTGTTGTTGTAAAATTCCATAATAAAAAAGCACATTTTAAAAAAGATCCTCCACATGTTTGCTTTCACAAAAGACCATGAATCAAATACAACCTAAATCATTCAGAGTTCTTTAACAATGATTGTTCTTTGACACTGTACCACCTACAAACTTATAATCCTTTATCCTTTAACTTATAATCCTTTATTTTTTAAATAATCCTTTTTTTCAACTGCTTTGTTAAAGAGAGGTTAAATAACCTCAGTTATTGTTAGATTGTCCCTCCCTCTCACTGCAAGTACATTATATAATGTTTAAAGAAGTGATGTTTAAATCTGATGTTTAAACTGCTGGTTTCTGTTGGTCAACTGAATGACCATGCAGCATCCAAATTACAACATGCTGATTTTAATACCCTGCCAAAAAACTTGTTCAAAACACAAAAAAATGACCAGTAGGGATGGGTGGATTGATACCTAAATTGATACCTCACTATTAAGAATCAGTTCTAGCACAAAAATATTGATATCATTTGTTTATTTATTAAACAGAGTGTCTCTCAATGAACATAAAAATAGCAAAATGCTGCTTGAAAAGATGACATAGAATAGGGACTACTTTTCCTATTTTTTTACTGTTAGACTTTCATTAACTTTATTTTACATTAAAGTCTTAGATGTAGCGTGGCTCTTGTAAATAACATGGTACATGTGGCCTACACTACCACTAAAACAACCTGCAGATAATTAGATAAAATAAAATAATTTAATAAACTATTATCTGGCATACTTTTAATAAATGTTTCATTTATATAAGATATATAATGAACTTTTAACGGTAGCTCTTCAGATATTAATCTACACATTTATCAGTACACATTTAGTACACATTAATCAGTACACATTTAGTTACTGAATTTACAGTTTACATGTACTAGTATTAGTTTAACTGAACATAATTTGAACATTAATGAACACAGAATTGATATGTGTTATTACTGAATTAAATTATGTTTTTTTAAAAAAAAAAAAAGCACAGAGAGAACTCTGAATTCTTTTTTTAATATTAATGTATTTATTTAATATTAATGTCAGACTTTCTGTTATAATTGTTGCAAACATTTACCATATGTTACTGTTAAACCTTAAATACCAATACCTTAAAGTATTGGCATCGGTATTAGAATTACTTGGTATCATACTGAAAGGAAAATCAGTGGTATCGCCCATCCCTAAAGACAAGCATGATGCGTGTTTTGTTTTTGAGCAAGTTGTTGCTGGTCAACCAGCACTAACCAGAATGGCATGAATTCCATGCTGCTCTAAGCAATTTTTTTAGCGAGTAATGATTATCATATCAGCTACCACTGCTGATGACCAGCAAAACAGCATCCAAAACACAGCATACGCTGCTGTTGACCCACTATGCTGGTTTTCTAGCAAGAAAGTCCCGCTTTCTACAAATATCGGCATCTGGCTAGCCTAACTGAATCCACATGGCTGGTTAACACAACGTATTCATCGATGCATTCATTTCAAAGCTTTAATGAATATTACAACATTGATATGAGCATGAATTTTTGAGGCCGCAATTCTCCACGTTGTTGGAGGATTCTGATTTTTTCGGTATGGGTTGTGTCTCAGTGTTCCCAACTTCTTGGCATAAAAATATAAAATATCGCACCAGTTTTAACACCTAGCCGCCTTACCGGTACATCAAGACACACTAATACTATTTATCTTACACGTATCGAGTATAGCCGTCAGAATGGACACCCCCCTCTTTACAAATGGAACTTTCCTGGTTTGACCGCAGTGGATGGCGCAATGATACGAAAGCCGTATGCCGAAGTGCGACAATGGCTTGTTGTGAGGTTCCTCCGCCGCAGGAGAGCAAAAATATATCTGCCTCTGGGAGGAAAAAAACAAGTCCTCTACCTCTAAGTCCTCTAAGCGTTATTAAAAACATATCATTGGTACTGGCTCCGAACATTTTGTTAAATGTGTCAAAGCGGGAGAGCCAGGCCTAGATTTTATATCAAAAAGAAGTCCCGCCCATTTTCCGCCATTCAGGCCGATGTTTTTGTTAGCGGAGATACTGTGATGGTAAAGAAAGCAGTAGTGTAACCGTTTTTGATTAAATTTGTGTCGTAATGTTCATATATTTGCATTTCATTGCCTACAAACAAGGACAAAGACTAGCAAATTATTTTTAAACTGTTGGGTGTGTGCGCGAGACGTTACTGAGGTGAACTACGCTTCTTAATTCGGTTAGCTTCTCTCATTAGCTTAGCCGGAAAAGGAGAAAGGGGAGGTCGCTTTCATGAAAACCGGCATTTTGTCAGACCCCTCATAAAAACATCACCATTTAAAAGCTGAATAATCGAACTCGCGCAGAGTTTGCTCGTTTGTTATTGGTACTATTTTGAACCGGCAGCTCCGCGTTTCTCTTTGGCACACTGACGACCATTCAGCGAGACTCGAAGACAGAAGGCGAGATGGCGAGCTCCGTGGGAAACGTGGCCGACAGCACAGGTAAACCTGACAGTACAGTCCGTGTAGACCTTTTCATGTAACCTTAATCAGCTGTTATACTCACTAACGAGCAGTAACGGAAGCGAGAAATGTGCTGGCGCTCAGTGCGAACTACGTTTATTAGCGTTCTTCCATAAGACTGAGAATAACGTTAGTCCGAAATGCTTTTAGCGATGACCTTCTTGATCGCTGTCGGTATTAATAGTTGGCTAGCTAACCTAAACGATTGCAATCAAGTCAGCAAACAGTAATTTGTAGTTTGTGTCCACTTGTTTCCAAGATTCAGGTAAGACCCATGGATTTATGTGTATTGACTGATCATAGCACATTTGTTTCGTAGCCGAGGTGAGAGTTGTCTGTAGTTGCGCAACCTCCAGCACAGCTAATATCAGTGAAACAATGCAGATAACATACTCAGCCATGAAAAGCTGACGCATCCTGTGATGAGTGTAGTCTATAAAATGATGTCAAGTATATCAGATCATGATCTGTAACTTATTGGTGTCCAAACGCCTGCAGAGTGTAAACAGAATCGCTTTATAACGCCAAGTATGTTACACATGTTAAACATGTTTTAGTGAGTCAGAAATGAATGGCACGTAACATAGTAAACAGACAGACAAGCACGCAGACTAGTGACAGATATTATATAGATATGGGAAACATAAAATACAATGCAGTGAATATATTAAAGAAAAACAAAAAAACATGGAAATCAGCTAAAAGAAATGGGCAAATATCTGCACTCAAAGTCAAAGTGAACTTTGTCATTCAGACTTTACAGCAGGAGTGCATAGCTGAACGA
>CM067485.1:24402894-24431061 GCA_034552555.1 Semaprochilodus insignis
AAAAAATACTTGCCCACCATTAGGAGTCAATGAGTGAATTTAAGTGCAGGGTTTGGGATGCAGCCATCAACAAACCAAACATCAAAAAACGTAATCTTTACCTTAGAATAAAAAAAATATATATATCACACTAAACCCAAAACTGTGTAAACATAACATGTATCATAAACATTCTGTAATACTGTTTATATAACATGATGCAGTGCAGATATTTGCATATTTCGTTAAGCTCATTTCCATGGCTTGTTATTTCCCAGTGTACTTACTGCATTGTATTTTGTGTTTCCCATATCTCTATAACATATATCTTTCACTAGTCTGTGTGCTTGTCTGTCTGTTTATTATGTAATGTTCATGTGTGACTCACTAATACATGTTTAACATGTGTAACATACTTGGCGTTATAAAGCGATTCTGTTTACACTCTGCAGGCGTTTGGACACCAATAAGTTACAGATCATGATTTGATATACATGACACATCATTTTATAGACTACACTCATCACAGGAGGCGTCAGCTTTTCATGGCTGAGTATGTTATCTGCATTGTTTCACTGATATTAGCTGTGCTGGAGGTTGCGCAACTACAGACCACTCTCACCTCGGCTACGAAACAAATGTGCTATGATCAGTCAATACACATAAATCCATGGGCCTTACCTGAATCTTGGAAACAAGCGGAACACAAACTACAACATTGCCGTTAGCTGGCTTTATTACAATCAGTAACAGAGCCCCAGCACATTCCTCGCTACCGTCACTGCTCGTTAGTAAGTACAACAGCTGATTAACATTACATGAAATGGTCTACACGGACTGTACTGTCAGGTTTACCTGTGCTGTCGGCCACGTTTCCCACGGAGCTCGCCATCTCCCCTTCTGTCTTCGAGTCTTGCTGAACGGTCGTCAGTGTGCCAAAAAGAAACGCGGAGCTACCGGTTCAAAATAGTACTAATAACAATCGAGCAAACTCTGCGCGAGTTCGATTATAGATTATTATACTCCCCTTTCTCCTTTCTCCGTTTCCGGCTAAGCTAATTAAATAAGCTAACAGAAATAAGAAGCGTAGTTCACCTCAGTGACGTCTCGCGCGCACACCCAACAGTTTAAAAATCATTAGGTAGTCTTTGTCCTTGTTTGTACACAATGGAATGCAAATATATGAACATTACGGCTCAAATCTTAACAAAAACGGTTAAACGGCAGCTTTCTTTACCATCGCAGTAACTCCGCTAACAAAAGCATCGGCCTGAATGGCGGAAAATAGGCGGGACTTCTTGTTGATATAAAAACTAGGCCTTGCTCTCCCGCTTTGACACATTTAACATATATTGGGAACCAGTATCAATGATATCTTTTTAATAACGCTTAACCGCATACGCATGTTATACTGAAACAGGAAAAATGGGTAGAGGACTTGTTTTCCCAGCAAAAAAGGCAGATATATTTTTGCTGTCTTGCGGCGGAGGAACCTCACAACAAACCATTGTCGCACTTCGACATTTTCGTATCATTGCGCCACCCACTGCGGTAAAATCAGGAACGTTCCATTAGTAAAGAGTGGGGTCTCCATCCTGACAGCTACGGATGATAAATGTAAAAGAATAAGTTTGAGGTTGTCTCGCTGTGCTAAGAAAGTTAGGTGTAAAACTGGTGCGGTATGTTATATTTTTATGCCAAGAAGTTGGGCATACTGAGATATAACAAATACCGAAAACTCAACGTGCAGAATTGTACGGCCTAATACATTAATGATCGTATCAGTGTTGTAACATTAAAGCTTTATATGGCTAACTTTCAGTGGTACACAGATATGGAAACTCTGAGCAGATGCCAGTATATGTAATGGGACTGTTCTGCTAGAAAACCAGCATAGTGGGTCACCAGCAAACAGCATAAGCTGTGTTTTGGGTGCTGCTATGCTGGTCATCAGTAGTGGAAGCTGATATGCTAATCGCCATTAAAATCAGCATGTTGTGTTTTGGATGCTGCGTGGTTCTTCTGGTTGACCAGCAGTTATTATAATTCCTCAGGTGTCAGAATGTGACCGCAGCGCGATTTAAGGTGGAAGCTGGTTAATGTCTTTAACAGAAAATGGTACCACCATAAAAAATTATTAGGATGTTTTGGTAGCCTGAATCAGATCATCTGGGGTATGTAATGATAGTAAACTGAGTCTGGACCGAATTAACATTAAAAACACAATAAAATGTTTAAACTACACAGTGCAGTTACTACACTGTACTAATGTAATTCACATGCTTGGTAGGATGTAGCAATATTCATTTCATTTTAAGTCTTAAGAATTTTAAACATAATTCTGAGGATCCAGTAATATTTGAGAGATAAATGTTCATTTGACAAAACGTATCAGCTTTGGAACATTATTGAACATCAAATGATGCAACACAGCCAATTTTCGAAAACTCAATTTATTCTTCTCACAGAGAAATTCCTTTTAAACTCCTTATATGGACATTAGAGCATAGCGGCAAGTACAAAATGATGCACGGCTTCAGTGGTCTATTAGCTCACCCACTGCTGAATCCTGTCATTTATCCTGTCATATTACCTCCCTATTAAAGAAATTAGGGCGTGCATCAATCAAATGAAATGTAAATGAGTTTTTTTTTTATATTCAAAAAATCAACTCTATCGCCCCCTGTGGTAAATAAAAGCACTCTGAATTTGTTTTGTTCTGTGCACATTTTTCTCCTCATTATCACTGGAGCTTCCCAAAATATGTGGTCATAACACTAATATTGCTAAATGTAAGCTAATGCTACTGCGCATCAAACTGAGGTCACAGAGCTACATGTAAGTAGGGCAGGATAATTGGTGTTCTGGTGAGTGCTTCGTGATGGAATTGTCTTATCACAGTGAACATGTATACACAGGTCTAAAGATAAAACCTCTAGGTAAGATATTGTAATAGCCTAAATTCCCTTATCAAAAATACTGCCAGCGTTACGAGGCTTCTTCACCAGCTTCTTGTTCAAGTCTTCCTGTTAAAAGGTGCAGCCGTCACAAAAGTTATCACAATCATCAACAAACAGGATGAAACAGTACTGATCTATTGGTTCTGTGAAACAGCAAACATTAGTTGATGTTAATGTTCCCCTCCAGTCCAGCAGAAACAGAGCAACCTCCTCATCCATTCATGCTTTTAAACACTCCATGAAGCTGAAGACGCCTTTGTTGCTAGTTTCATGATCAGATGTTCTCGTTCCACCTTAAAAGCAGGAGTTATTACACCACAGGAGCCAGAACATAACCATAGCACAATTTAAGAAGCTGGAAAATGTCTTTATTAGAAAATGTTTCCAGTATTAAAAGAATAATAAAGATGTTTTGGTAGCCTAAATCAGCTTATCAGGGGGTCAGTAGTGATTATTAAGCGGGGTCTGTAATTAATTATTATATTAACTATATTACTTATCAGGAAAACCTGTTTCTTTTTCGTACTTCTTTTTATGTGCTCTCATTCTGTAAATGTAAATTTACTACCACACACTGGGAAAGCACGAGGCTACCGTCAATTCAGGGCGTTTTCAGCTTTCAGGTAAAATGGTAGTGAAACTCTAGACTGTATATTATACGGAAATTGTAACATTGTAACAGCAAATTTTTAAACAGTGAAATTCCATAAATCTTAATTTTCTCTGAGCTATTGCATGAGCTTGAAACAGTTTACCACTATCATAATCCATCACATCCTCTGGATTATCTGCAATGCTCAACAGTGACTTCAATATGTGATGAAAGCTCTACAGGTCACCCTGACCTTGGGGGTAGTATGCTTGAGAGCTCCACGTCCTTACACACACACAAGGAAAAAAAAAAATGTGCCATCGAAGCCCAAACTTTTATTTTAGAGAAATAGGTGTGAGCGCATGAGTGAATGTGTGTGTCTATATGTCTGGCCCGGGTTTTTCCTGCCTTCCGTCCAATGACTGCTGGGATAGACTCTAGAGAAACGAATGCATGATTGGCCCCTATGTACCTAACCAAAAACTAATGCCTAACTAGTCTTCAGAGGCGTACCAGGCTCAGGGTGACTATGAACGCTAAACTTAGGAACACCTGATCGTTCAGCTGTGTCCGAAATACATATCGCCACCAGATAATTAAATTTCCACCTGGGATTACCTCCAAATAGAAAAAAAAATGGACATAATAATGGAACGATTGTTAAAGTAAAAATGTTCATGACAAGATTACTACGGTGTTACCATGCCATGTTTATGTAGTTAGAGGAAAAAAGAAGCTATGTTTTTAGCTCTGAGCTAAGTTAGGCTATGTTTTAGCTTCTAGCTAGACATTTTCTTTAACCTTTCCTTGCCATTTTCTGCTGTTTGTGCACTGGAATAAAGTTTTGGTTATGGACCAGGTCTGTGAATCCATGTAGTTACGGGGTGCTTACTTTTTGACCTGCCATGACTGAATTTGTCAGCTATGGCAAACATACTCTACAAGATATGAGACAGCTTGTTAGACAGCTTGAGGCCCAGTGAGAAGGGAAACACAATGAGGCCCACAAATCTGTGTTTGGCCAGCACCAATTGCCACTATAAACTAGTTTCTCAGTAATAGTGAGAATTTTCCAGATCCATATGCTATTCCTAACCCCAAATGGATTACAGATATGCCCAAGTGATCAGCAATCCAACCATCCTCTTGTTGTTTTTGTTGCTTTCTGCCATGAAGAGAATTGTTTACTGCTGCTTTCTGTTCCCTAGTTGCATGTATATCTCTGTGATGATGTCACACAGAATTGTATCTATAATGTGTACTTTACAGGGTTACAGTTTGTCTCTAAAGTTCAACCTTGCCATTGCACTTAAACGGAAGGTGTGTCCCAAGCAGTAAACAGGGTGTGTCAACAGTAAGGAAACACCCATTTAAAAATGATACCGGTTTGGCAAACAGTGATACAATTTTAGACACAAGCTGTGGGGGAAGGTGGAAACCTATTAGGTCAGTCACCAACATGGCAACCACTTTGGATGCTGCCACTATGGATTCAGCTTCAGTTTTTCAAATGAGAAGGTAGGTTTGTGACCCATCAAACTGGTAGAATTTCACCAGAAATACAAAGCTGTGATTTATGTTAATATAACTTTTTTCATGTTTTCATGTTTAAACTGTGATTTTATGTGAAACCAGAAAACTGTGCTTGGAGCAGAGGGGGTTTGGAGCTCTGCCGTCTCTGAATCAGCAGAGTGCTGTTGACTTTTACACACTATGCACCTCAGGACTTTGTTACCCGACTCCACTTTTCTAACACAGCATGACTGAGTTTCTGTGGTTCCTTAATGCGTCCACTTTACAATAACGCCACTCACAGTTGATTATCGATTATCTTGAAGGGAAGAACAAACAAAACCATAACATTTGGTATTTACCAGGACAAAAAAAAAAAAACAAGCAACTTGAAGGTGTGAAAGCTCCACAGGATTTCTCCACCATGCCTCTGCTTCAACCATGAAACCCCGTCCACTGTTCAGCGTGCAGCCTTGTGATTGGCCAGAATTGAGTTCGATTAGATCTGTGGGTGCGTCCCACTTACACACTTAACACTACTGTTAACTAGTGTTTGAGTATGTAGTATATAGTATAGTTACGAATGTCAAAGTTGAGCATACTCAAAAATCCACAATGCACACCTAAAACCAGTCGATAATGAGTACAGTAATGATGAACACTGTTGTCCCATGAAGGAGCTTCTCCACGTCTGGAAAATTCAAGAAAAAATGCTGGGTGGTCATGCGACGGCGGCTGCAGTGGCAGATCTAGAAACGGTGTATAAAAGTGAGTTCAACCAACATCTGTCTAAACAGCCTGTAAGATAAATGTATTCTAGTAAATAATGCATTTATTTGTTTGTGTATTCTAAAAAAACTCCACCAAAGAAGCCTTCAGAGTCCAGCCTGGTATGATGTAAGCTTCATCACTTCCTGTTAGTAAGAAATGATGTAGTATGCTAATACTTTGTGTATTAGCCTGACAAACTATTAAGCTTATACATAGCATGTACTGTGTATTCCCAGATAACAAGCATATATCGGCCCACTGGCTTGATCAGGTCGGCACCCCACTGACTGTATGTCACTGCTGGTCTACCCTTGGACCACCTAGATTATTGTCCTGCGCACAAGATCTAACTTGTTTTTAATTTCCTTAAACAAATTTTTATTGTGTACAACCTTTAATTTTAGAGAATAGACTAAGAAAAATATAATGACTAGGTCTGATATAAAATGATTTAGTTTTACATTTACCACCCAGAAAATACTGATCAAAGCACTAGTGGACCGCCAACTTTGCCGTTTATGGGCCAATAGTGGTCCGCTATCCTCTTGCTATCAGGGGTATTAGTTTGTAGTACACAATTGAGAGTTAGCCCAGGTTTGTTTGCTCATCTGGATTTTGTGTCTGAATTTCCTAGGCCTGAACCGGAATTTTATGACCTGAACCTCTTTTTACTACCCTAATGTCTTTAACCTGGACTTTTTATGACCTGAATTTATTTAACCAGCATTTTTTCAAACTTGATTGTTTTAACCTGTATATTTAAGACCTAAATTTCAAAGACGTTCTGAACTTTCAATTACGTATGTATTTTTCAGGCACCATACTGAAAGGGGCATAGACTGTATATTACAGTCTATGGAAAGGAGTCCTGCAGCTTTAAGCAGCTTTAAGGAGGTCTGCTCTGCCGGAAGGACGTTTTCACGGGTCGTGACCACTTCCGGGGAGGTAAATTTAAAACCTATGCGTCCTTTCCAGGTTTGAGAAGATATTTATTCGCTCATTTCCAAAACAGCTCTAAAGTATTTAAGTAAACTTTAACTCCGACAAGTGTTTACCTGGCCTGGTACCTTCATAGCAGCATTTTAGATTGTCCGTTTTTTTATGCAAAGTGCTGTTAGCGTGGCTTGCTAGCTAACATTTACCTCGCTAGCATTGTTTCCATACGACATTTGGGGGATTTAAGGTTTATTTTGGTTAATAAGGCCTATTGATGCTTTTTCAACATGTTCAGTTAGACGCTGAACTGTAAGATGTTACATGTAAACGTATGTATATAAATGCTAATGGTTAACGTTGCTAACATTTAAAACTTTGAAAGCTTGTTTGCTTTTAAAACACATTTCTTCCTGTGTAGCCTACTACCAGAGAACAGAGTTTTTTGGAATATAGAAACGTGTCTCATCTGCACTTTTGGACCAAAATTCCTGAGAGGGTTTTTAAAACGCAGTAAAATGTTAATATTTTAACTTCCTACTTCCAGCTTCTGTTCCAATTTCTTGTTTCTTCCTGAAATTGGGCAGTATTTACGGTGGAAAGGAGAAAATTTGCACAAGAAGCTGGAAAATAAGAAACTGAACTTCAGCTTCGTAATATTTTATCATAACAAAGACTGAAAATTCGAATGGAAATCTCTTAAAGGGAATGCAATTTAGAGTGGTTTAGTGATGCGTTGTCAGATAACCTTCTAACTTGGTTTACTTCTCCATGGTGGTGACTAGAACCATGAACCATTCATTGATCCTACACATCCTCTGCATTTATTATTGATAATGGTAAAAAAGTGAAGTCATTTCTTGTGATAGGTTTCTGTGAATGGGCTTTTAGATGGATTAAACTCTTAGGATGTCTGGTCACCCCTACTGTGAGCAATTCTATCACCCCTACTGTGAGCAATTTTTACTTGTTTCTTTAGAGTGGAGCACTTCACATCAAACCACTCTGATCCACTTTATCTAAATCTTAACCATTTATCTCAACAATAATGTACTGGTGCATAATTCACCATTTAACAACTCTTTAAATGAATAAAGGTATTTCTGTAGGTAATAACTGCTGTGTTTCCTTTTTTGCAGGCTGCAAATGGAGCCCAACACCCAAAAGCTGTTTCAGAGAGTTGCAGAAAAACTCGGCTGGGACAAACCTGGTGCTCTAGACCGAGCTGAAGAAGAGGTAAATGTTATGAAGTCTGTCAAATGGACATGAATGTATGGTTTCCAGTGCATTTCAGAATGTATGACTAATATACCTTATTGTATATATTAATTTTTGTTTTGTTGTGAGTGTCAAGTTTGTATTGTATTATGTCAGTTGCGCTTGGAGAGACCAAAGACAATTTTACTGCCTTGGCTGTAATAATAATAATAATAATAATAATCAGCTGATCTCCTAATGCATTTTTTGTTTGACAAGATCTAACATTTGAAGGTGTCTGCTCTTTTCTTCTTTGCTCAGTTGAGAAAGAGCTTGAAAAGCAGGCGTCCAGCGGTGACTAGCCCCTCGGTTTTGGGGAGAGACCCTTTGCGTAAGCCACTCCTCTCTGACAGTGACAGCGACAGCTCTTGCAAAGAGAATAAGCATGAAAAGAGAAATACACGCTCAAATCTGGACTCCAGTGATGATGACTTTGATCAAAGTGAGTCAGGAAATCTGTTGCAACAGCAGAGAATGAATTGTAGGTGCTAAGAATAATGTAATGTCTGTTTTTTTTTTTTCCTCTCTTCAGTTCTTGCACAAAAGGCTACACCCAAACCTGCTAGCCAGTCAATCTCATCTGCTAAGGAAGTGAAGTGAGTGGGTTTTTTTGTATTTCATAATATTCAAATGTGATTTTAATCATATCAATCATATCTTAATCATATAATCAGATGGTTTAGTGTAATTAAATTCAGTGAACTTTTATTTGCATAGTTTATATGAGCAATTTGAGATTCCTACAGTGGCAGGAAAAACTCCCCGTCATAACCAATCATTCATTTTATTTACTACTATATTATTTTCTTTCTGAAGACAGAAATAGCAAAGAACTGCATCTGACCTGATTGATCTTGTGATATTAAAACATATTAGTCCATATAAGTTACATTCTCTCTCCTCTCTCTCTCTCTCTCTCTCTCTCTCTCTCTCTCTCTCTCTCTCTCTAGGGAGCCTATTTTTGTTTCCTCTTCAGATGACGATGGTGGTTTTAAAAACTGTAAGTTATTTCTTCTAAACATGCTTTTTGATGCTATTATTTATGTTGATGGCTGCGTTTGAGGACAATTCAAACTCTTTCACTTTCATTTGTAGTTCTGAGTCGTGTAAAAACACCAAAGGCTAAGCTCAGTCTTCAGTCTGGGAATGGAAGTGATGACAGGTCAGTGACAGCTGTGCTAATGTTTTGGATCCCCCCCCATTTTTTAAATATAAAGTAATGATTCACGGCTGTATTTCATTTTATAGCCTTAAACACTTCATAGTGGATGACTTGTCCTCTGATGATGACTTTGTTGTAGAGAAGAAGAAGCCATCCGTTTCTAAAGGTAACCTTATAAAAGTCCAGGTTTGTTATCTATATCCATGTGCTTTGACTTACAAACAAAAAAACAACTCACTTTCATCTTTTAGCAATACAGCTACCCCTGTAAGACTTAAAGAATAAGGACTTGTACCTTAATGCTGGCAACCTGATGTACTGTTAACTGACACAGTGTGTTTACACATAGGAAAACTGAAGACCCCCAAAACCCCCAAGTCTCTGCAGAGGCTGGAGAAACAGCCCCTCTGTCAGTATAACTCCCCAGTCTTTCTCAGTGACAGTGATGACGACAGTGACATAGTAATCAAGAGCACCTGGAAGACACGGCACAGTCGGCCTGCAAGCCAGTCCTCAAGCAGACCCTCTTCACAGGAGAAAGACATTTTGAGCAAAGAATATCAATCCAGGAGCACCTCACACTTTCCTTCCCCTCTTGCTTCTGTCCAAACACCTGTGCCTTCGTCAGCCCCTCCCACACACTCTGGGTGGCGGGATAACTCTGGCAGCTCTGAGGACGAGTTTCAGTCCTTACTGGACCGCATTAGGAAGAACCAGAAGTTAGGAAGCAGTAGCACTCACGCATCCCCTAAGCCTCCAACAGGTGAAATCATTGCCTCTTTTTTTTTTTTTTTTACATTAAGGGAAATTCTCATAGTAGTCGTAAAGCTAGGTTAAATTGGAAAGCTGTGTATGTTAATAATAAAGGATTTATGGTGGAATTCACTGCTGTTTTTTTTTGTTGTTGTTGTTGTTGTTGTTGTTGTTGTTGTTGTTGTTGTTGTTGTTGTTGTTGTTGTTTTTATTTTTTTTTTACATTGCTTATTTTCTGTGTTTCTGTGGCTATGCTTTGTTGTTTAGAGCCTAAAGCTGCAACAGCCTGTGTGACCCCATCAGTGAGGGGTCAAAAGGAGAGTGACCGGGCACCAGTAAAAGGATCCCAAGTGAACAGGACTCCAGCACAGCTCCCTGTTAGCAGGCTTGTGAGCCAGACTGAGCCCAGGGCAGGCCTAAGCAGCCGGTAGAGGGATTTTAATTGATTTGTATATTTTTTTTTTTTGCTGCTTGTCGTAATTTTTAAAGTCACAGAGAACACAGTGTGTGATTTGAATGAAAAAAGATGGATAAAGAAATATAATAACACAGCATGAACAGAGACAAAAGTGTGAGCTCTGCAGGTTGTGTTGTAGAACCATAGTGAGTCCATGGCTCACTATCAGTTTTCTCTAACTTTAATCACATTATCTTTATCTTGCTTTGTCTTATCTAGTTTTTCCAAGGTCTTAAATGAGTTCTTATTCACTTTAATTGCTGCATGTGCAATACTGTACAATGCTGGCATGGCAGGTTGAACGAATGAGCAAACAAACGGATAGATGGCTGACAGGCATACAGATGAGCTAGCTTGATAAGTTATGCTCGCTAGGTTGTCTCATGCTTGTCGTTAACTTTCATTGAATGCTTTTCTGGCTCATACAGAGACAGATCATAAGGGAACAAAGTTGGATGAGTGGAAAAAGCCCCATCAACTTTGAGATTGAGTAGACTGCTTATGTAAACTTTACAGAAGATTAGAAGCGTTGGATTAGAAAGAGAATTTTGGAAAAATAAATGACAGATTTAGTGGCCACTGTAAAGTTTCTGAGCTGATGTAACTTTGTATTTGTCTCACAGTTTTGAGATTGTAATGCTGAATTGATTTTCTCTGCCTTTGACAGAGTACCTGTGTGTAAAACTCCAGGCTGTTTCCTGCAGGATCTGTCTGTCCCCACCTCTTCATACTGCTGCAGCTTCAAGCAAAAGAAAGAGGAGCTCACCAAGAAACTCTACCAGCTCTATAACACCAGTGTGTTTGAGAGCAAGGTCAGTATGTTATTTGTACACAACTTCTGCTTCTTATCACACACTTTTAAAATGGCTTCTAATTTAAATTGTTGCTTCCTTTAGCTGCCAACTGACATGTCAGTCACCTGGAATACAAAAATGAGGAAGACTGCAGGATATTGCGTCACAGGGCAGGAGCGTGTCACAGGCAAACGATACGCCAGAATTGAGCTGTCAGTTAAAGTCTGCGACTCTGCAGGTAGTATTCTATTGAAGAATTCTCGTTATTGAACCAATACTGTATTATATATTGTGGTGTACCAGGTCTGAACTTTAGAGCTTTCTTTACAGCATCTTTACACAGTCTTACCAGCAATGTTTGAAAGACGCTACAGCGATTTCTCCCCATTTATTGTGATATCCTGTTCCCTTGCAGATCGATTAAGGGATACGCTAGTTCATGAAATGTGCCATGCGGCCACGTGGCTCATAAACAATGTGCGGGATGGCCACGGACCCTTCTGGAAGATCTACGCCCGTAAAGCCACGCTGGCTCATCCTGAGCTGCCGATGGTCACCCGCTGCCACAGTTATGATATCAACTACAAGTACCAATATCAATGCAGCCGCTGCAAAAACACGTAAGTGCGACTGTCCCCTCACAGTTCAACAATAATTTCCTCTGAAGTTGTTATTCACATTGTACTGCAGAAAATCATTGTAATCTGCTAAACTATTTGCAGACTTCATATACAAGTATGCACAATCTTAAGTTACCTTCTACTCGTTAAACTGTATGAATTGAATGCCACCAGTTTTTAATATTTCTGCTTAATTAACTTGTTAAGACGTTAAAGCAGTTCAGCTCAATTTAATATGAAACGTGCCATTCTACAGCAACATGCCAAATTATTCACAATGGTGGTAATGGTATCCAGATTTTTGAAAGGCTTAATGCTACCTCACATATAGATATGTAGATGTCGTCAGTACATCTATAATACAGAACAATGACAAACGTTTCTTTGTGTTTCTTTAAAGTAAGCATTTATAGTCCTGTTTAATTGGATTTAGTGTAGTGCACTGTAAAAAAAGTCACTGTAGTTGTTGATTATTATTGCTTTATATGTGCGGCATTATGTGCCACTTTTTTCTGTTTTAACTTAATATTAGAAAAATGTTTTTTATAAAATAAAAAAAAATAAATGCATATTGGAGCTAGAAATTGGAGCTAGATGCATCTGGATTAGCATTTCAGAGTAGAAAACATTTGGAGAGGAAGAAATACTTCCTAAGACCTCTGTCCAGTGCCGATATCTGCAAATACTGAGGCAATTCCTTGCCATGCATTCCTAATCATCAATAAATGGCAGTAGCACTTCCACTATGAATGCTAAACATTAAAATATATCTTCACTTGTGATTATCTCCAGGATTGGCCGTCACTCTAAGTCACTGGACACTCAGAAATATGTGTGTGCTTTGTGCACTGGGCAGCTGGTTCTGCTCACTCCATCAAAGTCGCGGGGCCCCACACCTTTCGCCACCTTTGTGAAGGAGAACTATGGGACAGTTCGGCAGGAGCTGGCCGGCCAGAGTCATGCTGAGGTGATGCGCAAGCTCAGCGCCGACTTTGCTAGCAAGACACGCCTCAGCCAGAGCTGATCTTAGACCAACCTGAGGTGCCTCCAGGTGTTCTACAAGTAAAATCTGTCAATTTTATAAACAATCGTGCTGGTCTAGGATTTTGTTCTGAATGCAGTTGAGCTCATTAAAGATTGCCACTTTTGCTGGCCATACATACCTTAGAAACCTTTTTTGTGTTGGGCATTATGCTTCAGACCCCTTTCCTCAGAGTCCATTAATACACTGTGAAATAATTGAACTTGACAGCTAATGAATCCTCTGAGGAGTGACTGTGCATTTCAGCTTATGTTGTTAATGTGAATGTGAATTGTTTATTGTCTGTAGTTGTGTGCTTGTTGTCAAGTGTGTTTGCATTTTAATGTTGTGGAATCTTTAATTGTGTTTTCAATAAAGTGAATTACTTTTAATACTTGCTAAAACATGTCCACAGAGCTTCATATAGAATTTTAAGTGTTAAACTGACAGTGACGATGATCTAGCAGTGAGCAATATGACAATGCTTTTACAAAATGATTTTTTTTTTGTTGTTTTTTTGAGCATTTACTTATTATTATTTATTTTTCCTTTATTAGCAAAATAAATCATTAGTGCTAGTGTTTAACTAGATTTAGTACAGTGTGGTATGTGAAATGTAGATTTAAAATATAGTTTTTGGCTTGTTCTGTTGTAACTTATCATATCTTGGTAAAATGAAATATCATAATGCTTATTCTAACAAAGTCTTGTAAAAGTATCATTGTACTTTGTTTTTGGCCATATGAGCTATACAAGGCATTTAAATGAGTCAAATGGAGATTTGAAATGTAGATGTTAAAAATAGCTTGACCTACATCAACCACAGTAAAAGAGATTATAAACAGACACACAAGAACCCAAAACAAAACTCCCGGGACACACGCAAACAAACAAGAAGATGCAAAGTACAAAAAGCTGCTTTGACACCCGAGCACCACAATAACCCTAAATGTATAACATGTAAACATTTTTAAAGGGAAGTGATGGAAGAAGTGGCAAGGTTTATTTTTTATTTTTGAATTGCCTAATTGTTACATTCACTGGCCCATCATTTGATAACCTGCTAGGAATGGATAATTTGGAGAGGTTTGTGTACAGTGTTCCATTATTATGACTGTTTTCCATGCTTTGCTGTGTACACATACCAGGTTGGCATGGTTTTGTTGTCAAATCATGCAGGTGCTGTCACGTGAGGCCATGAAACACGAACAGGCACTTTCAGCTGATGAAACAAAAATGTGTAGTATGTAGGTTAACTACAAGACAAGGGTATAAAAATCTCCAGTTAGTAATGGTGGATAGGTTGACAGCACACGAGATCCAGTGACAAGAACAACTGCTTAATATATTTTATTTATGCTCTAAACGGTCACTTTAGTTTTAGTCTGTACAAAACACTTAACACCAATGAAAGACTGATAGTATAAACGGTACACATCTGATGCAAAGTGGAAAAATACAACCACAAGATTACTGTATAGAACTGTGGATCTTAAAAAGAAGGTTTTCCCTCTTTCAAAAGCTCAGGCAAACAAGGTCAGCACAAGAATTGTGCCCAAAAAACCTCCCTGAAAGTATGGCCAGAGGAGTAGCAAGCAACACAGTCAGGCTAAATAGTTAAGGGGAAAATAAAAATTAAACCCTCAGACAGGCTGACACTAAGGTCAAAACTTACTAGGTACCACCAAAGGCCATTCTAGGCACTGCAGAAGGTAACACTGATCACAGACTAATAATTAAAATCTCCAGAGAAGAAGGCCCATTGACAATGACAATGAATGTTATAACCTCAGATGAAACTCTGTAGAAGAGTGGTCACCTACCCTGGCCAATGAGACCTGTGGAGTCCAAGCAAAATCTAACAAACTCAAGCCATCATTTTCGATGCATAACTCCGCAAAACCAGATCCCAAGGATGAGAGTCTTTGACCACTGAAGTAATGTATATGTACTATTTCCAAGTTCTTTCCAAGTTCATTAAAGGATTTGCTCATTCATTTTTGTAAACTGTCTGAACTTTCAGATAGAGATAAACATCCAGATAGTCTGAGCCAGCTGGTCATGCTAAGACCATCTTAAGTATTAGTTTCAAATGCTACTCACTCCACCATCTTTGTACTGATGTTTTTGAGATGCTTTTAGTCAGCCCTGATTGTTTTTATAGGGGTTTGTGCATTTTCTGATCTTATGTAAAACTAATAACCTGATGCAATAAAATAACTATGATGGCCCCAGTTTCTTAATGTGGTTATCGTCCACTAATTCAGTATAAACATGTTTTCTTCATGATACGAAGAAATTCCTGCTGATTCACTTCTCCATCCCCATCCCGATCTGCTTCGTCGATCATCTCCTGGACATAAAATTGCAAACAGTGTAATATCAAAATAATTGGAGACCTTCCTTGTACTAGTAAGCTATGAATCAGAAACTAATGATCCAATAGACAGGCTTACATGTGTGAGGCATGTAGACTACTTTTAGTTAACCACGGTTCTCACCTGAAGCTCTTCATCAGTGAGGTTCTCCCCCAGCTCTTTGGCAACTCGCTTCAGGTTACGGAATGATATCTTGCCAGTCTCGTCATCATCGAACAGTCGAAAAGCCTTCAGGATTTCCTCTTTTGAATCCTTTTCAGCCTTAAAGAAAACGCTAACATGTAAACATGTTGGGCAATAATATTAGTATGTTCATTTCTTTAACCAGGCGGCGTATCTCACCATCTTTTGGGTCATGACTGTTAGGAAGTCATTGAAAGAGATCTTGCCGCTGCCGTCCTTATCCACCTCTGCAATCATTTTCTTGATTTCCTCCTTTTTGGGCTCAAACCCCAGAGCCCTCATGGCCACCTGCACCATGAAAAGACCCCATTAACATAGATCCGTGTCTGTATTCATCTCCTGTTCTTGCAAAGCAGCTTTCCAAAAACTCACCTTGAGCTCTTTCACCTCAATGTAGCCAGAACCGTCGGTGTCGAACAGCTCAAAGGCTTCTCGTATCTCCTGCCTCATTTCCTCTGTCAGTTCAGGCTTAGGGCTGCTTTTCTTTCGCGGAGCCACAGCCCCAAGTGATGGCCTCTTGGCGCTGGTGGCCTACAAGAAAAGCAGTGTAAGAGTAAAACCATCCATCAGCACACTTCTATTCGTCGTTTTCTAATAATGCAGCGACTAGTAGATACTGAAGCCTGACTGGCTACATAAAACGTAAATATTACACGAATCATTACAAGGTAAAGAAACAGAACTGCAACCTCATTAAATAGTCACAGTTTATCAGTGTGGCTTTCTCAGATCGCAGCTAGCACTGACTATGAAGCAGTGACTCACCATTACAGCCGTCAGAACAAAAGAAACCCAAAGCGGTCAGGCGATGCTTTTCAGTAAGACGCTCTACAGCAGCAGATAATAGGCAAAACAGATCAGAAGAGAGTTTTACAGCTGTGATGGGTTTATCAGGCTACATCACTGAGCCTCACGACACCTTCGTGTTTGCAGCATCACCCTCCTCCCTGCTTTCCCTGTACAGTGGGTTTCGATTGGTTGGGTGGGCTTTGCCAACGCTGATTGGTCTTTGTGGTTTTCCAGACCGCCCTCTCAAGAAGCTTAAGAACAACATAGCATCTCCTTCCTACACAGAGAACAGGACTTCTTTACAGATCGGACTCTCCTCGCTGATATTTGTAATGGTCGGATCTGAGCTCGAACCGTGTTTTCATTGTGTGCCGCTTGTAAAGTAGTTGCTATGGTGATTACGTACGCGTGGACACGCTGCCCAGAACGCGCGTGTTGTGTTTCAAGCGCAAAAAGCAGAGCGTTCAGATAAACTACGATCAAACTTCTCGTATATCCCCAAATTACATTCTGATCCCAAAAACAGAGTCAGAATCTTCGGCAGAAGTTAGAAACTTCAGCTGAATGTTCGCTCTGCTTGGCCATCTGGGGAAACGTAAGTTTTAACACATCCACTCTGATCTTGAGAAAACATTTTTTGTTGAGATCATAAGACGAATAAGTGTGATCTTGGGAAAACAACGTCACAAGACAATGAAGTCATAATCTCAAGATAACAGTCCATAAAATTATAACTACATCATGGCCTCTCTGGATGTTCATAGTCATGGCTTGCATGTCATGTTCACTGCTTGATGTTTGCGTTGTAAGGTCTTATATATAAGATCTTTAAAATGTTTATAAACAACTTGATAGATTAAAGCATAACAGTCCCTCTTCTCTGAAAGGAGCAACATGTAAGATGACGTAACTTATACCAAAGTCTGTTCATTTGTTGGCCATCTTTGCAACAACCCAGGGCAGTTATTTCTACCCATACAAGATCAAACTCCTTCTCTTTCAGTGGGCGGAAACCAGAATAATCAAAACAGCAAAATGTCAGATTACTGTTTTGAAAACACATTTGAAATCACTGATAATATCTCACCACAACCTTATAAGTGGTGTGTATGGTTTGGCTATATACACACAAAAAACATGTTTTTTCATCTTGTTCTGGATATTGTGGTTGTGCAAATCTCCATAATGATGGAGGGCTTTCCCTGCTAGCCCCACAATTTCGTTGACCCTTCTCTGCTTGCCACATAACCAGCAAACTCCCTGGCTCTTTTACTTAGGACGGGACTTTGTCCATAAACAGATGCATTGCAAGCTGTCCCATTCATATTTTAACCTGCTCTCCTCATTATAACATCTCTATCTGCTTGTTAAGCCGCAGCGTATCAGCCTTCACATCTGGGTCCTACCCTCTACTGTACTGTCAAAGGCTCTTGTTGTTTCATCCAGAAAACTATTGAATTATGATTATAGCACTTTCCTGGTGATGAAAAAGAGAAACGGAAATGGCTGAAGCTAAATAGGTGAATTACAGTTCTTACACCAATGAGAAAAACAAAGTTTGGTGCCAGTGGATTCTATTGTTAGCCGACTAGTGAACGTAGCTCACGTTAACACCCACTGGTAAAAGCCAAACTGGTTTTTGTGGGTAACCTTGAAATAGTCTCAATGTTTCTTGCTATGAACCCACATCCCACATCTTCGTGTTTGGGTTGTCAGGCTCGTCAGTCAGAAAAGGTTTACAAGTTCTGTAACATGTAATTGTTTGGCCACAGAAATGGCTATTATCATCAGACTTAACAATCGGATATTGCTTTAACAATCGGATATTGCCCTCAGCCCCTTATCACTCCTAACCCCCTTTTTTTTGTCTTGTGAGTTTGGCATCAAACTCAATTATTTTACTCGCCAAGAATGTCTCAAGTGGTGGAAAGGAAAGTCAATGTTAAATCTCTGGTGTGTTTGTAACTTGTTTTCCCTCTTTTTGCATGTGTTTTCTCACAGAGATCAAATGCTTTTGTCTTCATCTGCTTCTGTAGGGGAAAGCAGACCCAACGCTACAGTGACTCACCATTGCTCTTGAGGTACAAAGTGGTAATAAAAGATGGGACAGGCCGGGGCTAGCTGGTTAGCACGTTAACTTCAGTAGATATCTCTGCAACATGATCCATAATGTCTTTGACATACCATAACTGTTATTTCTTCACATACTGCTGCTAATTAATTTTAGTTGATTTTGAAATGTTTTTAAACAAAAATACTAAAGTTTTATTACTACAGTAAAAAGTAAATAAGTAATTATATAATCTTACATATTGCTCTTTTAATGCTCTTTTAATGCTTTTTTATATCATGATATCTGAATTCCATGCGTTTTATTGCTATGCAGGCTGAATAGGATTAGGATTTTATTAGGATATGCAAATGAAGCGGATGTTGATACACACATCTGTCACATACTTCTCATTTGCTTTACTAATTTGCTGTATAAGCATTAAAGCTGTCTTTTAATAGGCGACCTCAGAATCAGGTAACCTAGCCGCACATATGACCTCTTCTGTCCTCTTTAAGACGCAATGGTTTTTCTTTTCTCTTTGTTTCGTTTTGTTTTTCTTGGCAATGAATCGTGTGCAAAAGTCAGACAAACCTGGAGGGACCGCCTCTAAAGGGTCCACCCCTCGCGGAAAAGGCGGGCTGTAGTCAGTGCCGTTTGCTGATTTGTCCGTGGTATGGCGTAATTTGACGTCAGCTCGTCGCCATTGGTCAGACGCATATGCTGCCTCGACAGCAGAGAATGAGCTCAGCCAATGGCAGCATCTCCCACTCTCAGCCGATTGTGTTCAAAGTATTTCTCTCACGCGGGGCCGACGAACTGCAGGACTTGGATTTAGTTACACAGGTGAGTGTAGAAACTGGTGTCTACATCTACATAGTCAGTGTTCAGCTGTGTCCTGCTTTTCGCGTTTGCTTGCTTGGTCAGTGTAAAAGTGACATGACGTTTGTTTGTGCACTGGCTGAATTTTGTGGTGTTTTCCAGGCCTGTGCTCCACTCCGCTTAGGAGACTACATTGGTTATGGCGACACGCATTCGGCCGGTGAGTGTTAATGGCACACTATTCCCTTTTAAAGCAAGTTCCAATAATGTTAGTCATTCATTCTGCTAGTTGTTGTGACAGTGACCGTCTGGTTGTCATCCCTTCTGCTGATGTTCACTCTCACCAGAGCAGCAAGCGCTGTGCTGTTATAGGAGGCTCAGGCTTTTTGGGCAGGCACCTTGTTGAGAGGTTGGTGGACAAAGGCTACTCAGTGGCTGTATTTGACGTCAGAAAGAGCTACGAGCTTCCCGGGGTTACGTTTCATCAAGGAGATCTCTGTGATAAACAGGTGAGCAACAGTCTATGCTCCTTTAAAGGGCACGTATCATGGGAATCCCAGTGTTCCCTACTTAAATAAGTTTGACTGTAGTTATGTAACACTGTTAAAATGCCAGCCCATACAGCCCATATAAGGAAGCTAAGCTGCATATTCAACCCACTATTTTCGCAGTGTCGTAAAAAACCAATGCTTCTGTTCTAGGGATGTGTATCTCCATCACTGAGGCCGATGAGATACACATCTCGATGCGTTGCCAGTGGTCTGATACATTAAATATACACATGAAGCAGCTACTAATTGGATGAGACATTATTCACCCCATTTGATTCTACATAATGACATTCAGTGTGTTGCAGTGCAAAAGAATCTGATGTTATGCATATGAATATGGTATGGAATCACAAGTAGTTTGTAATTCAAAAAAAGTTAACACCAAAATGGAATATCTTTACAGATAAATAAGGTGGTGAAATTGGTTATTGCTTAACAACAAATGGAGCTGTTAGCCAGCAAGACATTTAAAAAGGTTGCAATACTTTGCTCACCAGTCTTCTTGCTAGGGATACCACTGGGGCTAGCCAGAGCTGAATACAACGGCAAGAGAGAGGCAAATGTCTCCATGTTCAAACCATGTTGCGGCGTGCTGCTTGGGTACTTTATAGCAGCAGCATGCATCTTGTCAAATTGTGGCCCGGACATTCCTCCAACTCCTGCGAGACCTGGCTGAGAGAATTGATGAGAATTAGCCAGTTTAGAGGGGAGGAATAAATCTAAATATGAAATTATTGGTCACATTAGTACACATGTAATGAGACATAGGGCCTCCACTAATAATTAATTAACAGTTAAATAAATCAGATTTTATCAATGCAAAGATGCATCCCAGATTCATCCCAAATTGTATATAGTGAAGAGTTTTAAATGTGGGCAATTACATACTTGAAGGAAGAGTAAATATACTGAACATGGTTGGAAATGGCTAATAAACTCTAACCAAAATCAAATGGGTTAAAATGTGTTTTTTGTTTTTTTTTCTTACTTCTTTTCTTCTTATCCCCCAGGCCTTACTCACGGTTCTGAAGGATGTATCCATAGTGTTTCACTGTGCTTCTCCTGCCCCCTATAGTGATGACTGTGCTTTATTCCAGAGGGTCAATGTCGAGGGCACACGTACAGTCATCCAAGCCTGCCAAGAGGCTGGAGTGCAGGTAAGCAGACCAGACGCACTGGAGAGAAAACAGAGAGAAAGTCTGTTTCTGGTTTTCCTGAACTCAGTTCAGTTTTATTGACTGTGGTAACCAAAAATGGTCTGCATGGTCAAAGGAATGGGAGAATGGAGACTATGCACTGAAACACCTAATACATCTTGACCTTGTTATGTGTTGTGCAGAAACTAGTCCTAACCAGTAGTGCCAGTGTGGTGTTTGAAGGAACTGACATAAAGAATGGAAAAGAGGATTTGCCTTATGCGAAAAAGCCCATTGATTATTACACAGAGACCAAAATCCAGCAGGAGAAGGTAAATATGCTATTTGGCCTTTTCACAGGTGACTCTTTTGACATGTCCATGCCACGAATGTCCTTTTTAGGACATTGTTCTTTACTGTTCTTGAACTAAATTTGTTTTTGCAGAATCATGCCGTGATCCAGTAGTGTAGAAGGTTAGATAGGCTTATGTTAATGTGTGATAAGAGTAGGCAGCTTTCAGCTGAATATGGTTTACCTGGAGCTCTTCATCACTGAGGTTCTCTGGTGGCTCCGTGCCAGCTTACTGTAGGTTACGTAATCATATCTTTCCAGTCTTTAAATATAGGTACCTTTATTGGCAATGTAGGACTAGAGTTTGAATATGCTTCACTAGGGGACCAAATGTCTGGATAATTTGTTCCTCTGTCTCCTTTTGTTTGCTTTGTAGCTAGTCTTGCAGGCCTGCAACAAAGAAAAGGGTTTCTTAACTGTAGCGATCCGTCCTCATGGCATCTTTGGCCCTCGAGACCCCCAGCTCGTTCCCATTCTTGTAGAATCAGCCCGCCAGGGCAAGATGAAGTTCATCATAGGGTAAGTGAGAGTGGCTTGGGATGAGTCGTGAAATGCTTTAAAGCTCTTTTAACCAGTCAATAAATCTTTTAGTCACATGGTTTTAAGTTATCAAATGTTGTAGCTCTCATCATGTGACCCTACAAATTTTTATGTAGTCCCTGTGCTCGCCCAGTTTCATTAGGCTTTGAAACTTTGTGCCGTAGTACTACCGACTGTTTAGTTTCTGATGTTTGCTGTAGCTACGCTGTTGAAGTTTATAGGCCTAAAAGAGCCACTTCCTCATTTGTTGCATTAAACCATAAAACCACTAGGTGGCACACTACCCTCAGGGACACGTTCAGCACCTGAATGCCTCTGTTTCTCAAAGTGTGATCGGTGCCACAGATACACGTCATAGAAAGAACCTTTTCTTTGTTGTTTTGTTTTGTGTTTGCGATTGCTTTTGTTGAGGTCCAACCTGCCCGCAGAGTTAAAAAAATAAGTTAATTATGCGTAGTTAAAAAAATATATATACTTAGGACTACATTTAATCTGTGCAAGGGGACCATGCGTTTTATTGCACAGATAAAATAATGTTTAGACAGCTTTGAATAAAATTAGATTTCAAAAGATTTAGAAAGCAAATCAAATCTGACTTTTTTTTGAATGCGATTGGATTGGTGTGGCAGAATGCTTTACTGAAAGATATGCGAACATGGGCCGAGAGACGTGAGCCATCAGAAAAATGAAAGAACAGATTCCATTATATCGGTTAGAAGGAAAAGATCAGATCAATATTTGATGTGTGGTGAGAACTCATTTGCCTGTCTTCATCCATTAGACTGCATATGGGACTGTAGATGGATGTTTCCAACTGGAGACATAATGTGATCTTTTGTGTGATTTTTACAGAGATGGATCAAACTTGGTGGACTTCACTTTTGTGGAGAATGTAGTTCATGGTCATGTCCTAGCTGCAGAGCATCTGAAGCTAGACTCCCCACTTTGTGGAAAGGTGTGTGACTGTTTTTATGTGTCCTTAATAATATAGGGTACTTGTAAGTGGAAGCTTGAGAATATGTATTTCTCATGTATGTAAAGCATACAGTGTTGGGTCTAAAATACCCAGCCATTATTCATACACCTCATTGTCTGTTATATAGGTGTACATTGTAGTTCTACAGTTACAGACTGTAGTCCATCTGATTCTCTGTATACTTTGTTAATCCGCTTTAAGCCTGTACTCTAATAGTCAGGACCTTCACAGGACCACCACACGGCAGGTATTATTTATGTAGTAGATCAGGTAGCTCAACAAGGTAGGAGTGTCTAAGAGAGAGGACAGTGAGTGAACACGGTGTTTAAAAACTCCAGCAGCACTGCTGTGTCTGATCCATATGTACCACAGCAACACACACTAGTGACGTTGTGGTGCTGAGCATAATCCACCACCCAAATAACATGTAGTCAACCACCAGATAAAGATGGATGAAGCAGAGTGCAAATTGTTTAGAAGTAGATGAGCCACAGTCGATGGGTGTACAGCAATTGTACACTTACAAAGTGTACCTATAAGCTATAGATACTGTAAACTAATAAAACAAAAATTGTGAAGTAATAAAACACATTACTAATCATACGTATTAACAAAATTTTTCCTCAGTTCAGGTTCAGGTTCAGTAGGCATGTTGGGTGTGTCACAGATGTCGGGTGTGTCACAAAACCAATATTTTTTTTCAGGTCACATGAGCATGACAGAATGTTCAGCACAGACGTGTATTTCTCTTTTTCTAAATACATAAATGTTTTGTAGTTTGATAGTATTATACATTACAATATTTTAGCTTATTCCATGATTTAGTGTTACATGTATTTGTCAAAATCCGTGTATGTTGATTTTTATTGGCAGCAAATGGTATACATTTTCCATAATGGTAATCACAATAATGCACTTGAATATTTTACAAAAAGTGCTTTGTGCAAGATGATGAGTAGGACACTGGAAAGATACAAAATTACAGCTAACATAAAATATGATCTAAAAATGTGGTCTGTGCACAAGTGGACTGACTTTTATTTATATATATTAATATATGCTTATATTTATTATTAATATTTAATTTTTTCCCAGTATGTTAATGTCAGTGGAATTACAGAAAATTCCCTGTGTAGGACGTTTTAACTCAACTCAGGGTTTCTCAACCCTGATCCTGGTGGTCCAGTGTTTTTTATCTTCTCCCAAATCATTACCAGCCCATTACTGGCTTAGGGTATGTGTCCACTTGAGTTTTCGACTCGCCGCATCCTGTTCATGTCAATGGAAAGAGATGCTGCGTGCATGTGGTGCATGACTGGTTGCGTCTTGTCAAGTCATGCCGTGTCTAAACTCTTATGTAGTATTTTCCAAATTTGTCTTTTGTCTTGCTGCCATCAGCCTCTCCTGAACAAAATTTGTCTTCCTCACTGAAGGAAACTAAAGTAGAAGGTACCAAAAGTGAGTTAAGTCTAGTCAAGCCCCATATGTCCTCAACAGGGACAATATAACTGTAGGAGGAGAGAGAACTCTGAGAACATGGGCTGAAGTTTTGAAGGGCTCCTGCTTGAGCTACAAGGCCAGTTTCCACCCTTTGATGAACAAAATTAGAACTGAGGAACAGCTAATGGGTTTGAAAACATTGTCATAGTAACTGTTATATTAGAAGGAGGTGGTGTTTCAGATTTTGCTCATCTGTGATTTTAACATCTAGAACCAGAGTTTATTGCAGCAGTGGTCTACGGTTATCATATGAGTACTCAGTATTGGTCAATATTGACTGATGCATTTAGATATTAGAATAAGGAAGAAAATAATTGCATCAGTGCATGCCTAAATCTACTGTGTCTTCTCATTCTGCTCTCCCTACAGGCTTACCATATAACCAATGACGAGCCGATACGCTTTTGGGACTTCATGTCTCAGGTGCTGGTAGGTCTGGGTTACGATGCCCCTCGCTACCACCTGCCCTACGCACTGGTCTATGGAATAGCTCTCCTGCTATGGCTGCTAACCTTTCTGCTTCGCCCCCTGGTTACCATAAAGCCCACTTTCACACCCATGCGTGTGGCCCTTGCTGGAACCTACCACTACTACAACTGTGCACGGGCCAAGCAGGACATGGGCTACAAACCGCTGGTGAGTTTGAAAGAGGCCATAGCCCGAACCGTGGCCAGCTACCCACATCTGCGGAAAGGCGCCTAGTGTCTTATCAAGTCCATTTCAACCACATTGGCTTTGTGTGGGGCTGTATTGATGTAAGTGAACAGAGTAGAAACAGCGATCATGCTGATTCTGGCCAATCCTGATCTCAAGGACTGATAAGCAGTGTGCTTGTTTGTGATGCTGGCTGCAGAGGCAGTTCATGGTCATTCATATTCTCTGGGTTGGTGTTCCTAAAGCATTTAGAAGGAATGCTCATCTGCAGTCTGGGTGTACACATCTTGGCGGCAAATGCAGCTTTTGTATTCTGAGATCCTTTGCGAATCTCCGCCCTGCTGCAATTATGGAAGTGCTGCTGGAACCTTTTGACAAATGTCCTGGATTACCCATGTTTGCAGCAGAGGCCTGTGTATCAACAAAGCACTTTTTCATACCTGTCCCAATATTATACCTTTTGACCTGGGCCTATATTAATAGTTATAAGCATTATGTTCAGCTGTTCAGTGCTGTTTTTCTAACTTGAAATGATGTTCATGCAAGTGATGCATTTCATTAAAGGCTGTAAGAACACTTTATATGATGTATGTACATTTTATATGATCCTTTTTTTTCTCTGTATAATTCTCAATAAATACATTGTCTTAAGTTCCATATAGCTATTGATAACTTGTTTTAGTTACAATGACTCTTTTTTTTGTGACAATTAACTGATTTGTTACGATGTAAAAACAATATGAAATAAATAGGTTAGAATTAACAAAAGCAATATTTTACATCACTTCAAACCTGCAAACCACTACAAATCAATAACTGTTGGTCCACTTTTTACTTGTCATTGAAGTATCTTAACAATTCTAAGTATTCACTCTATCTTAAGTAGTAACTCTTCATTTTCAAGTGAAATATGAGTGTAAACAAAGTTATAGAGAGTTCTAGAGCATAGGGATGGGCCAATTGTGTCTGCTTGCTTGCGTTGCGCAATGCCCTGTTCCCACTCCACACCCTTGATCACAAAAACGCCCTTCTCCAGCTCTAGTGAATCCTTTCACCCATTTATCTCTACTACATCTCAATTCATCACAGTGACCACGCAGACACTCATGTGGCTCAGCCTGTCCTGCAGCGCATTATTGGAATTCCTGCTCTCAACACGGTGACAGAGGGGGATGTTGATGAGATACCTGGAGTTCCAGGAACAATGATACTCGCCACAGCTGAGTTTGTGACTCACAGCCATCAGTGCAGGTCGTCCGACCTGTTTGGGCTTGGGTAAGGTGGTAGCTGGGGTGAAACTATTACAGGGCTGTCCACTGAAGGGTGAATGCACAGCAGCCGCTGCTGGCAATTTGATTGAGTTAATGAATATTGTGGAACTGTGTTTCCCAACTGCAGTCCTGGGTGATAGCTCATTAAGTAGGGTTTCTTAGTAATGCTGGATACCTTTAGTCCAAGATGAGAGTTTGTTCTGGCCTTGTCTTCTATTGTTGTTGTTTTTTTTGTTTTTTTTTGTGCATAATTCTTTTGTAGAAATTGTAAACAAAGCCATTTAGTGTAGAACTATTTCTAGGTTCAGATTTCTTTACAATGGTGGTGATACAATGTCTACAACACAAATATAACCATTTTATTTACTATGCAAAATGGCCAGTGAACTTGTAGTGTCTTTTGTGTTCTTATATGGAATGTTGATAATAGTTACAAAGTGCAAAGTCTGAAGAAAAGAAAAAAAAAAGATTCTTTTGGGGTTGTTTTGCCTTAAAACACCTTACTTGTACCTCTCCATCATTAATGGATTAAAAAAAGAACAAGGAATTCAAGGTATCTCAGAACTAACTAAATAAATGAATGTAAAAGATTTTTTTGATGTAGCTTTTATAGTCATTTAACACTTGTTGATATCTGGTTCCTATCAACACCAGTGTGAAGAATTCTTTAAAATAGAGCGACTCTGTTTACTTCTTAAAGGTTTAAGTATGCTGAAAAGTGAAAAAAATCGACAGAATTCCCCTTTAAGTAATTTCACTAAATAAACGATCCTGCTTTCTGAAGTACTCCCTAAGAGAACCGCTTGAATAGCACCTTATTTCTTAATTTAAAACAATCTGGAGCATATGGTTAATTACCACAGATAATAATGTTGATTAACATTTCTCTACTTAAAACAGAAAACCATATGGCTTGAAACACATTTGTAACAGAAGCTCTTTCAAAGGAATATCACAGTTCGCGGTGTTCAACCATATGCTGCTAATAGAGAGTGAGTTGAAAATGATGGAGTATTCCTTTCATGCTTGTCATAGTTCTTAACAATAATTCATTAATTTTTATGGCTCACATACAGGGAATTTATGACTGTAGTGCAGGTGGGCCTTTAGGACTTCAGCTGGAAAACACTGTTCTAGAAAGTTGCAAAATATTCCTCAGTGGTTCAGTGTGTTAAATGGAGATCACTGTTTGAACGTTGTTTGAAGGCACTTCCTCCTTGTTGTGTATGTTGTGTTACCACTGACAACGCTGCACCGTCCCACAGGTAAATAGGGGTGTCATCACTCCTCCACAGAGAGCCACTCAGCTGTTCCTTCCCTGACCTGCTATCAGCACAGATGTGTTTGATGCTACACGTGATCAGTAGTTCACTGAAAAAACGTTGAAATGAATGAATGACCAATGTAGCTGTAGTTTGGTGTCTGAAGTTTGCCTCTTTAGTTTTGCACTGAATAGAATTCTACATGGGTGACAGACTTTTATTCACTTCTAGATATTATAACTAAACAAAACTATGCAAAACTTGCATTGACCAATTGGTGATGTTTGAAGAGAAATTGCTACGGGATCTAGGTGGCTGTCAAGGTGTTACTAGGCCATTTCTAAGGCATCCCATGTGGTTGCTTAGGGGTTGCTTAAAAAGCATAGAACAATGAAGAGAAGAACAGTAGGTTGCCAACTGAATAACACTAAGTAGACCATAAATGTATTAATGATTTATGTAAGTGCCACATTTCCCAAGATAAAAACGTAATTGGCTAATAATTGGTTCTCGCCTGGTTTGGAATAGCTTGCTTGTTAACTCACTATTCACTACATAGTGTTAACCTTTTCATAGGGAATGGCCTTGGAATGCACAAAAATATTTATAGTTGAGAATTTAAAGAAAACAAGGAGGTTACGTCAAGTGAAATCATCTTAAATGTAGTTGTTCTACCTCATATTTCCATTTTTGAGATTTGCATAAGAATATTACATGATTATTTAACTCTTGAATATAATCTGCCGCCAGTTTCGCTTTGTTACTTTATACAGAAACAGGTTGAATGATCATACAATATTCTTACCACCCTCTCTCATAATGAGAAAAGCTATATATATATATATATATATATATATATATATATATATATATATATATATATATATGTATA